>BSAI01000030.1:29558990-29572653 GCA_036245035.1 Adrianichthys oophorus | reverse complement strand
AGTAGCCACTACTCATTATTTCTGCATAAGCCTGTCCGACAGCTGATCTGTTCCATGAAACCTGTACCACACTGTCTTCATGGTTATTAACTTGGTACTATATAACACAGCTAGAAATGCCATTTCAAAAGGGCAAAAACATTTTCAATATGGCTCCCTCCTAGAATTTTATTGGAATAATGTGACAGATGTTGTGGCGCACATCTAAACAGGCGGTTCGATATGCTGAAAACCAAAACCGAATCACATCAAGCCGTGACATCCTATAAAAAATGTGTCTGAGCTCTTACTCCACTTACAGGCTGAGGGATAGCACTTTAAACCAATTTAGCTTAGAGTTGATGTGGCAGAGCGGTAATATCTCCATTTTTGCTTTTTATCTAACGCATGCATTCTGGCCCAATTTGTGCGGGGAGGGGGGGGCATACTAAGCATTTAGATGAGTCCGTGGGTAAACTGAAGGCCCGAAGACTGCTGCCCTCGGAATGGAAAGTGAGGGGTGGGGTTGGGTCGGGGGGTTGTTGGTGAAAGCCAGATTTTGTAAAAGCTCTTAATAAGACACAGTGTGATATATAAGCCTGCAGGCGGCAAAGCTCAGTGTGCAAACACTTGAGCCGCTCGTGAGATAGGACAATCTGTGTACAGAGTGGTGAATAGCCTAACAACTTTATTATTTCACACGCGACCCCATTTGGCCTCTCTGATGCCCCTGCATTAGTTTCTGAATTTGATATAGTGGCGCAAATATTTGCTTTAGGCACATTAACTCTGTTTGCTTGGTGTGTTATGATAAACAAACTGCAATGGTGTACTGAATGCAATAAATGCTAAACAGGGTGTGCAATTATATAATTCACATATTTGGCCTTCCAGATTGAAAGCATGCCTTGTGGGCCTGTGCTTTTAATTTAACAGATCGTAATTCCTTTTCCTGGCCACCCACAGTTACAGTCAGAGACGATGCGTTCAGCTTGGAGTTTATGGTAAAATTCTGTCGATTTGTCAGCATGAAGGAAACTCTGATTCTGATGCATTTTTATGTTAATGAGGCCAGAAAAAACCCTACTAACATGGATATTTTGGACTTCTCAAATTGTGCGTGCTGCACAACCAATGCTGAATTAAAGGTATAACACGCTGGAGTTAAAAAAGGCCTGTATGAAATAGTTATGAGTAGTTAGTGTCTTACCTGAGCTGACAACAGTCAACGCGCTGACAGCAAGCCGAGCTGACAGCTGCTCACAACAAGTGAGTACGGTACATTTTTTAGCATCTAAAGCAACTTTGCCTTTGAAAATTTCATACCCTCTAAATGTAAAATGCTTTGAATTGTTACACTGCATCATTTCTGCATCAACTCTAGGGTGTACTTTTAAGTGATTCTTCCTTATAGCTAAAGCTTTCAGTGAAGGCTTCCTTCTTCTTCACAATTATGTTCATTTATTCCCTTCCAAACATTGACTGTGCATGAGAACTGGGCTGAGTGATCCCTCCCCTCTCGTGTTCCAAACAGGGACACACTTCAAGCTTCAAGCTTCAAGAAGCCAAATCCCATACATTTCTATTGAGAAATGAACAGCAATGACTCAGTCATTACATTTGTCAGAATGGATATTTTTTGCTCTGATATATTTTTTTTTAGCATTTGATTGTTTTTTTTTCCCACTATGTTATTACTTTGTTGGAAGTTATTCAATTTATAAACTCGCCAATCAGATAATCAGATATATGTAATATAAATTTTGTTTCACTGCAAATTCAAGATGTTACTAAAATAATAGAACCTTAATTTCTTGTATGCACAACTTATGTTGTTCACACAAAATCCATGGGCTGTATGAACAAAACAAACAAAAAAAAAACAAAAAACAAAACCTGAAATCATGCAAAATCCAACATACTCACAACTTTCATGCTAATGCCCAGCATGCTTGAACTTGTTTGCAGACAAAGGCAATTATTTGGTCCCATTGTTTTTTTAGATCTTAGGCAGAGTTATTCGTTGTGTACGCACACGTTTTTTTTTTTTAAGACATGTTTTTTTATGACCATCCATGGGCCGCTTACTAGATAGATAGATGGAATTCTATTTGATGTCATTCATTCATTCATTTTCCAATCCGCTTTATCCCTTTCGGGGTCACGGGGTTGCCGGAGCCTAACCCGGCCGCCCACGGGCGAAGGCAGGGTACACCCCTGGACTGGTCGCCAGTCTGTCGCAGGGGCCACAAACACACACCCACGCACACTCACATTCACACCTACGGACAATTTACAGTGACCAATTAACCTATGAAGCATGTTCTTTGGACGGTGGGAGGAAGCCGGAGTACCCGGAGAAAACCCACGCATGCACGGGGAGAACATGCAAACTCCACACAGAAAGGTCCCCCAGCCAGGACTTGAACCGGGAACCTTCTTGCTGTGAGGCAGGAGCGCTAACCACTGCGCCACCGTGCAGCCCCCTATTTGATGTCACAATGGGAAAATGTATTTGTTGCCATAGGTCATAAAAAAAGATTATTGTTCTTTCTGCACATCTCATCAGGGGTCACGGCAGCAAATGAGCTTTCACTTATTGATTCTCACAGGTTTGGCAGAGAATTTTTAACCCCCTTTCTGACACAACCTTGTATTTTATCTGGACTGGGGTCTGGTGCAGGGAGATTTAAAAAAAAAATTTAAAAAAGGAAAAGAAAAAGAAGGTAATGATAATGATAATGAAACAAAAACAGAAAGTAATAAATATAATAAAAAATACAATTAAGTGTTTGTTGTCAATGTCTGAATTTTGGACATACTATAATGTCTTTGCAGTAGTATTAGTTTTCAGCAGAGGTTAGTTTTGCATTAAAAACCTGATAAAGTGTCAGGGGGAAAATCCTGCATAAAACACAGGCTGAAGCGTTTAAGTTTGCGTTAAGTTTGCAAACCTTCAGAATTTGTTGTGTGGAGTTCTGGCTTGATAATGTGTCAGGAGTTGGAAATTTGTTTGTGGGAAAGTTTTTCCACCGTTGAAGCTTAGACTCAGGAATCAACAAATTAAAAGTGTGATTAATTTCACTCCAAATTCAGCGCCAGAAAGGGATTGAGTATGTGTGATCAGTAGAAAGTGGGGCATCAGCAGTCAGCTGCATTTGGATTATAAGTCAACATGCTTTTAGCTGCACTACCTGCTGAATCAGCTGTTTCTTGAGGAGGACAGTAAATGATCTTAATCCTGTATATCCAGGTAACCTTCTCTGCAGCAGGATGAGTACTTGAGTAGCGCAGCTGAGGATGTTTTCCTCTTTTATCACTGTTAGATGCAACATTTATCTGCTCCTGGGTTGTGAGAAAAATCTTGTTTTAGTGTTGCAAAAATGACATGTTTGAGAAGATTCTGCAGAGTAGCTTCTTCTTCTTCTTACCTATGGTTGTTCCTGAATTAAGCTTTAGAAAGGGATGTGACAGCTTGCAGCACCAGTACTGGAGGAGGAGAAGACAAAGCACTCTGTACTATGAAGCTGTGTGTGATTAATGACAGAGTTGTGTGTTGCACTGGGCACCCTCAGAGCAGCTACAGATCAGTCTTCCTGTGAGACAAATCTGACACTCACCAACCCGTAGCCTCACCTGCAACCCCCTCACCACCATGAAACCCTCAGCGCTTTACAGCCAAGTGCACCCAGTACGACACTGCACGCATAAATCATCCGAAACAAAGCATGTTTAATCTGTGACGCGCAGGCCTGACACGCAAATGTATTACTTGTTGTAGGGAAAAACTGCAAGTGTCCCACTGAGTTGAGCTTCTGTTTACCTTTGAGAAACGGGGAAAATACTGGAGAGACAATGTGAGCAACAAAGAAAGCTGATGATGGCAATGTCTTCCAGTGAAATTTGGGAGACAAAGCCATGCTTTACTGAACCGTCTCGCTGCCTTTTCATGGGGGATGACATGCTTGCGCAACTTTTCTCGACTGCCCTTGCCAAAAAAGATTTACGGATTTTTCTCAAGCACATTTGTACAACATGAATACCAAATTATATCTTGTGGATTAGAACTGGATCGCTGCTCTATGCCTGGTGTGAGTCATAATGCTTAAGTAGAACTGAGTGCCTACAACCTTCATCTGCAGGAAAGGGTAGGATTTTAAAAATCAGCTCTGCATTGTTGGGGCTTTGTGAGGGGTTTGCATCTGTGCTCAGTGTTCAGAGGCTGCAGCCTAATTTACTGCAATGAACAACATTTCAAAACATAAGAGTAACAAAGAAAAAAAGATTTAATATGAGCAAATGAGTCATGTAAAACTGAAGATAAGTAGTTTGTGATATCAAGAATCACTATCAAGTTGGTTACATTTTTGAATTATTCCTGCAATTTTTATTGTGCTCTTCTTAGTTTGCAGTAATTTGTTTGAAAGCAGATTATTCTTTGATTGTTTATTATAAGGACAACTAGTCATCTTTCTATCTAATTTTGTCCATTTTGATTGCAGCTTGAGTTGTGATAGGCTGATAAATGGCTGCCTGTGTCTTCAAGAATTGCTTTTGCTGTTGGTTTTAAATGTTTGAATGCACTAGCAACTCGTTACCTTTCAGAACTCTTACATGTTTATTCTCCAAGTCGAGCCCTGAGGTCTGAGGATCAGATCCTTTTAATGGTTCCCAGGACTTGCGTTGTGACTGAGAGACAGAGCCTTTTCAGTGGCTGCTCCCAAACTTTGGAATGCTGTCCTTTTTCTGTGAGGTCTGCCATTTCCCTCAGTGATTTTAAGTCACTTTTAAAAACTCTTCTTTTAACCAGCGAGCAGATCCAGTGGGCCAGCTTGTTAACTTTTATTGTTTAATTGCTTTTTTGTTATTGTATTTTATTGTTTAGTGTTTTTATTAGACTTTGTGTTCAGCTCTTTGGTTGCTCCCTCTTTTGTAAGGGCTATACAAATAATAAATTGATTACATCCACAATGCTGCATTAAAAGCAAAAATGTTTAACTGTTGTTCATGTGTTTGGAGCCATATCCAACTCTGTATCTGCAAAACATTTTCTCAGACTATAAGTTAATACTTTTACAAGTTTTACATTTTGTTCCTATTTTAGTTTTTTCCCCCTCTATTTGTCAGCATGTGGTATACATAATTTACTGTTAAATTATCACACACATATGATTCTTTCAGACTATATACTTTAATTTTGTCCTAGCTTAGAAAATATTCTGGTGGCATCTTTTAAAAATAACCCAATGAAGGACAAGTTTAAACATTTTTGCCTTGTCATCCATAACCTCTTCTTGTTCGGTAAATATTCATTTTGAATGGCAGGTCATTGTGACGTTACAAAGAAGTAAACTGCAACTAAATTGATTTATACATGTAATAAAAATGAAAAAGACAAAAATTTGTGTATTAATTCCTAAAAATGATTTCTTATGGTGATGCTTTTCCAAAGAAAGAGATCACTTTTGTTTTTTACTAAAACTTTGGATGTGTCATCAAAATATAAATACAAATAATTATTTCCTGTGTGTTAGAAAGTCAAAATCAAGGCTTTTATAATTATTAAATTGTGGTGCTTGAAAAAAACTGAACAACATTATGTTCCCATCTCCATTTACTGTAGGTTAATGCAAAAGAAAATGTAGTGAAATAACTGAATGATTTCTCTCACATGTTCCCTTTCGCAGGCGCTCTTAATCCAGTCTGTCCTCAGCATGTCTTTTCACTGTGGATGGTGAGAATGAGAAGTGATGGCACCTGCTCAACGACTCTGGCAATGTCAGAAACTCACACGTACACAGACACATTCAGACACATTTTTGCATATGATGCAACCATCATGTCAGAAGATCTGTGAAACTAACCAAAAGTGAAAAGCCCGAGTGTAAATGATGGTTTAATATCATTAAACACCCAACAGGACCTAATGCAAAACTATGGAATTGCAGCTGAATGTCAATGATTTTTTTGCAATACATATAAATATATATTTTTGAGGCTTTGAAGAATTTACATCAAAGCATGGATTTGTAAAGATTAAACCATACTAAATGTATATGAAAACATTAGAAACTAAAGTATTTTTGTCTTTCCACGTGAATAATTCAATCATTCTTGAAAATAGGAAGAAAGTGAGAATTTTGAGAGAGGTTGATTTCTGACCTTGTTCAATTTTTAATTAGCTCACATCGTTGGAAGCTACATTTTATTAATGAAGTTACAGACTCATGAACAGCACTGATGTTTTAAGAACCTTCATTGTGATCTGGATCTCAGTCAAAAAGCAAAACAAGACAGCATGGATGTTTGGGTGACTCCTATTTACAGATGTAGACGCATTTTAAACAATTCTTAAAGACAACAAGGAGACAGTAATCTCGAGAGAGATCATTGTCATTAGGATTTTAGCCTCAGGATAAACAGATGCTTCACAAAATGACTGCAAAAAAAGTTGAGAAGAGTTTGAAATGATAAGAAAAAAAGTTTAATGTTCTGCAAAGTCATAAATGTCATTCTATCTGCATCAAATACTTAATGGAAGCCTGTTTGTATTGATTTCCAACAAAAACTGATATCTGATGTTGACTTTTAGCTTAAAATTATTCTGGATCACTATACTTGTCAAGAAAATACGTTTAATATGCAATTACCCAAGAAAAAGTTTGCCAAATTTCACATATTTATGCAGAGAAAATGTATTTATTGTATTTTTTCCACATCTTTCTAAGTTCTGCAATTTCATCAATTCATATTTTTTTGGAAGTAAATCTTCATACGTGGTTCTGGCTGTTACTTTTACCATTTTTTAAAATTAATGTATCCAAAATTTCATAGTGATAAATTATGTTTATATTTCAAAATGGTTATCTGAACTGAGGAGATGCAGGCTGCATGCATTCTTAGAGTGTATACAACAGGTGGAGAAAGGAATTAAAACTTCTCTGCTTTTTTGAACCTTCCAGAACATAAAGCCATGTTTTTTTAAATGTCAAATAGATCTCAAATAAAATGAAGTATATTTATGACATATTTGGGATTTTCTTATGTTAAAATCTTGAGTAATATTTAATCTTTTAGTTTGACACTGTATATTTGTATTTATCTGTCATAAAATTGAACTTATGACATGCTCTTTTTTTTTTTAAATTAGAGACGGAGAGTGTCTGGGTCTATTTATGGTGTGGTGCAAAGTTGGAAATGCCAGCTGTCAGCTTGGCTTCAAAGCCCTGCTGGAACAAATAATTATTTGGCACTTTTCTGTAGCTGGTTCGAACGCTTTTCTGTCTGCATCACACAAATCGGAACCGAGCAGATCGTTTTTAAACATTTATAAAAATGATTTATCTTATGGTTATTTGTTTAAATCAGAAATCTTTGTCTTTTTATTGGCAACAGCAACTTCTTTTTACCCTTTGGAGAGAGGAAAAAAAATCTTCAGCACCTTCTAGAGTTATGACTGACAGCTGTGGCTGGTCTGGAGAGCCCTGAGCCAAGTCACATACCCGACATGTCAATGTCCATCTGGGGTCCTACTCTTCAAACCACTGCCCCCTTAATCCCAGTATCACCCTCCATTTTCTGCCCACACAAAGACCAAGGGATAAGAGCAGGGCAGGGTGAGAAGACAGGCCTCTTAAGGCTTCAGGGGCAGCATTCAAAGCCAGCTGGTCTGGCTTTGAAGTAACTCAATGGGAAAAGTGATGAGAGGAGAAGAAGGAAGCGAAAGAATCACAGAAGGAGCGAAAAGATCTAATGAAGAAAGTTAATATAAAGAAAGGTATCCCAACTGAACGAAAAAGTTGAGATTGCACTAGCAGGTTCTTTGCAGGCATCGCAACAACATCAGGTGAGACACTCCCTGCAACACTTCACTCTGAGACTAATGTTATGTCAGATTTTGTAAAAACTATTTAAACAAAACTTGTTGACCATCTATGTAGTCAATGTGTTTGAAGCATTGTGTACCAGTGAGTTAAAATCCCACAAAACCTACACTTCCTCAATGTAGCCAAAAGAATGAAGCAACAATATCTTTCAAATTTCATCAAATATATCAGTTGTATTATTTCTGTTATTTAAAAAAAAGGTAATACCTAGAAAGTAATTGGTAATTCCCTTTTATGTGTTTGTACATTTAATTTTATCCTTCTGGCGTTTTTTGTTTCTTAATTTTTTTCCAGAATTTTAAGACCATAAAAAAAATTAATAAATAAAACTGAGCAAAATATAAAGCGCTGGCATATATAGAAGACAATGGACAAAGCATTGTCATTGACAAATGTAATTTTAAATGTAAATAACCATAAATTATTAAACCATAAATTTTAAATTTATGAACCAACAAAAGACATGTATCCCCAATTTTAGTTAATACTTTGCAACTTTGCAGATGCAGGATTTTGATAACAGGTTTTTAACAAATCAGTTATATCTTATTTAATTGAGTACTTTGTTGAGCATGGACAAAGTAAACAATAAAGGGTAGTGGACATATTTGCCCTGCAGACCCGTGAAGAGGAAGACATGCGGAAGATTTTTCCTTTCAGGACTGCAGCTGACCGGTGACAAAGGTTGCACAGATCACAAGGGACCAAGCTGAACTAGTCCCAAACAAATGGTCTCACTGCTGCTAGACATCGTGGAAATCCTTTTTTAATCATAAGTTATTTGAAAACAATACAATGACACACGATGTCAGAACAGTAAAGCATGTTTCAGCAAACATCAGGTTTTCCTTGAGACTTCGGAGAGCAGTTCTGTATTCAGGATGAGGGTGTCTTTTGTTTGGAAAATAAATCTAAAAAAATGTGTGCATAATCAAACCAAGCGTGACAAATGTACTGATCTTAAAAATATGATTTGGATATTCATTTTTATATAAATAATCTTTGAACCATTAAAAACAACATTTCCTTTAATTAATTAATTGCAGTAAGGTGAATAACTGAATTCTTTGGTGAAATTGCAATTTGTTGAATTAGCATGGGTCTTGCAGTACATTCTGCTGGCACAGAAGGAAGTCTAGTTGGGTAAAAGAAAGAAGTACAGTTAAAAAAATACATCTAAGTATTTTTTTTAGAAGCTTACAGAAATGTAATAAGGTAGGTGCATAAAATGTTAAACTTGAAGCACTAATTTGAGCAAAAAGAAAAAATAAAGTTGTACTGCACTGAATTTGTATGCCTTACTTAGAAAGATTTATGACAAACCACTTTGGTTTGGAATGTTTGTACCATCAACATCAATGAAAGCCATACCAAAAGAACTGTAAATAACTCAATGTCCCTTTTTAATTATATTAGTCTAAAATTTGACCTCAGTAATTAGACATCAGACTTTGTACTGCCATTTGGTCTATTTGCTTCCTACATAGAGCAATCCGTACAAATTCAGGTCTGAACTACATGAAATTAATCAGATTAAAAACATTGTAAATAATTTTTTTGGATTTCTTGTTTTTCTTAATTTTTAGTGATTAGCGCCTTGAGATGGCCCTAGTTTTGAATTGAAGTTTTACAAATACATTTTTTAAGACTGAATATATTTTGGACTAAATCAGAATTGTTAAAACTATAGCTCAGATCTTAATTCTCCCGCACCCCTAGCACAAAGTAGAAGACATAAAATGTATTTCATTAGGTAGACTTGAGTATAAGTGTAAAAAGCAATAATATTAGGCATATACATAAGGAGAACATGAACTTGTAGTGTAGGAAGTATGCTAACTGAATATTTATTCAGACTAAGTTGAAACTTTTTAAGTTTTCAGTAGACATAGTATGTAAAAAGTAATCTTCAATAAAACTGCCTCACTTTTAGTATAAACCAGGCATGTCCAAAGTCTGGCCCGTGGACCAAATGCGGCCCACGTTCAAATTTCCAACACCCCGCAGGCTCCTTGCATAAAATCAATCATTTGCAGCCTCCAGAACTTTCCAAAACCTGTGTGTACGATTTTTTAAATTGTTTTTGACTCAATAAAGTTTTAAGCCTTTGTAAACCTTGGGTAACATTGTCGCGTGACCATTCTGTGACTCTTTTAGCCCAGGGCTAGCCAACCCTGGTCCTCAAGAGCCTCAACTCTGCCTGATTTCTAGCTATTGAATGACTGATTTCAGTCATTAAAGATGTGGATTCACTTGAGTCAGCCAATCAGCAGAAAGATGGTCAAGGAGAGATGGAAACTAGACAAGATTGTGGCTCTTGAGGGTTGGTCATCCCTGTTGCAGCCCATTTCTAAAATTTGACAGTTGACAGAGGGCCACCACTTCCAGGACTAGTGGAAATTGGCTTATATTTTTAGTGAAATGTGAAACAACTGTGTCTGCCTAATATGCCAAGAGACTGTAGCTGTTTTCGTGGAATTCAATATCAAGAAGCCTTACCAGACAAAACATCCTAAGACAAGCTAACTGTGAATGAACAGTGACATGAAACACATTTAGATGTGTTAGGATGTGGGGGTTGTGATGCACCTTGTGGGAGCTACTTGACAGTGGTCACCCCCTCCCGTGGTTGCCGCATGGATTTGCCCCCTTCTCAGGGTTTTAAGTGCACCTTAAACATGTGGTACCCTTGGTGGGGCGATGCTTGGACATCACTTCCAGCAAGCAGGAGATGTCCTCTGAGCGCCCTACTTGCCAATTTTAACTGCACCCTTTGTTACACATACCCTTTACACCTCAACATATACACACAAACACACACATTACACAAGGAAGGTGGGACCTCTGATCTTCTGTCCCCTACCCCGTCCCTGGTGGAGGGAACGAGGTGCTCAGCAACGGTGGCTGTGTCTCTTGAGTGCAGGCCTCCTGTGCCCGACAGCCTTTCTTTCCAAGTAGGGAGAGGGATGCTTTAGTTCTCTGGCAAGATGAGTGGGGGATCACATCCTGTTTGAGCCTGGGGGTGTCTGTGTTTCTACTGTGCGGGTTTTGGTCCTTGTCTTCGGGCACTGAGCCTCTCCAAAATTCCAACATTGGGTGAGGCTGGTCGTGCTGTGTTTAGTACACTCTTCGGGGCCCCCCACTTCTCTTGGTCGTCCCTCTCGTGGGTGGGGGTGGTTGGTCTCTGCTGTGCTCTCTCCTGGAATTACCCGTGGGGTGGGTGGGCGGTTGCCTGGAGCTCCTCTCTCTTCTTCCCCCTTCTTCTTTTCCGTGCGGTCCAACAAAAAAAATATACAAACACAATCAACAGAAATAAAGTTTATCCTAAATTACAAAAGGGGTTTATACAAATATACACCTTGTGTGTCCGAAGATTTATAACCCCCGATTGTTACAGTAAAATCTCTCTAACACAAGAGGCTCTCAGCTCATATCTATATGCTCAGCTGTTGCACAGAACAAGTACAAAAAAAAAGATGTATTTGGGTTCTATGGGATGAATTGAAAAGTATGCCATTGTAATAACATGTTCATGAAACGATTTTAAATTTAACATTATTAAAATAGTTCAAAGGAAGTCAGGATGAAGTTTTGGATCACACATTTCTACTTCACCAAATCTAGCCATCTTTACAAAAACTTTGGACATCCCTGGTATAGACTAAGGCTATGTCCAAATTCCCTCCCCCCTCCCTAACAACTAAAAAACGACATAGTGCCGGACTGTCCAGTGCCCTGGATTTTAAAAGCAATTCAGACACCATGCTCATTAAACAGCAACGTCACCAATTTCACTAAGTGAAAACCTAATCCACACGAGTATGTCATGATGACTTTTTGTGAATCCACTGTGTTCTGATGATGAAAACATTGATGGTTTATTAAACAAAATTAACTTTTGCAAAAATTGTTCAAATGCAATGCATTGTCTATATGTGTCAATCCAGTGATCATCAAAGCTCGCGGATTTTTCTCAGAGACTTCTTAGCAAGTTATAGGGCACTCAATTTTGGATTGTAGACAGCCCTACAAAATGGCAAAAATAGAGCACTAAGTATTGAATAGTAAATGATTTCAGACATAGCCTATGCATACTTAGGTATACCTACGTATACACTTAAATAGACTATTCTTTGCTAAAGGCAACCAACTTCTTTATCAGTATTATTTATTTTTGTTAGACAAATATCATTTTAAAATAATGCAATTACTTTAGTACTTTTTTTTTTTAACCAGTCTGGCGACCTATGGCAAACTATATATTTGTGTTGTAAAAATCAGGGGCTCCTTTTCTCTTTACCTTAAGATGCTCTAGGTTGATATTACAAACCTAGGCAACACTGTAGGGTAAAATGATTAAACGAACCAAAAAGTATCTAATAGTTTTCATTCAAAGAAAATGGAAAGGGAATGTCACAGCTCAGCTTCAAACCTAATTCCTTATAATAACAATAAAGTTTTGGAACAACCATCATTCCATTCCGTGCCAGCAGAACTGACCAATCAGCGCGTAGCCCCAGATGATCATAAATCCCGGTTCTCTTCTCTAATTGGCTGCTCGATAGACGCTGCGGTTTTTAATTGGTCAACCTAACTGTCCTTCAAACCGAATTCCAGTGGTGTTGTTCCTGGAGCTATTACGTCAGCCACAGTCGCTGCTGCGAAGTGGCAGCAGCTAGCTCATAAATGCGTCGAGAAAGTTGCGGTCAAAAACAAAAGTTAGTTGAGAAGAAAGTAAAATATAAGTAGTCGGGGAGTCTTTGATAACTGCCCCTCTGCTTACGTTGTTTATGAAGAATTGCCGTTCCCCGTAGGCAGCTTTAATGGCTACATAAACATAGAAAGAAACATACAGTTTCTTAAGCCTTGTCTGTAATCCGTGGGTGCTCTCCGCTGCGTTCCACTTTCTGTCATTTGCCCCCCCTGTGTTGTTACAACAAATGTGAGATTTGTTGAGGCATGAAATGTGAGGCATGTTTTGACTGTGTGTGAAGGAGGAGGAGAAGGAGGTGGAGAAGGAGGGGTGGCGTAGAAGGAGAGGCAGCTCGTCAGATTGGGGAGGAGTCTCACTCTGACAAGAGGGAGATTGGCTTTTCTGAGTTTGTCAGCTCCCCCTAAAATAGCAGCCAGCGCGTAAATGTGACCCGAAATTACGTTTATCCACTGGAGTCACCGATATAGAGTGTCTATATTCAGCGACTGGCCCGGGAGTTAAGGTGAGTAACGGAAATAGCAACAATGTTGTGGAGTGCGGCAGCGGTACTGTAAGCTACAGTTACTGGGAAGGGAGTAAAGCACAAGAGGGAGACCCGGAGTGGACGTGGGAGGCATCGTTTACCCTCCATATGAGGCATTAGGAGTCCGTACACCGCGTTAAGCCCGCGCAGTCACATTAAAGTCGAACGGCGGGGGTTTATTAGTGCCATAAAATGTCCCGGAGCCGGGTTAAAGGGTGCAGTCGGGCGCGCTCTGTTGATATCTGACAGTTGTGAAAGTTTCACAGGATTTTAGCGCTCGTGCCGGCTGTGAAGTTGCACGCGGATTGTGAGTTCACAAAAAAAAAAGTATTTAAAATAAAACTTAAGCTGTGCAACGGAGGCAAAACAGCAATCAGCGTTTATAAACACTCTGGAATCACTCTCACTGTGACAGTATGGTGGTTGTCAGCAGTTAGATTTACTGTAAATTGTAGGTTTGCATGATCTGGAGCCTCTTAAGTCTTACATATATATATATATATATATATATATATATATATATATATATATATATATATATATATATATATATATATATAT
>BSAI01000030.1:29427066-29554352 GCA_036245035.1 Adrianichthys oophorus | reverse complement strand
TTATGCTATTATTTCAAAGCGTGCATCGGTCGCATGAACTGGGAAGGGAAGTGACCCCAGACTCGCTCAGCTCTTTGGTAGCCTCTCCGTCCCACATCAGAACTCTCACCAATGGCTGAAATTTGTTTTCCTGCCTTCTGTTTATGGCGTGCTGCTGCAGCATGACCACATCAACGCCCCACACACCAGTTTACAAACAGTTTTGCAAAGACAGTATTCAGTTGGTTGTTTGTAGCTAGAGAATGTTAAGACTAGATTTCTGACATTCCCCACTTCAGAGGAAGTGTTGGCTTTCTGTTCTTATAACATAACATAACCTATATGAATACAATCATTGACTCTACATCAGAACTGGAGTTAGTGAGTGTGAAGTCCTGCCTAGAAAATGACTAACTTTTGGTTCCAACAAAATGAAGTCAATTCAGGTGCATTGATTGATATGCAATGATTGGTCCAAGTTGGTCTGAGTCAACATTTCTATGGCAACCACTCTCACCAATCAGAAGTAAGCTTGTTGGAAGGCCACAGCCGTACCCTTTGAAAACGTGCTTGGGGGAATCTGTCACTCAAACATTTTAACCCTTGTATGGTGTTCGGGTCTGTGGGACCCGTTTTCAGTTTTCTTATCCGTAGAAAAATGAAACAATACATTTTTTTTACAACCTGAAATTCATTAGCTTTGGCTCATTTTCTGTGAAGAACATAAATCAAAACACATTTTCATTGACCGCCTAATGTACACCCACCCTACACATATATATTACATACAGAAAAAATACGAACACCACACAAGGGTTAAATGACGTGAGACCACATATTTTTATTGAGGCATCTGGTTGGTCAGTTTACAACTTAAATAGCTTGCACTAAAGAAAAAAAAGATTAGGAAGAACATTAGAAAAAACGTAGAAGGGCAAGAAGGGTTATTCTGACAAATGTTTACTGACTAATAGACGTTTATTTCTCAATAGAAGTCTATGGAATTTTGGCTTCTTGGAGCGAACAGGTACTTCCCATTTGAAATGTGATGGGGAGGGGTCACTCATTCCAGTTCGCATGTACAGTTAATAAAAACAGTACATCCACAAATCCTAGCCCGGGTTCCTATCTCTGTAGCATGACTGTGATTGTAATGGAGGTGTTGAGCTTGCACCATTGTGCGTGCGTTTGCCTCTCTGTCTTCTAACCCCCATTTTTCAATCCTCATGCTATAGGCTGCAGATCCTCAGTGAAAATGCTGCATTGTTTCTACCGGTAAGCTGTTGCCATCCGACATTCACGTAGGGCTGTCCTTTACTTTGTTTCCCTCCCCTCAACCTCTGCTTTAGCTGCCAGGGGTTCTCACAGTGGGAGCATTAATCATCAACCAATGGACATGGGGCTCAGGACCGAGGGCTAAGAGCTATCAGAGGCTGGAATTCAGGCCAAGAGTCTATCCAAGAATATATAAAAAAAAAAAAGCAGACACAAGGGTTCTTAAAAAGACAAAAAGCAGTGGGAAATGTGGTGATTTTGCTTTTTCCCTGTCTTCTTACTCTATGGGGAAAAAAGATCACCATTGCAGAGATGCGTCAAGAATTCTTGCTCACTAAATTCCATTCATCAGTGTTAATCCAATTCTAATAGAGTAAAAACATCTCTTTCCATCTCAGATAAATCAATTTCCTTAAAAGAACCAATAAAATTGTAGTGAAAATCATCCTGACACATTTTCAAAGACAAAAAGGTTAAAAAGCTCTTTCATTTTTATTCATAAACTTTTCCATAAAGCTAAATTAGCAAAGTAAAAAAGAGAAAAAATAAAAATAAAACTACCAATTTCTCTCATAGTTAAAAAATTGTGCTCTTTCATCAAATGTCTATGTATTTAGATTGTTTCCTGAAGATTTTTAAAAGTTGCAGCATTCAAAGAGTGAAAAACAGGAAGTCCTAACATTGAGCCTTGTGGATCTCCACTGTTATTTTTATATCTTCTGAACAAAGAGTCAACAATATCAAAGAGATATGTTTAGACATAGTTACATTTGTAAAATGCGTTCTCCTAAATTAGAAAGTTTACAACATTAAAGGATTTTTGGTAGATGTTACACCACAAAAGTGACATTTTTTTTGTTGTTGCACCTAAATTTCTCTTCACATTCTTGTCTCTTTGTTCTGATTCTTTGTGACGCTGACTGATAAAGTTAAAATGTTCAAGAAGTTCAAGAAAAATTTTAATAGGGATAAACAAAGTGAAAAAATATGGACATTTGTAGTTTTTAAAGTTTATCAAATCTTTTTTTAGGGTTTTATACATCTATTTGAAAGGACTTCAAATGGTTTGTCAAAGCATAGACATGGTTTTTAATTTGGAAATCCCTGTCAAGTATGTCAGCTTCAAGTAAAAAGGATTACTTTACTTGTTGGAAAGAGAGAAAGGTATTTTTTGTAACTTTTGATTGTTATAAACTGTTTTTGCTATGGTTAACACAAACCTACCCATCCACAACCATTTTATATCTTTGTACCATCCCTCTTCTTTTGGTCTGTGGAAAAGAAATGTATTTGCTTTTACATGAAGCAATGATTTCATAAAGTAGAAAACAAAAGTGAAGCAAAAGAAATCGTCAGAAACAAAACAAGCAAGGCGTTTTTGCTGTTGTTATGACTCATGGCCATCCTCTTTGCCCAGATTGCATAAACCTTTTATGTAATGGAACACTGTGCCAAAGAGGCATCGAGTGGAAGATAAAAATGGGAAGAAAAAAAAAGAAAATCAAATATTTATTTTAAGCTTTTTATAAAATGTTTACCCATAAAACGGAGATACTCTTGCTAGTGGAATCTATACTCCTCAGCTGTATAGACCACTATGGTATGTGTAGCAACAACTTTTTAAATAAATGAGGAAAAAAATGTAAGATCTGAAATTCCAATCTGGGTTCTCAGTGTTTAGCATGGGTAAATGTATTAATGCTGAGGCATTATGCATAACATCAATGATATCCTCACACTCAGGATTCCCCCTGTAGGAAGATCGTGGTTCATCTTTGCTGTGTAGCATTTCTTATTTGCACTTTGTACAACATCAAAAGACTGCCACAACACTCAACACAGACTGTATGTTCCTCAGGGGTAAAGGGGCCACTGCTCTCCAAGGGGTTGGCATTAATATTGCTCCCTGGCGAATGGCCCGTCTTGTGATCGACAACCGTGCAAATGGACACGTGCCATCATCCCATCTCGCTGCACACTAATTTCATGTAAATGTATAAACCTCTAAGACCATGCATGTATTAGCTTATATTTGCACATGATGCTTTGTTTTCCTGCAGACAGTTGGCAGGGAAAACTGAGAGAAGCACGCAGGAGAAACTGATAAAATGGTGAAGAAGGAAATTTGTTTCTAGATGTGCAGTGTTCGACAATTCGTTACAGCCTAAAGCGTGTTACGAAAAGTGTTCATGATTAAGAAAGTTTAACACTAATGTTGTTCTGTGTCAAGACTCTGACCTGTTGAAGTGACACACTGTGAAGGAATTTCAGCGATAAGGACTTCTGCTTGTATATTTATAAACCAAGATGAGTCAAAGTTAGCCACAAGTCTTCAGATTGCAGATATAAAATGGCTGAAGCTAATATCCTTAAAATCCAGACTTAAATATCACAGGCTAATGATGCATTTACACTGGACGTGGCCGAGGCATCAAATTCGCGCCTTCCACCTCTCTTTTGATTCCCGTCAAATTTGCTGCTTAATGCCTCTGGCCGTGTAGCAACCGCCGACAAATTTCATTTGTTGACCACATCATGGAAAACATGGATAATGTTGGGCAAGGAGCTTGTGTTCATATGTTTTGGAGAGCTCTACAGAGGCACCAGGAAGCATGTCACCATGAGTCTGAGTTCACCAGAGTCTCTCCCGGATCCTGTGCAGTGGAGCTTCCTATGCTGTCCACCGGGCGGCTGGTAAGCATAGTATGCTCTTTCGCTTCAGCTCCATGAGCTCTGTTACAGGCTTACGACCAGTCCAGGGTGTATCCCGCCTTCACCCAACAATAACTGCACATTCTCCGGCAACCCAGCGGACCCAGCGAAATAGGAAAAAACATGAAAGTTCAGTACGAAAATTATATATATATTATATCACAGGCACAGCCATATTGGCTAGACTTAACTCCGCCTAACTTGGATGTTTCAAGTATAGAGGAAAGGTGCAGGACCGTATTGAGTCAATATTTCATATTTCCCATTTGTTTTTGTCCACGCTCACGAATCATCCTTCCATGGTAACGCGGTTAATGGCTTTAGCTAAAGTCTCCAGCTCAGCAACGCTGCGGTGGACTAAAATTTACATTATGAATCTTTATCGGTAAGTATTTGTGTTTTATAAATAATATGTAAAGCTTTTAAAGTACAGCGGTGCAAGTAATTTTTAGACAACAATAAAAACATTTTTCCATATCACGTGTTCAGTATGAACCGTTTTCCAACTTATAACAAGTTTTTTTCTGTTGTCCTAATATGTCACACCAAAATATAAAATCTTATTAAAGCCTTTATATACACATTTTTAAAAGAACAAATTGAAACAGTAATACACGAACGTGTACAAAGTCATTTTTTTTCTCTCATGTTAATAAAACTGTTGGTATACGATCACATGTAATGTTGTGATTACAGGGGAAGGAGGTTTTTTTTGTTTACCCCTTAGTCCCTTAACTTCTTAAGACCTGAGCTAATATTTTAGCTAACCCTTTACTAACACAGCCACAGGGCCCCAGTTAAGCAAAAATAATCAGAATTAATTATAGTACTGTGGTAATATAACCTAAAATGTGACGCCCATGCATGTGGACGCAGGTCTGAAGAGGTTAATTATGACTGATGCTGCTCTTGTACTGACAATCCAAAAAAAAGTAAAAATAGTTGTGTACTTACCAAGACAAACTAATAAATATTTTTGTCAAAAGATATTTGCAGATGAATCTGGAGCATTAAAAAGATTACAAATTTTCCATTGTGTATTTTTAACACATTTTTGCAAAAGCAGCACATATACAAATATTTATTGAGTAAAATCTATTTTATTTGCCTTCTACAGTTTGGATTATCTGCGTTCGTAAGGCATCAGAAAGTGATTCCATTACACCATTACAGCCACTTGGGCTCAGCAGGTATCCACACCTCCTGGTTTGGCTGGGCGGATGGCGATGGAACGGTCTTTTACCTTTTTTATTTTCAATCCTACAGAAGAGCAGCTTGTGATTTTCTCATGATTCATTGTGGAGGAAGTGACATGGTCCATGTCTGGCACTTATCAAAATGATAGCAAGTGTCCAGCAGCTGCACAATGCTTACCCCAGCACTTAGATTCTCCCTCTTTTTTTAAAATTCTTACTGACATTTTTATCAGTGGGTAGAAATGTTCTCTTTAGGATAATTTATGTCAAAAATAGACAGGATTGTCACAGATGATGCTTTGTAACCATGGCATTGTTTACTAAAAGCTAATCATTTTATTTATTTTAAATTTTTAACTATTTTTTACTCGACGTGATTGAAAAACAATTCCATTACACCTTTGCTCTGTGGCAGACAGCCATCATGTCAGAGAATGTTTAAAGAAGTCCCCACTTCCTTTAAATGAAGGAAAAATGCACAGAATTGTCAGTGGTTTATGCTTTTGGTGTTTTTAATAATGTAATCTGTTTCAAAATAAATCCATACTGTACAGATCTGACTTTGACCCAAAGTCCTACCAGGCAACAAAGGGGTTTATTTTAGGGGTGAAAATGACGATTATAACATGGGAGTCATTGGGGAAAGGCTCACTCTAAGCAATTTTACGGATCTGCCACACAGGCAGCGTCAGCTGTGAATGCACCATAATTCAGCAACTTCTATATGTTGTGATGCATTGTAGTACCCCCAAAAAACATACCTGACTTTAGTAAATACAATTGTGGATGATACAAACTCAGAATCCTCTGTAAAACCTTGGTTAATGTTAATGTTTAGGCACACACATAATTTGTAAGAAGCAACTTTTTAGGTTTTGTAATAAAAAAAAATAAAAAAAATTTAAACTAGAATAAAAAAATATATGTTGTTGTACACCTTTTGGCATATGACCTCAGGGGTCACCAGAGTGAATCAGCCTTCACTGATCCGCACTTTTGGTTTAGTAGAGTTTACTCTGGATGACCTTCTTGACACAACCCTGTATTTTATCCAGACTGGGGACTGGCACTGTCTACATAAGAAAAAAAATGTAGTATTAGTTTTTTTGTCCTATACTGATCACAGTTAAAATTTCTATCCAATATGGTAACATTTTTCCATTGTTTTGCTGGAAATAATTTTATTTTTACAAGCTAATAGATTGATTTAAAACTATATCCAAATATTTTACCCCTTTACACATGTTGATGAAAATATGTATCAAACCACTTCTGCTCCAAACTTATTATAATTTAGCATCTACTTAAGGGCACAAACATAGGGGATTTTATTTTCAAAGCTGAAAATAACATCAGGCGTTAAAGAAGGTGACTTTTTTGGTCAGGGGTGTTTTCATTCCTAAAAACAGGTAAAGGTGTTCATACAACTAAAGTAAAAGATGTAACAAAATACTTTAATAAATAATCACATTATTTTATAAATATATATTCTTAAAGTAGTAAATAAAGTAAATATGTTCTCAAAAATTGAAAAAAAAAAAAACCTTGTAGGTAAGTAGAAACTTTAATCGGCAGGCCACAAGCTCCCTTGCCCCACTCCATGATGCTTACACTTGCAGACAAATAGATCCATGAACGTCATTTTTTACTCATCTAAGCTGGAATCCAGCTCAAAACTGTACAGCTGGATAGCTCCAATATTGTTCGACATTTTTGTTGCACCGGTAATGTTAGGCTGGGTGTGTGAGGGGCTGTAAGCTAGCAGGAGAGAGTGTAAACAGATAGATGATGGGAAGTGAGGGTAGGGTTACTCTGCGCAAACAGTCCTGCCCACAACTTAGAGGCTTTCTAATGAACTACTGCTGCTCCACGGAAATTATGTCCTACGAAAACAACACAGGTTTATTGATGTTGGCTAAAAATGGCATTATCATAATTAATAGACCACTGGGAATGCTTTTACAATAAATCAAAAGAGGATTGGCATGGGACTTTAAACATTAAAAAAGGGAAACGTACTTTGTAACTCTGCTTTGGCATTGGAGAAGTTTAAACTGTTTTTATATTTTAAAAGTTTCACTTACATACTTGTAGGGGATTTACCTTGAGGAGGAGAGTAACTCTTCTACATGAAATGGATATAACTGTTAGGTGAGGGTCATCTCTTTATCCTTGAGAAACCAAGAATCCATTCATTGGCTGGGCTTGAAAACCTGACTGACGCAAATGGATCATTGGGAATAGAAGTGTCCCAGCAGTAATTATGTTACAACTCTGCCACCGCACACTACCACAGAGGTTGAATGGGATGAGCACGAGGTGCTTCTTTTTAGTCTGATTTCACTTATATTCTTCTACATAGTTAAAACATTTACACTACCTTCTGCCTTTAAGTGTCCTTCCCTTAATTTTCTATATCTCTCTGAATCTTTGGTACTCTAAATCGAAAAACCTGAATTGCGAAGGACAGTTTCTGATTCATCCTTCTCTGCTTGTCGCATTCCTTTGTTGAATGACTCTTGCAAAATAAGAGCAAGTTGGTAACAGACCAGGTTAACTATTTGTCACTGTTGTCTCCCTGGCCTCTAGCTCTCCACTGCTTTTGCCTTGAAAGTAAGGCAAAGTTGTCTGTGTCTTCTCTTTTTTTTTCTATCCAGGGCTCTGTGGCACTGAGTCAGTTTAAAAAGAGACATGAAATTAATGTAATGTCAATGGCGTTTTCTCATGAAACCCCCAAGGCACTTAGTCAAAGTCACCTTGTATAGTCCTCTCATCCGCTGACAGTACTGTGAGAGTGAAAGGGAGGATGTCTGTCTGGTTAGGCTGTCAGCATACGATGGCCCCTCAGTTGTTGGTTGTTATATCCACTCATCATCATTCATATTTTCAAGATTGAATACGGTTGTTATCCGAAGCAGCGACATCATTTCCTTTCAATCCACCACATTGTGTGGTCCACATTTTTGTCAAACATTTCTTTTTCTGTGAGATTGGGTACATCCTGTGGGAATTTCTTTTCTTTTGATGTCATTTTGGAGGTGATAAGTAGCTTTCTGCCTCCTGGTCGCTGTCTTACACCCCTACACCCACCCCACCAGTCCAAGCAAGGTGCTAGCAGCATGGAGGATTGTTTGAACTTGCACTGATCCAATGTGGGATTACAGCTGGGTCATTGGAGAGTTGGACTGAGCTTTCAGTCAACAAGGCAAATTAACCACTCGCTCTCTGCTTGGCTGCCGTTTCAGTCCAGGCTCTCCCTGCTGGCTTTGCAACTGTCCCTATAGTATAGATTGGCACTACTATCTAAAAACAGTTGTTTTCTTTGTAATTTGACCCTGATATTGACTGATTTGTGTGTTGTTAACAAACCAATTTAAGAAACTTTAAATATTGCACTCTGTAATTCTTTTTTTTTTTTTTTTATTCAACTGCGTTTACATCATCGACCATATAATGCTACGGTCACAAATACAACTGCCGGGAGGCATAGGGAGAATCGTCAGGATTTCATGCTGCCGCCCGATTTTTTAAATAATTGTTGCCGTGGTCATGAATGTAGATGCAGAAAGCCGTCCGCCGTACAGAATGGCCCACTTTTTATGTACCCCTGGCTGGCAGCCGGTAGCACTTGATATGGACGGCTGCCGTTCTGAGACATTTATACATTGTCCAGTCAGAGCTGTTGGCGGGCCAGTGATTCAGCTGTGGCCAACCCACCTGTCACTCAATTTCGCAATGGCATCATCCCTGCTTGTTGCTGGACTTCCACTGCACAACTTTGAAATGTGTCAGGGCAGCCACTGATCACTGTCAACTTTTAGAGAAAAATCGTGTGATAAAATTGTAACTTTTTCTTAAAAACCTTGTGGCCACTGTGCGGCTGCAAAACACGACTCCCACCATCCAATTACAGATGCAGCAGTTTGGCCACCTGTCAAATTTGATGAAAAACTTGCATTTCGGTCGCCGCATGTGGTGGCTTCTTGGGATATGTAACCGAAGTCTAAGAGAACTGGATGGAGTGACCCCGCCCCCCTCCAAATAGGAAGTACCTGCTGTTATCTAAAAGCTCAAATCCCTTAGATTTCTACTGAGAAATTCTTGCTCTGCTACTTTTTTTTAACATGTTCTTGGACATTTTTTTTCAGGATATTTTTGCTGTAGCGCACGTTATTTAAGTTATACACTGACCAGTCAGATACCTCAATAAAAGTATATGGTCTTTCGTCGAATGTTCAAAACATTTGATTGACAGATTATCCGGAGCCTGATTTCAATTGAAGATTCTAACATGCTCACTCTTGATTGGAGTGAGTAGTTGCCATAGAAATGTGGACGCAAACCAACTCACTCAATCACTGTTTAATGGCATTTCGTGGTTCCATCATGGTGACGGCCGTATCTAAAAAAATAAGAAATAAAAAAATGGTGACTGAATTGACTTCATTTTGTTGGAATCTGAAGTGTCGTTTTCCATAAGTGATGTCATGCTCACTCTGTCCAGTTCTCTTATACAGTTAATGGTTGACATCCTCAGCCTCCAGGACTTTCGCATGCAAACTGCCTTGCGGAAGTGTTTTCTGTGACAGTTACTAGGTGCCCATGTCACAATCATTTTAGCCTTTCCGTGAAATCATATTCAGATTATTCTTCTGTTTGGAAAGTGGCACTCAAACCAATGCTTCAATGAAAAAAGAAAAGTGTTTCTGAATCCCCAGGTCTTGCAAGCTGCTCCTTTTCATTTCTCGAAGCCTCCCATTTCACTTTTTTGTTCACATACCCTTGGAATAGCTCTTATTAATTATATCTCATTAGTTGCCTTGGAAACTGAGGAGAGGTAACCTCCAACATGAGTTCACAAATGTAATAAAATAAATGTTCTATATAAAAAAATTAAAAAACAGGCAAAAGCTTAAGAAAGAAGGTTGTGGGATAACGAAAAAGAAAAGGAAAATGTGGTTGTTGAGGGATCAGCCGTGTGTCAGATTAGCATCAGGAGACATGAACACTAGTGATGCTGCAAGGCCCCCAATCCTGCCTTTCACTGCTGGAGAGGGAGATAAGCGCACCCTCACAAAAGAGTAGAGGGAGAGAGCAGGAGATGGCTGGCTTTCCTCCACTCCCCTCAGGCCAAGAGCCCCATTTACAGGTACAGCACCTCCTGATCAAAGCAAGAACAAAGAAGTGAACAATCTTTTCCTGCTGCAATGGTGTTAAAACTCCACTGAAACAAATCTGCAAAGCTATGGATTTAGGCTGCATCATTTTATGTTTTTATTCAGCCAGAAGGCTAATCATGATGAAGACTCAGCAGTGGCACTTAAAGTTTGAAACACGTAGAAGTGCAGTCATGGGCTACTTTGTTGTCAAAGCACATCACATTTTCACAGAGTTTAGTTGCATTTTCAAATATGTGTTTCAGTCATCCTCACGTTACTTTTATGTACTTTTAGTTACTTTTTAGGGACTGTTATTTAACATTAGGTGTCTGGAAAAGATCTGAGAGTCGGGTGCTGCGCAATGACCCATACAGGTTAGGAGACAGACAGAGCAAGCCTGCTTGATTTTAGCTGCTGTTGTTGTTTAGTCTCCGACTAGCATTCAGGATGGTAATAAATGGACGGATCAGAGGGGAGGGGTGTCCCCTAGGTGGTTCCCTCCCTTTCTTCCTCTTTGCCAAGTCTCCCAGTCTCCTGCTGACTCCCCCCCCGTAGAAGGCATACAGAAGGGTCCTGAATAACAGGAAGTGGAGGGGCAGGAAGTTGAGTCTTGTCTGCCCACGGTCTGCGGTAGGATACTGAGGCACACTCTGTTATGCACAGGAAATGCAACTGTCACGACTGTGCTCAAGACCTTGGAAGCTGTCCGTTATATGCGTTATAGGAATTCTCTGTCACTTCTTCGTTTTTTTCACAATAAAATTTAGTTCGATTTTTTTTATTAGATGTTGACACAACTGTATACATTTAGGGCCACAATTTTAGATGTTGGATGTATTACAAACTGTTTTGCTCAATAAGTTCATGCCAGAAAAGAAGTGCTTGAAGCTTTTTTAGATTTTCTATTTAGACTGCAGTTTAGGGAGTAGTTGTTAAATTGTGTGAGGACAGAAATACAAGGAGAGGAGGAAGAAGAACGTGGAGGATCCAGTAATTACAGTGGAATTGGGCATGCTTTATTGATTGTGAAAGCATCAGGTCTCTGTGTCTCAGAGGTCCCTGTTAAAAGACGAGGCAACGTGGGACCCCCCTTTACCCCAACCTGTCCCTCATTTTGTCATGCAGGGTGAATGCGTTAATGGCCAGGTATTTGTGTCATCTAATCTAAAGTCCAAGTGTGTTTAACAGCAGGTACACTCTAATAAGACCCGGGCTTCATGTGGTAGACATATCTTATTGACTTTCTGTCAAGCTGATGTGACTGTTCCTTTGGTGACAAATTCTCTACATCGATCTGTGTTAAAAATGTTTGGTAAGCATTGTTTAGAAGTGTTGGAATGGTTAATTTGAAAGTGGGGCAGGTTTGTTGTATCAAGGTCTTTTAAATGTTATGAAACGCCATTGGGGCTTAGTGGAAAGAGCACTTGCCCTTCAATTAGTGGACTGATGGAGTGATCCCCAACTAGTTTTAAAAGCATCCTTGGGAAAACAAACACAAATCTCCTAATTTTTCTGGCAGTATAATACAATTATCTTCAAGTGTTCAATGTACAGCAAAATGTGCGTCATTCCATGCCAATCCACATCATGAAGCTTTATTTGTGTGAACCAAACCTCCACATTCTGTTCCCAAATTGATAGCCGTTCCACAAATACCAAATGTTGTTGCAATTCCTCAAATGACCACACGGGGCTGGTTTAAAACATACATTTCTAGTGTTGAAAAGTTAAAAAATGTACCACAAAAAAACTTATTTCAACTTGCTTACATATTTTATTTCATTGTTTACTTTTTAACTTTCTAATCTTGCCAACTGTTTTGACATTACTGTAGCTAAAATTAAGTTTTAAATTATAAAGACTGAATGTTGCTTTGGTAAGTGGGCAGACCATGGGTGGACTCGAAAGACATCTAGCTTTTTTGTTTGGCCTTTAAAAGTTATGCACACTTATCATAATTTGGAGTCAGAGGAAGATGTTTCTTGCCAGCACCAGGCAAGACCAGCTGTAATCATTTGATTGTATTTTGTTTGCCTACACATTGAGATTGACTGTCATGTAGTTAGACACAAATTTAGAATCACCAATTAATCGTAATGTACATGACTTGAGAAGTAAAACACATTTTAGGACAGACAGCAAAACTGGAATTTGCTGTTGGAATACCAAACTAGGGGCCTGCACAGTGACATGGTGGTTAGTGCTTTCACCTCACACTGAGGTCCTGGTTCAAATCCCAGCTGAAACCTTTCTGTGTACAGTTTGTATGGTCTGCCTGTGGATGAGTGGGTTTTCTCCGAGAACTCCGGCTTCCTCCCACTGTCCAAAAACATGCTTCATTGATTAAAATATGACTCCAAATTGTCCTTAGACATGACTGCGACTGTATGGATGTGCGATTGTGTTGCCCTGCGACAGGCTGAAAACCTGTCATGGGGAAACCTTGCCTTTGCCCAGCAGTGGCCAGGTTAGACTCCAGCAGCCATATGACAGCGGGTTAAGAAAGTGGATGGATAACCAAAATGGCAAAAATCCTTGATGCAGGAACTTCATGGTACATTCACATATATCCAGTTTTATAGTTTACCAGTATCCAGTTTTATAGTTTACCAGTATAATACTGCTTATTCCTAATAAATTAGAATCTTTGTCAGCAATTAGGAAACTGTGGTACAATCATAAACTGATAATTCAAACATACTTTCAATTTTTGGTAACAAATCACCTGTAAAGTTTTGAAAAAATATTAGTATAAAATAAATTGTTTAAAATGTATAAAAAACAACTACTTGGAATAGATGTCTTGAAATATTGTGTTCTCTGAAACTCAAAAATGCCTGTTAGTTGTTGGAAACACTTTCAAGATTCTTACCAAAGAATTATACAGCAGTATTAATGCATACTGGGCGGTTGATGAGACTTGGCCTAATACTCATCTTCCTGGTGTTTTCTTTTCAAGTTTTGTCTCTTCTAAGATTATTTAGATCTTAACTTTCAGTTTCTATAGATTCTTCTTTGTGGGAATTCATCTCAATTTTCATAGAGTTCCAGCTATTTAGTTTTTGGACAGATTCCCAAAAAATTGTGTTAATTGTTCCTTTTAAATGAAAGTAGGATTTAATACTTTTCATTTTAGGTTTTATCTTTGGTAGTAATTAAGTAGCTGCGCTTTCTCCCCATCAAGCTCTCTGTTTCTTATAAACACATACACACTCACATGCACCAAAAGCACATGACTTGGACCATTTGACACTTAAGCATGTCATGCCAAATATGTACCCTGTTACAGTGCAGACATTGTTCTCCTTTGTAATCTGAAATTAACTGATGTGTTTACCTGAGAAAGGGTGGTCAAACGAAGTTTTCCGCTTTAATTCTGCAGGCTGAAAATGCATTACTATAACTCCCGAAAATCATACTACCAAAAATTGTTATATCAAAAGGATTGCTCTAGATTCTATTATGTTTATTCTATTATCATGTCAGCAGATGGGTGGTTTTTATTTTTTTTTTAGTTACGCAAACTGGTCCACAAAAAAAGATGAACAAACTGAAGACTAACATGCAAATCCTCTTTACAGTCGTGTTTGTCTGTCAAGTTTATCACCCGTCTGTTTAGCAGCAAGCAGTGAATCAAAACTCTGAAACTGGCATTGTGTCATTACTTTTGGCTCACAAAATCCTTATTCCCTTATGAAAAACCATACTTTCAAAAGTCCTTGCAGCTCTAAGGTAAAGCTACAAGAGCACCAAAGTATGTCATCGTGTTATGAGATTCTCTTCCCCTTTAATTTGGGTTCAAACAGTTACTCTCTTGGCTTCAACGACTGCATGTGGGTACTTAGCAAGGTGATCTCAGTCTAGTTTGGCTGTAGCGGAGCCCCGATTCAGACAGCCAGACACCATAATGCCAGTCCATCTGTAACCCATAATAACTGTGTGCCACAAGAACTTGTCATTTTTGTTTCCCTGCCAAACTCTGTCCTGGCTTCCTCGCTCCATAACTGCTGACTGCATGTAACAGCCTGAGCTGTTAACCTTTCAACATTTGTTCTCATACTGTAAGGAAAATGCAGTTGTTTAGACGTCTGCTGTTTGCTGGTAAGTGATGGATGTGCCTCGAGAGAGGGGTCTATATCTCTTTTAGCGCAAGAGCAGAGATGGCAAAATCAGAGTTGGATTTTCCCTGGGGCACCACTGGTGTGAACTACTGGTCAGGGTACAAACCTATATGGGAATTTTACCCCTTATTGTCTGTATCCTTGCTAAATTACAGCCCACAAGGCTGTGAGAAGCTTGTTTAGTCATATTAAAGCAATGCTACTTTAAAACTATGTTGGGACTTTTCGTATTTTTGAGCGTAAAGCCAAGGAGGCTTGCCAAAAAGCTGCAGTTTTGTGTGACCTGTCCTAGGAACATTCTCCCTAAAACTTTGGGTTGTAAATATGACTTTTGGCAAATTTGAGTTTGCTTTATTATGCTTTGCCTTTAACAACAGTTGTCTCCCATAAAGTTCATAACATCATCACCTGATGGTTTGATCTGACGTTCGATCTGATGTACTTTGACCTTGGAGTTCACCCGTAATGTCTTTTTGAGGTTGCTCTGGCCTCTTTGGTTAGGTCTGTTTCATTTGTTATCAGTTTCCCTCTGCAGCCATGTCCAGAGAGGTTTGCTGCAGTCCCATGGGCGGTAAACTACTAAAAAATATGCAAAGCTGTCATAACAGAAACAGCAAGCCGTTCAGAGATTATCTTACAGGCTTTATCAAGCTTGGCTATGATTTTCTGTGACTCATCTGTGATGCTATTGGAGGGAACACCTCACATTGACAAATTCTGGCAGAAAATAGGTTTTACTTTTCTGCACAAAAATGTTTGTTTTTATTTTTAAGTAAGAATTTTATTGATCAATTTTTTGTATATGTTTTTATTAAATGTTTCTGTTTCTAATTTTAAACATTATAAACCAAAATATTAAATACATTGACTTAAGGCCTGTACAGCATTTGCTCTTTATAGTAAAATGTGATTCTGACTGCTGCGGACTTCAGCTGAGGGTCAAGCACAGCAGTAAATGAGATAATAGTATGTGGGTCTCATAGTTTCTAAATGTGCTTGAGGACACAAAGCAGAGGCCTTGTGATTTTAAAGTACTTACTTGCCAAGTTGACATTTGGATTTCTTTTTTTTTTTTTTTTTCAGATTGTGGCGTGCTCTGGTGAACGAACTGTAACGACTGTACAGAGAGGACTCAAGGAAAGTACACAAAAAGAGAGACTGTTGCACAATGTGCTAGAGGAGTGGGTGAAGAAAACGTGTTGTTGTGATAAAGGAAAGGTGTCTGAGCGACAAGAAAAGACACAGCCATGGGGCGGAAGAAGATACAGATCACTAGGATCATGGATGAAAGGAACAGGCAGGTGAGTGGAACAATAAAAACGTCTCAGTTATAAATATGTTTCATTAGAAAAGTCCCCTTCTAGTGAAATGTTAGCTTTATCTGAGCAAGCAAGCTGTTTGTCTTCTTTTAACCAGTGATTCTTAAGCAAAAGGCATGCAAAGTTTCACATTTTTGATGTAAAAGTGCAATTGAAGAATTACCAGAAAACAAACAGGGAAGTAAATGAATACATGGATAAACACATTAGACCAAGATTACAGTTTGCCTAAAAAGATTCAAGCAAAGTCAAAGATTTTTGGAGTAATGTGGTTTAAAGAGGCCAGGCAAGGCATCTTTGAAAAGGATAACAGCAACATTTTTAGACTGCTGACCCATTCAGACTTCTGATTCAGTGATAAATGGGTGATAGGGATCCTATTCCAATCCCAAACCATGTATGCTCTGTCATTTTTAAGGGGGAAAATGCTGGTGTATCAAATAAATAATTCTCATGATCAAACATAGATTATATAAACAGTCTCTATCCTATAGTTCTGTCTTAAGTGGCACTTGAAAATAAAAACTTGTTTTTTTCCTAAACATTTTGAAAGGTTAAGACATTTTAATGCTAATTACTAAAGCAAATGCTCAAAAAAAGGGGAAAATGTTCACATAAATTGCGTAACAACCGAGTTTAGTGCCTGTAGCTGTGTTAACGCCACAGTCATCCTCTGTTTTCTTTAGTCCCTTGGAGTTCAGCAGATGTCACGGTGTGCATATATCTAACCTCCCCTCCAAAAGTCCCGTCCAGCTGAACAGAGACCGTGACATTTCATTGTCAGTGCGGTCATATTTACAGACATGATTTCCTTGCCACCCTGCAATTTCAACCGGAGAACTTGATGAGGCAGCAGGAGCGGCGCTGGGCTGCAGTGGGGGCCTCGCGGTGTGGGAGGGAAATGTGGGTAACAGAGCTCAACGGGCTGTCTGGACCTCCTCACTCTGCTGGCCTGGCAGCATGGCTGTGCCCCTTTTCTATATCCCCGCATGTTTGCAGCTGTTTAGTTGTAATTAGAAGCAGCCACTTGGAGAAAGCAACCTCTCATTTGCAGGGTGGGTCAGAAGGACATGCAGCACACTTGTTTGCCTTGGCTACATTGGTCCTGGCTGGCCATGAAGACAAGTTTGAGACAAAAATAACACACTTGGATTTCTACAACATCATGGCTATGCTCTCGTGGTGTATAGTACAAATGACATGAATAAACTTCTAATTTTTTAAATAATTATGCTAATTAGCAAACATCTATATGTCTCAAGTTGCCAGAAACACATGTATTTAGCACAGCCTGAATCATTTAATGTATTTCCATGGTAATGTACAGCCTGCAGTCTGAGCATGTTGCTGTGTGTTAATATGAGGACAGCAGTTCAGTCAAGTGCAGAATGAAAATCCTCACTGTGACCCAATTATCGGTGTTACACCTAGCTGCAGTTGGCATCCAAATAGGGGGACAGGAGAGAAATCATGCTTGGCTCATGGCACCCGAGCTTTTTGTTGTGAGTTGTGACATGATTGGGGGGGGGAGCAAGGAAACTCTTTAAAATGTCCAATCTTTACATTGTAAGTGGTGCGTGGGGGAGGAGACGACATTTTCTCAAATGGGTCCTTGTTAAAGACAAAATGCAGGGAGGGACTTGGCCTATTAATAATGCGTTCTCAAAAGTGGTGTTTTCATCAGATTTTAAATATCTCATTCTGTAATTTGTGAGAAAGTTTATCAGCTGAATGCAGGCATTTCAGCCCTCATTGTTGGTTTTTCGCTGTCTCAGCAGAAAGTCTGCAACGACAATTGGGTTGAGTGCCAAAGAAAAGCTTTGGTATAAATTGATGCATATGTCTGTATCGTTCTCTCTGCAAGCCGTGAAGCATACAGTGGCATATCCCTGGGGTACACTAACCCTGGGGGAATAGCCATTAGCTTATGGTATTCATTGTATGAAGGCAATTTAAGTCTTTGTGGCTTTATGCTGTTAGCTTTCCATGCTTCAGCACTTAAATGAGTCCTTAAGTGGGCTAATTATATGGTATTGTTGTACAAGATGTTTTGGGGGGACAACAGGGGCTCCCTCATATTATCACCTCAAGTGTTTAGGAGGACTATTAACCTCTCAGAATTTAAAACAGAGTGTGGCTTAAAGACTCAGGATGTCTGTAGTTTATTAGAGTTTGTAGTAAAGGACAGGCAGTCAACTGTGTAATCACTTTTTTACATTCAGATGTCTTAGATATAACATGTAAGGTTGCAGTAAAAATACTTGTTGTTATGCAGTTTTGTTTGTTTTTTATATACTCAAGAGCTTATTTAATGGTGATGCTGAGAGTTAAGACTTAGATGTAGTAGAGGTCCTGTCATGCCTGCTGTAAGACCTTAAAGAGTCACTTATGCTGGGCATAAGTGACAGTCCTCCATCGCAGCATCAGTCATCAACCACAATGACTTTGCTGATTGCAAGTGAATGCTAAATAACAGCTGGAATGCAGAGCATTGCACGGCTTTCATAGTTTACTTCATTCACAGCAGTTATTACCTTCTGAGAGTCAGATACACAATTAACAGCCATACATGAGAGCATGCTCAGTTTTCATCGTCTCAATGACGTGCAGGATTCTCAAACTTTGGTTAGTGGTTGGCGGTGTTGTCTAGAGCTTGATTTGACCTTCGTCAGTCAAAAGTTCAGTAGGATCATCCATTTCTTGACTAAAATACGTTGGCAAGTGGCAATATGCCCTCTTTTAGACTATGAGTAGTGGGCTTTTTCAAATTAACCTAATGCATTGCATACAGCTCCAAAGAATTGACATCAAGTTTAGCTGGAAACAAATTGGTGCCTTGTCTTTTGTCAAATTGGAATGCAGTTACAGCTCTGTGTATTTCCTGTTCTCTTTTTGTAACACAACTCCTAACCAGGAATGTTTTGTAGTTAGGAGTTTACCAGTTCCTCTGGAAGGCCTTCTTTTGTCCATTTTGGGATAAAGAATACTTAGGCTGAACCCGAACTCCTCCCCTACCCCTACGGCTTCTCCAAACGGAGAGTTATTGTAAAAAGTGTCTTCAAATTCGAACATCACTCCCACGTCATCAACATGACGTCATCGATAGTTGCCGGTCAGCTACGTTAGCGAGTAGCTGCCAGCGCTCAGAAGATACATAACATCAGTTTTATAACTTTAAAAAGTCATGCTGAAACAACAAGTCATTACTAATGTTTAAATGTAAACTTCTGTGCTTCAGAGCACACCTTCATGAAGAAATGTGTTCCTCCTCCACGGCACAGCGCCACGAGGCTCACCCAACTGGACTGAACTCGAAGTTCCTTCGCTCAACCCTTAAAAAAACAATTTGTTACACTCCCATCCCTTCAAAAATCAGTTGGAGCGGTAGGGAGAAGCTGGAGGGGTAGTATAAGAATTCGGATTTCTGCCTTAGGTTTCACTGCCATATTCCTAAAGCAATTGTATTTAGATTTACATGTCTATGACTAGATTTAATTAATATTTTAATATGATTCAAATCAAAATTGAATAACTTTCCATAATTCTGTTCACTTAATAATAAACAGTAAAGGTTGACTGAAAAAAAAATTTTGATTTTAATTATACAAATGTGGATTATTCATCAAGACATTACATTAAAAATAATAAACAAAGATGTTTTAGCCTTAAAAGAATAAAAGAAGTTGCTTCAAAGGAAAATTAATCAATTAATTTAATAAATCTATTTAGCATTTTATGAGTAAAAATTGATTCAGATTCGATAATCATTTTTTATACCTAGCTCTATAAGGACTTAACTTAGTTCAGATTTAGTCAAACTTTAGTAATTAGAGACTTATTGCTAGGGCTAGATTAACTTTTTGATAGGATTAAACTTTCAATCATTTATTGTCTTGATTTTTGCAACCAGAAAAATGCTGCACATTTTAAGATGAAATAAAACCAGGAAATAGGAAGAAGTGTGAATGGCTAAATGGCTGAAAAATGTCTAAGGGCTAAATGTGGCTTCTTGAAAATGTGAAGACACTCTTTAGGCATATTATAGTCAGATTTATGTACTCGGAGGACTAGCTGGTTTTCTTTACCTTTATTTCTTTTCTAGTCTGTGCTTGAATTGGAACAAACTGCTCTCAAATGGGAAGTCGTTTTAACTGTGACTTTTTGAACTGAGACTGCAGGACTTACCTACTGTGAATGTGGATTCAGTTTAATCGTGCCTTCTGAGAAAAATAAAAGCTGTTTTCTTATGACCTTTGACGTTCAGACTCCCTTTAAAAATAAACGAGAAGGGAGAGTAATAGGAGCGAAGAGTCAAGGATGCACATTAGTCTTGTTAGTTAGTGTGGACTTGTGTAAAACCTAGTGAGCGGTGTCTAGTGATGTCCTGTGGATGCCATTAGGCAGCCACATGGGGGGTAATTGTCCAAGTCATTAAAAGTTTGACTATTTTGCTTCTGGTGGAGGGTTGCTCGCTGTTGCTGTGCTTATTTTTGATTTTGCCTCACCGAGTCAGATGCCCACAGGCACATGCAGAGTAGCTTTCTCGCACTCATTCTTCAGGGAGGAACAAGGCACATGCATCCTTCTTCTCAGCTTTTAGTCATTACACAAGGTATAAGTGGTTATATCTGTAAAAAAAAAAATAAAAAAAAGATAAACATCAAATGAAAAGTGACATTCACATCATTTATATTTATTATCACCAAAATTATGCACAATTTCAGTAAATGTATACAATATTTTAATCTATTAGTGAAGCTCAAGTTTCACTTATTTAAAGTGAAAGGACACAGCCCATTATTACTTTGAATATATTTCATTCAACTATTTTGTTTGAGTCCATATTGTGCTTAGATGTATGTATAAAATTAGAGTTTGTTTAGCTAGAATGTCGGTGCTTGCCTTTTAGAAAACAAACATTTTGAATTCAGTCATATTTCAGGCCTTCTTTTCTGATCTGCTGCACTATTTGATCTTAGTCCACTTTGGAATATTTCCCAGATCCTGCTGGAATATTGTAGACTTGTGTGCCACTCTCATTAGTAAACAGAATGGAGACAATAAACAGTCACAGTCATTGTAGGTTTCAAGGTCAATACCACCTGCTGGTCAGGGCACCTGGGCCCCTTATTCACCCACATCAAGATCTTGAGGCTGTCCTCTCTCCAAGACAAGGCTGATCCGTGCAGACAGTCATGGTGGCCCTGGCTTGTCTCTTGCGCCAGCCTACTCTGGCTCTGCTGGAGCCAGGGCAGCAGCTACAGGGCCTGGGTCACTCTGCCAGCTGGTGCCAGATCTCACTGTCTCTCAAATCCACTCTCGTGTCTGCCATGGGGCCCGTCAGAGGTGACATGGGGTTCTAATAAGGCTGCAAGGGCCTCGCCCCCTCTGTAGGTGTAAGTCACTAAGGCATCTCCCTCCATGTCCCAGTTGCAACTGCACTCTCCATCCCAGATGTCTTGTTTATTGTCATGGCACACTCGCTGGGGGGTAGACATTGACCCCTTTGATTGACGCCTCAACTTTGTATCCCCATGTTTGTCTGGGTTTGTTGTAGCATATGCTCTGATGCGTACACCCCATCTTAAATGGGGGGAGTATGTCCAATAGGTCCATCACAGGCTTGTGTGTCTGTGCAAAAGATGTAAGAAGGTTTATTTCAGGATGTACGGTGCAATTTTACAAAACCACAGAAGCTGGAATTCGACCCACCCAGTTATCATGTAACAAAAATCCTTTAAATTTTGCGTTGCACCAGTGCAGCTACTCTATGGTTATTTTATGTCTGCGTGTTGCTGATGAGTCTGACATGTGAAGTTAGTTAACTTACTCTTGAATACAAAGCTTAAAAATACTACCACCGATCATCATTTTGATAAACACAACAATTTTATTTCATTTAGTGACTTTTTTTCATTGAAAAAAACTTAAAATGACCATGCACTTATGAATGCAGCATTTACATAAGAAGAGATATTAAGAAACAAGTTTACAAATAAAAATAAACAACAACTTGGGATGAACTCAGACCATATATGAATAAACCCAAGAGCCTGGACACTGATGGCGGGTAAGAGCTAGACCAGGGATGGGCAACTCCAGGTCTCGAGGGCCGCAGTGTGTGCAGGATTTCCAGATATCCAAGCCCTACTCATGACTGATTACATGCTTCAGGTGTGTCCAGCCAATTAGAACATGCCAGATCATGGTATGTTGGAAAACATGCAGGAATGCGGCCCTTGAGGCCTGGAGTTGCCCATCCCTGAGCTAGACCGTTCCAAAGCATCGCTTCAGTGTGGAGAACAGGGTGCAGGAGGGCTGGCGAACCGCCTAGAACGGGGGTCCCCAAACCCCCAGGCCGTGGACGGTACCAGGCTGCAGAGAAAAACAAACATTACCTACATTTTGAAGAAAGCTTTATTTTGAAAAAATTACTGGATTCTCCCCACCACTTCCAACTCATTCTTAGCGCATGTCAAGTCACTTGGTCACGTGTCGAAACTGCTTTCTTAAAGCAACTTAGTCGACAGCTGAATTCTAACCAGCAAGCTCTCAAAGTTAACAAGAAACAAACATATTTGGAAAGTTTGTTTTTGCAAAAAAAGCCAGTGAAGAAACAAAAGAAGAGCAAGTAAAAAACAGACAAAACCCAGAAATCCTTACTTCAGATATGCTTTTATTGTGACAGTTGTTCCCACAAACCCTAAAAATGCATAATATTCAGAAACCGGCTGTCTAATGTTACGAAGTTGCTGCTAATAAAGTTGCTCAAAAGGTGGATTCACGTTTATGATTATATTTAGAATATATGAGTTTTAGTGACCATATTTCTTTTTTTATATATCTGTTGCACCAGACGAGGCTGGAGTTGGCGTCCGATATTTTAGCTTCCACTTTGACACTTATGGGTTCTAGATCACATTTTTTTGGTTCCTACACAAAATCTATTGAACAAATAACGTTTAAACCATTGTAGATATTTTACAGAGGATTAGGATAAACATTCCTCTCAAAGTCAAGGTGAACAGGAAACTCAAAAAAAAAAGAACCAGACGCGCAAGTCAACTTTTTACAGGCCAGCCCGTGAAAATACAGTCTGACGTTAAACTGGTCTGTGGCTTTGGCGGACCACTGGTCTAGAATGCAGAGAGACAATCAGTAATGAACTCAAGGCGAAATAGGATTTTGATTGGCTAAGAAGAAATGTAGCAGTTGGTTCAAAGTGAAGGCCTAATTGATAATGACACACTGAGTGATGTAACAACCCAGGGAGTTTTTTTTTTTTTTTTAATGTGCAAAGAAACCCAACCCAATGCTGAATATTGTCACCATGTACACACTCTAATGCAGGGGCGTCAAACTCCTCAAGGGCTGGCCTCCTGCTGGTTATCCAAAAATCCTGCTAAATTTGCTGCTGATTACCTGGATCAGGTGTGTAGCCAATAAGGAGCTTCAACAGCAGGTTGGTTGGAAAACATGTAGGCCCTCGAGGCAGGGAGTCTGACACCCCAGCTCTAATGTTTTGACTCTAAATCACCTATAGACATGAAGACAGATTTCCCCAGTAGGATATCTCAAGTTTTTAAAACCACACGTCTTTGTGGGTCTTTTTGACTCGGTGAACTTAAAAAAAAAACAAAAATCTTAAGCATCGTGGGTGAACTTTGCAGATGCTGGTTTTCCACATTCTGAGCTTTTTGTTTCACATGTGATCTAATTCAGCTAAAATTGAGACACAAAAATTGAGACAAATTAAGTCAAACTAGCATGCAATACATTTTTTTTTTGTTCTCACTTTTATTGTTGTCGTGAGCAGAAGCTTATTTTGCAGAGGTAGTTTGTGTAGATGAGGCAAGGAACAAGTCTCAGCGCTGCTGCTGAGGTTGGAATGGGGTGATGCCTGGGTCAGCAGATCTGTACTCAGCACTCTGCCACGCATCCAGGTAGATCAAAGTACTCACTCAGCATCTCACCCCAGGCTTCCTGCTGAAAGGTGACATCTCCACGGCTTAACGTCAACATTCATCTGCTAAAGAGCATACAATTTGTTAATCATTTCCTCCTAGTCTCTGCTTTCCAGCTGGTTAGGCAAACAAACAAATACGTGAGGTGAAAGAGGGAGTGGGGCCGCTTTTGTTTCCTGTCAGAAGAGAGTAGTGCTGTGAGTACACAACAGGTAAACAAACCATGAGCAGATCAAAGAAACTCATCTGGCGTGCCACCAAAAAAAAGGTATTTTCTCCCTTTTTATGTGGCATTTAAACATCTCATTGTGTAATGTAGTCGGTCACATACGTACAGTAAGAGCAGTCTACTCTATGTCTGAGGCAGCAGTAATATTCCTTTGTATTTACCTACAGAGAAGAGATTTTGAAATCCATGTATCGCTGCTAAATAGACCCTATTTGACTTTGCAGTCACACGTACTACGAAAGGCATATGAATGTACTTCCTTATATCTGTTGAAATGAGGGTATTGCCTCAAGCTGTGACCAATTAAAGTTGAACAAAGCCAGCTCATCTGCTCAACCTCACTGCTAGTAGGTCAGTGAATCTGTTGCAGAATGCAGACCCACACAGATCCTTGTATCGCTGCAGAACAACTCCTATAGACGCTATTTTTCCCAAAAGTAATTTGAAAACCAAAAAAGAAAATTACTGTTTCCTCGCACTCGCTTCTCGTGAACTGTTTTTGGTTTGACAAATGAGTGTAGCTTTACTGTAAGGAGGCGGTGTAACATAATGACATATGTGAATGGGTTGGAGGCAACCACAGAGATCGAGCTGCAGAGATACAAGACAGGGAGTCACTTTGCAGAGAGGCTTGCTTTACCATTGGAGTGATGTATGACCTGTAGTCCCATCTGAGGGCTCATGTTACACGGCTTATGCTGCACTACACTGATAGCTTTCTGCACATAGAGTCAGGGGCTACAATAATGTATGAACCCCTAATGTTGCCAAAGCTCTGAGTCAGCTCACTGACTCGCGCCTCTCTTACCTTGACCTCTGGTCTGATAACTAGACATTTCAGACATGCACTCTGCTATCGCAAACATAAAAAAAAGAGAGATGTGGTTTTGTTACCTTGCTGAAAGCTGTCATATTGTTATAACAATTTTGGTTGTCCAAAAGTACAGTTTTGGATCTCTACATTGTTTTTTTTTAAAGTCCCACTCCAACAATATCTTTGTAAAATTGCTCCCATTGCCCTTTACAGTCTCACCCCCTAGCTTACAGCCACTCACAACCCCAAGCTAACATTAGCGTAGCCAAAAAACGGAGAGCATAATCAGAGTTATGTAGCCAAAACATTTTAAGACAGATGGCATCTCAGACAAGAAAAATTAAGATGTTAATGTATTTGTAAAAACACAATTTTCTTTGGAGTGGGTCTTAAAACGTGGCTCAGATTCATACAAGACAAATAAAACTGGCATTGTTGTACGCTAAGCATTTGTTTTAGTACGTGTTATTTTCTGTGACAGTACAGTGTTCCCTCGCAATATGATGGTTCACCTTTTTTCACAGTACAACCAGTGTCCTGGTTGGGTGTTGGCCTTGTCAATCAATCTGCTCCATGCTTTGTCTCCTACAGAATGCATTCAGCTTCCCACATTTACGTAAATCTTTGATCGCGGTCAAATCTTTCTTTCCTTTATATTATACTGGACTTAATTTTCTGCAAGGTTTCGAATTTTGAGAGTTTAAACAATAAAGTAAAGTCTACAAATGTTAATGTACATCTGAGAAAAGTGATTAAAGTGTAGAATGAAAGGTTTTACAGCTATAAAACATCCATAATCCTAATTCGCAGATTTCACCCATCACGAGTTATTCTTAGAATGTAACTCCTGCAACAAACAAGGGAACACTACAGTATTTTTGATTGAAATGCTGAAACACTTTTTTATGCTTTTGACAGTATCTATCATTGTAATAGAAAAATAAACATTGCATGTCATAATAAGAGATTAAAGAGTCAACATAAACATAACCTTTATTAGTGGCTTTAATTCTGTTTTAAAATTCCAGACTTGCAGTGGTTATTTTAAATCACTTTAAATTACATTGAAATGTTTTCCTCTGGTGAACGGTCTCATTTTCTGTCTTCCTCAGGTTACCTTCACAAAGAGAAAGTTTGGTTTGATGAAAAAGGCCTATGAACTGAGTGTACTATGCGACTGCGAGATAGCACTCATCATTTTCAACAGCTCTAACAAACTGTTCCAGTACGCCAGCACAGACATGGACAAAGTGTTGCTGAAATACACAGAGTACAACGAGCCTCATGAGAGCAGAACCAACTCTGACATTGTAGAGGTGAGTGAGCCTTGTTTTTTTTTTTTTGTTGATGTATTACACAAAATCTAGAGTTTCTTCAAACCATTAAGATTTAGCCCACACCATTTATTTTAGTGCTGGAGTCAGGCCATTGAGTACACACGTTTTGCAACAATGGCAAGCTTGCCTTGGAATTCTGAAAAAGTGAATGCAAAGTTGGGAAAAATTAACAGTTTCTCTCTCGTCGACACGCTGATAGGGCACAGGAGGTCTGCACTCTGTGATAAGTCCAACTTCTCCCCTCTTCATCAACTGCCATGGAAAACCTATCTGTGGACGTTCACACACACACAGTTGCTGCAAACCCCCAGTACTGACCTTATTTCCCATAGATAGAGTACCTGCAGCTCAACCAAGTCTGGCTACTCTGCAACACACAGTTAGCTTGGCTACTCCTGCAGTACTTTTCACTGAAAATACAGTCTACATTCCATACAGCTCTATAAAAAGCTCCACAAGCACATGGGTTTTTCTGGCAGCTCCTGCTTGCCCAGCGACTTGCAGAAGAGGGAGCCACTTGTTATGCCAGTGTACAAATTTGTCTGCCAAAAGTGTAAAAGCCAAAGTAAATGAGAATGATTACGGATGCATCCTGTTCCAAACATCTTGCATGACATGGTTTCCTTTCTTTCTGGGGTAAAAAACATACTATAAGAGGCTAGTGCCTTTATCTAGACCTAATTTATACATGTACAGTATGTCAATGCCTTAGATAAAATTGTGACCGTCAGAAATGAATTCACATTTAATCCTTTATGATTATATTAAATGCACTGAGATTATAGAGTAGGATACTTTCTTTTTTTATACCACACAAGCTGCTTCATTCTTCTCTTTTTTAATTGGCACCTGCCCACTACACTTCCATAATTTTTATTACCGCACCACAATTACAAGATGTTAAGAGCTTCAAATGGGTAAGACTGAGGAAATTCGACAGTCTTCGCTGTGAAAAATACTTTCAACTTGGTGAAATTGCATGCAGCATAAAGGAGTCAGCTGTGGCTCATTATCTTTTATTTATGCTGTTTCAGCTTGTGAATAACCTGCTTGGCGGAGCTGCAGAAGAGTGTTCTGGCATCCTCATGCAGTCACTCCTCCATCAGGGGCCCTCAAAGCAGAGCAAGGGCTCACCTGCATAAAAGATACATGGATACATTCCTTACATAACAGTGACCACAAACTTTGTTTTTGCTGCAACTCTGAAAAGCTGTCTTATTTCAAACAAGACCAGCTGCACTGAGTAAAGGAGTCGTCCTCTGCTTGGCAGACGACTCAATTTTGAAGCTGCTTTGTCACGTATAGGGCAAAGGAAAGTAATTCCTGGTTTAAAAAAAACTTTCTGTCGGTGATACTAAAAAAAAAAGGTTTTAAAACTGTTACTGTAGATGTGCCCCTGCGACAGACTGGCGACCAGTCCAGAGGTGTACCCTGCCTTCGCCCATGAGTAGCCGGGTTGGGCTCCGGCAACCCCGTGACCCCGAAAGGGATAAAGCGGATTGGAACATGAATGAATGAATGAAGGACTGTAGATGTCTCGATCCAATCACATAATCAGAAATTGGGCCCCATCACCTAGTTTCAGACTCGATTGGAATCGGATGTTACATCCCGATCAGGAACGAATATTTATATTACTACTTTGATCAGCTCTATATTTCATTTTCAAGCTTATATTTACAGACAAATACTCTACTAGAAGTCTGCATATCATGAACGAATCACAAGATTTTATTGCCGTAAAGCACAGCAGAATACCGCACTCGTTTGAGTAGGACAGTTCTGAAAAGTTAATGAGATATTCACAGATTCAGATTTCCGAGATCAATAGTTCTTTTAATAAACGTTTAAAATTGACAGCAAATGTTTCTATTGGTTTGTCTAAATGTAAACAAAAACTTACAAACAACAAAAAAAGATCTGTATTTTGTTTCTTTTTATTGAGAACAGCACTCTCTGTGCTGCCGACAGAGAGATGGCAGTGAGATGACTGCCAAGGGACCGTCTACAAAGAGCAAGTTTTGGGAAAAAGTGATTACAAAAATCCATAATGTCTCAAAAACAACAGAATATAATTCATGTTTACATTAATATGAGATAGTTATGAATACTCATCATCATATTCATGGTTTGTCCTAATTGATCGGGACATCCCAAGCTGTTAGGTAATTGGAATGGTTCCATGATTCATGAGATGAGAGTAACAAAGTTTTACTTGTAAAGAAGATGCTGCTTCAATTAAATACCAGCACATTTCTGAAATTCATACATCTTTGCGCTAATGACTTAAAGGTTGTACCCTCTGGACTTCTGAGGATAAATACACTTTTAAGTCCAAAGTAGAATACTTTAAAGAGCAGAAGCAAATGGTTTGCTATGGCCCTTATTTCACCTTAAACATAAAAAAAAATCAAATGGTCGACCTCAATTAATCAGTTAATGCATGTGACCACAAGACATCATTAGAACTACAAGCCATCTGGACAGAAATATCTGACAAAAAATATTTTCATTCGTAAGCCTTTACTATACCAAGATCTAAATATTTACTGTAAAAGAAGCCTGTTTTTTTTTTTTTTAGTTTTGCCTCTTTTTCTTTTATTATTTGTGGCTGCACAGTGAAGGCCCAAATCCTAGCTGGGGGACCCAAAACGGCATCACCAATGGGGGACCTTCCTGTGTGGAGTTTGCATGCTTTCCCCGTGTATGCGTGGGTTTTCTCCGGGGACACCAGCTTTCTCCCACCGTCAAAAAACATGGTTAATTGGTTACTTTAAATTGTCCCTAGGTGTGTATGTGAATGTGTATGGATGTGTGACTGTGGCCCTGCGACGGACTGGCGACGGGGTGTCTCCTGCCTTCGCCCACAAGTGGCCGGAATAGGCTCAGGCAGCCCCATGACCCCGAAAGGGACATAACGGGTTTAGAAAAGGCATGGATGAATATTTGGCTGTAAAATAAGACATAAAAACATGTATTACTTTTGTCTGTAAACCACATGGTGTTGCTAGAACAGGTCGATAGCCTCAAGCTTATTTCCTCTGCAACACTATGGGCTGCAGTAGCAGAACAACATGTACAAAACGCACAAACAACAACGTTGTCCCAAATCACTTGACCAGCATCCTTGCAAATATGAAAAACACTCCTCTGCCTGCTAGGTATGTGGACAAGGTTCAGAAAAGGATAAACACTCAATGCAGTGCACTTTAGTGATCCCTGTGATAATCTGTGGAAGCTATGATCGCCTTCTTTAGGTACAAGTTTATAATCTTGGTTACCTATTTTGACATTTAGTTCTTGAGTCTATTTGCTCTTCCAAAGCTCTACAGATCTGTGCGCGCTTTAACAAGGATCAGATGCATCATGGGAAGAACCCACTTCTCCCTCATTTATTTCACAAAATGAGCCTCACATGAGGTCACTTATGCTGGACACTTATCTAAATTTTTAAATTGTGTTAAACCAATCTCATTCGTGCAAACAAGCATGTGCTCCAAAAACAAACAAAAAAAAAAAACGGCAAAAAATCTATCCGACATTTCATTGGTAAGCCCTTTCCATGTGAGGGACTAAATCAAAGGTCACATTCCTGCTCAGTAGTACCATCTGTAGATAAAGGCTGAGCAGTGCTGTGTGGGAGAACAGTCTCCATGTTTTCCACAGATGGATGCATGCCTTGGCCACAGTTTGATAACCCAGTGGAGGGGCTGTGGACTTTGTCTCAAACTTGGCTTGCTATCCTGAGCAGAGCAGTGGGTTGATCGTTCTCCCATGTGCCGGTTGGCGTGTTCGCCTATACCTGTCGTCACTTTACTATAGCCAGGAATAAAAAAAAAAATCCCAGTCAATATTCCCTTAATGTTTTTAGCTCAATTTACGTTATATTCTTATAAAGCAGATCATTAGATGTATCTGTGAACTGAGCAGTCTTCATGACCTAAAGATTTCCGGGGATGATTCTTTTGTAATACTTATTTGATTCAGTTTATACCACAAATGAAAATGCTGCTGTTAGTCATTAGATTAATCTAATAATATTTAGTCTCAGTCTTCTATCTGCTTGGACTTAATACGATTTTGTCCAGTCCTTGACCAACACCGTTTGCCAGCTGCACACAGAGAGATCCCTGTGACAGACACACAAATGAGGCAGTAATCATCCGACACAGCATTTTGCATCTCTGTGTCTTCCCTTTGAGCAATTAGGCACAATTAAGGTACATTTAATGGGTTTGGATTAATATCGTTTACAAGTACATGAAATTAACATTAGGGAAAAACTTAATCCTAATCTTATTAAATCAAAGTTGTGAATTGGTGTAACTCAATTTGAGAACAGATTTTAAAGAAAATGCCAAAGCCTCATATACAACAAAACTGTGCTACATGCAAACATTTGACTTTTCCTCTTCATGCTTTTATACTAATGATTAATGTAAACAAACCTGCCAAGATCATTCGTATTCAAATTATTTCCACAAAAAAAAAGAAAGTGTAACCTTTGTTGTTCAGATACAATGCAAAGGAAGGATTTTTTTTATTCTTTAACTGGAGTGTTCCCCGTTTTACAAGCTATAAAGTGATAAAAAGCATTAATAACTTGATTTAATAATTGTCATCAGGTTGTTTTCTCATACCATCAGCCAATCATTTTTAGAGTTAGAACTGGATTGATAGGATATGTAAATGGACACCAGTGACCATTGGTGAATGCCAAGTTGCATGCTGTCGTTTGAATGATGCTTTGGATCCCTTTAAAACAGACAAATACAAATAAAACGTCACAATAGTTATGTCATACATTTAATAAAAAGTCTTATGGCTGAATGGTCACCGTGAGCTTTAGACAGGAGGTATTTGTGTTCGTCAATCAAAAGCTGAGCTGTGATTAAGGCTCATTTCGATTTTAATGAATGCAAATTGGCACATCTGCTGTGGTGGTCTCCCTGTCCAGACTCTTCAATTAGTGTGATTGATCAATTATCCTCATGCTGGTGCTTATTAAAAGTGGAGGCTTGAAATAACATAGGGAGGGGGTACATAAGAAAAATGAAAGAGCTTTGTTGGGGAAAAAAAAAAAAGAAAAAAACAACTCTCATTGGGTTTTGAATTTGTGATCAAATATATGCAACAAAGGACACCATCCTTGCAAATATTTAACAGGTCAATGCTCAGTCTGCCTCTAGCATACTCCAAATAGTATATATGGCAGTTATCTGTTTTCACAAATCCTTGAATATTAATTCTGTGGTAAAACCACTTAAGTAATAGTGTAATAAAAGCAGAGGTAGAGTACACTGAATGATTTGATGCAAGTGCTAGAATTTTTTATTCATATTAGACCCAAAGCCTTTTTGGGGGCTTTACGTTTTGTTAACTGTCTCTTATGCTTTTATTTTTCTGTTTTTACTTGTTTTGTCATATCAGTTCAGTGGCTGTTACCAGGAGCACCACTGACATCCCCTTTCAGACTAAGAGTTTTTCTTGGAAAGTCCAAAAACACTGACCACTTATTAGGCCACTTGAGTGTGATGATGTGTAAGGACCCCAATTTATCTCAGGGATACTGTTTAGCCTCTTTGTCTTTATTTTGGAAAACATAAAAATACATTGTTTGTCCATTTTTTCAAAAGGTTTGGTTAGTGTGCGTAGTAGACCTTCTTATTATTGAAAAACTGCAAGTAGTCAAATTAAATTAGATGTTGTTATCATTCCATTTGCAAACTTACTCATTACATTTTGGTCATTTTTTTCTGCCCCCCCAAACTACTTACCGATAATTGGGTTATCTAGACCTGGACAATATGCCCTAAAAAATAAAATCTCAGATTTTTTTAAAGCAAATTTATTTCCGATTTAATCAATTTTTTTCTTCCTCCCTGTAATTTCTCAGAAAAAAAATTACAAATGACTGAATATATATGTATAAATAAATTAGGTGATAAAATAATAGCTATTGATATCGCAATAGTACTTTTTTCTCTATAGTAAAATAAGCCTGTTGCAATATGCTTTAAGTTTTATTTTGAAGGGTCCAAATTCAACACATGCTAGTCGGCAGCATTTTGTCCTCTTTGGTGAGTAAACGTTGGAAGATCAGTCGCCACATGGCGATGCGATGGTTCAAACTAGCTGTTCTGTGTGTCACGGACTGGTTTAAAGTCGGACGGTATTTTCACAGAACGGCCTTTAAGACGCGGCGGATAAATACAACCAGATGAATTCATAGGGCATTCATAAAAACGTTATTTTCTAAATAATAAAAGAATTGAATCCACTGTTTTAGCAGAGTCTGTGTTACACAGAAAACCGTAACCTGTCAGATGTTGTGCTCAATCCTCCTGCCTCCTTAAAGCTGCAGCTTTAATTTCAATAATGACATATAATGACAAAAACCCAAAACATTATACCATTTTCAGGCGTGTTTTGGTTATGATTTGTTATAAAATGTGATCACCTGGAGGCAGAATTAGAAAATCTTTAATAAATCTGTCCTTGTTTTCACAGCATGTTTGAATTTGAGTTTGCAGTTAGATGACAGTAAAGACGAGTTCATACCATTTATAAATTACTTTTATGCAATTTCATTTTCCCAAAAATAAAATCTGAAAATTTTCAAAAAGTAAAATGTCTAAGATATTTCTGTGTAAAATAGTATTAGAATTTGGCTGATAAAATATATGTTTGGCTGGGAGATTTTTTTTTTTTTTTATCAACCAGCTAACTTGACCAGTGTTTCAAAAATTAAATTTCAGCCCCTTTGTGGAAGTATTTTAGCTATTTAAAATCCAACAAAAAACAGAGTAATGTGCACTGCAAATTGTGCAGACAACATGTTCTTTCTAAAGCTCGAAATACCACCAACCTTTTTTATCACATGAAGCAGTGCCACCAAGCATGCTCAATCTCAGACTGAAATGATAATTCTCCAGCAAAAACAAGAAAGGTAAGACTTTTGCAGCAGCAACAGTCTAAACTATGAGAAGAAAGTCAGAGAATTTGCTTTTAGTTCCTAGCTTAGTCACAGGATGTTGACGAAAATGTTCGTCAATTTTATGTTTGGTCTGAAAAACATTAGAATTTATTTATAGAATGAATGCTTTGTTTTTAAATGGAACTAACCAAGCAGTTTAGTGTTCGGTTTTATTTATGCTCTCTTTTGAAACTTAAAAGTTTTTCCTTTAATTTTCAGTTTAGCTTGTTATATTTATGAAAAAATGCAAACTGTTGCATCATGTTCCATCAGTGCATCTGTTATTTTTAAAGTATGAAAGGAAATAAATATTTAAATCCAAGCAACCTGCTGATGACTACACCTTCCTCTCAGATCAAATCCGATTTTCAATTATAATACATTTTTTTTACTTTTACTTTCTTTAACAAAAATTATAAATGACAGAATATTTTAACAAAACTATTGCATTTTAACATCTCCTTTGGATATTGGCTCAAAGACAAAGTCCAACTAAATACAAGCAGTGAAAATATTTGTCAAACAATGCAGCAGATGTTTTGTGAGCTACTGCTAGCTTAAACATCTCATAAAGAGAAATACTACACACACTCGGAAGAGCACTTTTAGTAGCAACAGCTTTTAAACTAATTTTGCTGTGTGTGGTTTGATGCTCCACACACAGCTTCAGCTCAGCACCGGCTCTCTAATGTTACAGAGACTACAAATGAAGTTGCTAAAAAGTGCATTCATGCCTTTTATTATATTTTTACAGTTTTTATGAATTAATGTTGTATTTATCCACCATGTCTTAAATTCCGCTCCGTGAAAACATTATTAGACCTTAAACCCGGCCATTCCATATAAGTGACACACGGAACAGCTCGGAACAGCACAGCATCGCACGGCATGGCATGCATAGCATTGAACAGCATAGCATCGTAGCATTAGCATGATAGCATCAGTGTGTAATAACACTGCTGTCTACAAATCAACACTTTTGTTAAACTTCCTGATGCTTCTGTAACACCAGCAGGTTTATCCTGCATTTTAAAATAGCATAAAATATAGCAAAATAAAATGGCATATGTTTCTTTCTATGTATTAAGGCTCTGACTTAAAATTTACATTTTGAATTTGGGAGTAGTACTTATGATTACTTGACTTAAAAATAATAGTCAACATTTTAAATAATGTAGGTAGGGGCTGAATTCCAGCTGGTTACCACCTGCTCGTAATGTAGATGAGATGGTAGGGGAAAAGCCAGACCTTGTTGGACACTTCTTGCAGAAGAATGTGTTGGATGTATAACTACCATCTCTTGAAGGGATATCTCAAGGGAGTCATTGAACATGGGTGGGTCTTGTTCCACACTTCCCCTTTTGGGGCGTCTGTTGGTGTTTGGATGCTGTTGTTGGTGGACACGTAGTGTTAGTGCTGCCAAGCTAAAATGTAGACCTACAAAGCTTGGTTGTCCTTAAGAGCTTAAGAGGCAGTGAACAGATGTAGTTGGACCATGAGCAGTTGGCCAAAATTCACTCTAGAGGGTGTGTTCAGATTACAAGGAAATTGCTATCCTCAGCCAACCTGATATGGTCTATGTCAGAGAAATAGAAGAATACACTTCAGACTATAGTCAAAGCTCAGATTCATGTAGAACAACGTGAGTTCTGTCTCAGCCATGAAACACTGGACCGGCTCTGTATACTTTAGCTTCAGGGGATTTGGACGTTTGCATTTCAAGTCTGTGTGTTTTTTGGATCTGAAGAAGGCATTCAACCATGTCTCACAGAATGAGAATGGGATCCCAGAATGGGTTTTATAGCTTGGTGTTGGGGGAATAGTTTGATCCCTTCATAAACAACGTAGGATCTTGGTTTGCATAGCAGAAAATCTCATTTGTTTCCAGTGAGATTTGGAGTCTGCCAGGATCGCCCCTTGTCACTGATTCTATGGACAACTTCTATGTACAACATTTTTTAGTGCAGCCAAATGGCAGACACTAGATTTTTTTTTAGCCTTGGCACCCAGTTTCTGCTGTTTGCAGATGATGTTCTCATTTTGGCTTTCTTAGACCATGACCTCCAGCTATAGCTAGAAAAGTTTGCAATCTAAACTGGTCAAGATGAGAATTATAAAGTCTGAGGTCATAATTATCAACTTGAAAAGCTGGAATAATCCCTCCAGGTTAGAAATAAGTCACTGTCTTGGGAAAGAAGTTATCCACTTGCTCACAACCCATAGCCTATCACCGTAGGTTGGTATGGTGGTTTGGGGCAGCCGTGGTGCAGCGGTAGGGAAGTTGACCTCTGAAGATTGCAGGTTCGATTCCCACCTTGCCCACCCATGTGTCAAAGTGTCCTTGGGCAAGATACTAAACCCCACATTGCCTCTGGTGGGAGGTTGGCGCCAGAACCACCATCAGTGTGTGAATGGGTGAATGGGACTGTGACTGTGAAGCGCTTTGGGCCTTCAGGGAAGGTAGAAGAGCGTTGTACAAGTAATGCCATTTAAAGGTAGGTTTAGGCATCATGTCTTAATAACCCGGACGAGTGAAAATTAATGCATGGAGAGAAAGATTTATATCAGGAATATTTTAAATGATCAACATTTTTTTTTCTAAAAGTAAAGAGCTTTACTCTGAGTTTCAAGCAAAATCTAGATCTGCTAGATGCATGCTCTCAGTTCAAAATCTTTATTAAACCTTGGGCACTAACTGGTTTCTTTCTATTTGACTTCTTCCTTCCACTGACAACAGATACTTCTTGATTTTATTTTGCTAGTGAGTTGTGAGATTCTATTACAAATTAACTAAATAAAATATTTTGGTGTTGACACAGATTTATTGGATTGTTGTTAATTTTCTTGGTCTTTTAAATATATATGAAAATTAATGTCTGCTCATGTTTGTTACACAAAAAAAAAAAAAAAAAAAAAAAAACAATCTTCAAGCTCCTAGCCTTGATGAAGTGTCGAGTTGAATGTAAGATCATAAAATCCAAATTCTCCAGTGACTGGTAAACGTTCTTGTTGAATATCAATCAGAATTTGTTAGGACAGGAATTTATTTCAGATCAGACCTTTTATAGATTTTGCTGCAAATGCATGAGAAGCTGTGTGCAGGAAAAAAAATGCACGATATGTTTCAAAGTTTGATATTCATTTACTAAGACAAAACTTAAAGCTCACATGCAGTGAAACATGAAATATTATTCCTAGTGAGCGCTGTTGTGACTAAGGCATTAAATGTTGATTGTAAAATACATATGTTCACATATGTATTTGTGATTTATTTGACCGTAAAACAACAAAGTCTGATTGTCAGTATGACCTGAAAGTCTCAAGACGGACATAAAAAAGACCTTCACGAACGTCACCCCAAATTGTGTAATCTTTAATCCTCTAAAAAAAAACGTATGTGCTTGCCTTTATACTTGAGTGGAGTTTAGTGCTGGTCAGAGCTGTAAATACTGTTAGGAAGTGTGTTTGACGAGAGCACCATTACTCAGCATGTCATTTTTGTTATTGATAGTTTTACTTTAGTTCCCATTCACTGTATTTTTTGTGTTTTTCTCTTTTGTTTTGCTTTCACTAATCAAATAACTAATAAAAGTCACTGTTCATTTAATACACTGCCAGTTTGAGGCAACCTTTAGGACCTGGTAAAGACAAGAGGATTTATTTTAATACAGAAGTAACTTTAATTTAAAAAGTGTATTCTTTGGAAACATTTTTAAATTAAACTGCACTAAAAATGTAAAATGCTTTTGGAATTTTTTTTGCATATATCCAGCTACTTAACAAGAAGAAGCATCAGGCACCACGACATCTTTACATAAAGGTTTTGATCAATAATGTAGAACATTACCATGCTTGAATTACAAATTGCATGGGATGCATGGTGTAAACTGACTTGCATGCAAGTTTAAGGTTAAAATTTTGCCATCTAGACACAATATTTGTCAGGAAATTATTTAATTGTTAAGGCAGTATTGCTCTGATGCTAAACTGGCAATCCTTTAGTTTCATCAAAGCAAATGAACATGTCATAAAGCTTTTACTTCTAGAACCTAATTAATTTGAGCTATTTATTTTAGTTTTCAGCTGTTTCAGTGTTATATTTCACATTATTTTATTCATTAATTTAGTAGCTTCTTTTTTTAAAATAGAAATTGGAAATAGGTAAAGCCAGTTTTACATTTAGTCAAGCTTTGGTCCCATGAAATAAAAACTTGGTTAAAAACCTTTTAGAATTTTTCTCTGTCTTTTTTTATTTTGCAAAAAAGGAACCAAAATTAAACTTAAACTTGAACTTGTAAATTATTCTGTCATTTTAGGTATTTTGAGCTGCACAAAATCATTCATCCTTATCACCTTGCTCTGTTTTTTTTTTTTTTGCCACTCTAGAAAATGAGTCCAAGTTAATAAAAAAACAAAAAGATGAAAAAATAAATTCAATATACCACACTCACTGGAAAATAGGAATGTTGCATCTTTCTAAAACCACAGAAAAACACACATCACCTTGTCCAGAGCTGCTTTATTTCTGGTCAACTGGCTCTTCCTCAGTGTTGCATTTCCATTTCAGTTATTCAGAATATCACACAGTTAACTAGACCTCCACCACCTTTGCCTCATTGCTTAAGATAGAAACAGTGTTCCAGATTTTTTTAGCCTTAAATCTGCAGCTTTCTGACATACACGTTTTTGTTTAGTTCTAAAATAAATTATGTCTCATTAGTTGTGTTGTAAGTCACAGTTCCACATGAATCTTGTGTATGGATGAATAATACTAAAAGGGTTGTATGCGGTTGTGTAAATACTGTTCTTTATTCAAACTTTTTTGGCTTACAGACTTTGTAACCACTTTTTTATCATTCCACTGTTGATTCTCATAAGGAAAACTGATGAGTTGTTGTTATTTTGGTTTTTTTGAAAGCAGTATGAAGGATTCTATTGCAAGAAACATCCTGGGTTTCAGATAGACCCTTTTTTGTTGGACAAGGGATTTTTTCCCTCTAGGCTTTTTGTTGGGAAAAAAAATCCCCGCCATTCGACTTAGGAGTTTTCTTCCAAGTAATAGGTTACTTGAGGTAACTTTCATTTTTAATTTATTACAATACCCTGTTACATGTCTTTGTCCTTTTTAAGGGTTTGGTCATCCAAGACAGACCCATCTTAACCAGTACTCACATTTTGTTTTCTGCATTTTGAGTCCTTTACCCACAGCTCTGTGTGTGTTTGTGTGAGATGCTTGTTACCAGGTTACTGCTAAGAGATTTTTGCTTTTGGCACATGTCGTGCTTCATTGACGTCAGAGCCTTTTTCCACCCTCTCAACGATGTTACATGTGTCTCATTTCAAACTGAGGATCTCTCAGAGAGCCCACAATGAAAAGAGACACATCAACAAAGAATGAAAAGAGACAAAATAACAAAAAAACCATAAGCCACAATAGAGTCCTTTAAACTGTACTTTTCTAGTGATATTTATGAGCTAATGGACGTGGGAACAAAATAGATGGGTTTGTTCTTTATGGAGCAAAAGATCTGAAAGTTGTTCTTTGAACTAAAAAATACAATTTTCCTTGGAATTACATGAACGCTGTCTTTTTTCCTTCTGATTGCTTGTTATTTGTGAAAAGTCACACTTTAAGGAAAAAAGCATTAAGGGTTTGGGTTATTACTTTAAGCGTTAAGTTTTGTGGACATGCAGCTTATTAAAACAGGTAAAACCCTCATACCCTTTTAAACACAGGTTTGAACAAACACAGTTTGTTGTTGTAATGTTTGTTGCCTGTCATTTTAATTATTTTTTGACACTCTTATTTTAAAAATGATGGTAAAATTGTTGGCTGTGCTGCATATTGTTGCATGGGATGCCATGTTTAATTTCTGAAATGTAGCTCAAACCACACAAAGAATGATACTAACTAAAAAAATAAATTGTACTTTTGCCTAATTCAGGTCGATCTAGTTGTAGTATGACAGTGGCACTAGTTGTAGGTTATTATCTTAATCACAAGCCTGGTCTGAGTTCAGTGGCATTGCTTTGTGGCCCAAGTAAGTCCTTTCTCATGTGAGATAGGTTTTGCAACAATTATACTGGCCCCCTTGCATTGTTGGGGCTGTGAGGCCAGCGTCCGGTGTCCAGAGGAGAGGACAGAGCAAAGCCTGTCAGCAGAGGAGGGCAGAATGGCACTTGGCCACATTCTCATGAGCGCCTGGCTTGACTCAGGGTGAAGAGACAGGCTGTCAGTTCACAGATTGATGAAGACAGGTCTGTGATGGGGATATAGAGTGTTGCTGAAAAGAAGTAACATCCTGCCTTCTTTGCTGCGTGCCCCTGACTCCTCCGTACTCATCTTATCGGAACTCCTAATTGTCCTCATGAATATTTTAGAGGGAAGCAGGAATGGGAGTTCAGGGTTGAGGGTACTGTTTCAGTGGCCCCGGCAACTAATGATCCACTCAGTGACCAGGGAGACACAAAACAGGAAGAAAGAGCTGAATGTTTTGAAATATGTTGCTATGTATATATATATATATACATATATTTATTTATATATATATATATATATATATATTTTTGTTACTGTTTGTTCATATTCAGATTAGAATGCCAAACAATCCACCTTATTTAGCAGTTCGAATAACTTTTGGGTTCTTTTAAAAGTTTTGCACAAATTTAACAAAATAAAGAACAAAAATAACTGCATTAAAAAAAAGTCTAATACATTTTAGCCATTAGATTAAGTGTGAGAATTGCACAAAGCCAAACTATAAAAACACCCAACTGATGCAAGCAGAAAACACAATACTATAGGGCGCACCATCAATGGTCTATTTTTGAAATTATGTCATATCTAAGGCGCGCCGAACTATAAGGCGCTTTAAGTGAGACAAGAGCCAGAGATAAGTCCATCAGTCAGACTTCATTAGCTGTGTTCATAGTAACTCTAGCACTTGATTGTAACACGCTATACGTTAGCAACGTTAAAAGCATTAGCTTATTTACAATACTTGTAACTCCCAACTTTGTTTACAACACATAAAAAACATACTAATACAGCTAAAACAAATGCTACTGTGACTACGCTAACTCCTAGTAATGCAATAGAAACACAATTCGACACCGTTACACAATAGAGTATTCAAACTTAAAGCAAACAGCCAAGCTGTGAACTTGTCTTCTGCTGCTCTTTCTGTTCATTGAGTAATGACACCATAAAGTATGCTAAAGAAAGAACATTAATCCAGCCTCATATTCTGATATCAGCCCATTTTTTTTAAAACGTGTATCTAACTGTATTTAAAACGTAATCATGAGGTTAAAGGAAAAATGTGAATTACACAGTCCTTCTTATCTAATATTCACTTTCTCACACATCACAATGTGTGGAGAAAAAAGGAGAGAAAAGGATGCAATTAATAAAGTAGCCTAATGTTGGACTACAGCATATTTAGAGCAGAAACCAAACCAAAAAATGCCTTTTTTTTTTCTCCCCTCAAGTGCAGAGTACTGCACCACAGGGGAAAGGGAACATGATGGTAGGAGAAGTCTTATAAGGTGTTATGTAAACAGTAAATATTTCTTAGGAGATAAAAGCCTTCCTATCAGCTACCCCTCTATGCTGATTTCTCGGTGCGATTGGGTTCAAAGAGGCTTTTTGAGAAGTGCATTATGTGGAACGGCCCGGACACAATAGCAGCGTCATAAGGATTAGCATGCAATCTTGCTTGGTGTAACCGCAGGTACCGGCGGTAGTTCACAGCAGTGCAACGTGAGAAGAGCTGGGGATCCAGCTGAAATGAGGTGAGGGGTGGCCGCTGCACAGCAACTGGTTAAACTATAGCTTCTGTGTACTTAATGGAAGGCTGCAGCAGAAACTCAATGGATTAAACATTCATGATATGCTTCACTTTATTTCTCTACAGCCTGTTTTCCCATGAATGGATTTGTATCAGAGCAGAGAACCAGGCAGTGGATTCTTTTCCTAAAACCAATGCTATTTTAAAGCTCTTTTTTCACTCCAAGTCACAAAACTGCTTCAAGTGATTCAGAACTTGTGGAAAAGTCATGTGTTCTTGTCTCCCCCCACAAATGTGATGTGAGAATTTTAACCGCTACATGCCTTCTTTCCCCCACCATTTATTTGTGTATGGTGTTGTACACTTTATAAGCAAGTTCTCTAAAGAAGTTGATGCAGCACACATTGTTCAAATGTATTTTTTTGACGATTTTTAAGAGGTACTGTTGGAGATTTTTGCTCATTTTTATGGTTTAATTTGTAAGATAATGAAGACATAACGAAAAGTGTAAAAATCAAAGCAAATCTGGGGTTTTAAAGCCAACATGAAAAGTTTTATTATTCTAATTATTGGCCCTGAAAAGTTTCTTGTCTTATTAAAGTTAGAGAGCAAAGTTTCTCCTCACTGCTTTTACAGCCTCTTGTACTGAGCATGTTCTACAAACTTGAAGAGGCACTTACTTTGCCCAATGGTTTCTCATGGTAACAGCAAGGTTAATAACAATGGTCAATAACAAAGCTTTAAAGCTTCCCGCAGTGGGAAACATTTCTAAGTGAAGTTGATGTATCACATAAGCACCCTGATGGACATGAAGAGATGCACTTGCAGAGAGGTTTGTCCAACAGAGGCAGTAATCAATTACTCAATGCTTGAATTCATTTGAAAATTTCTACCAATAATTGTTTGAACCCGCTTGGGAAAAAGTGCTCTGTCTGTTCCAAAGTACTCAAGATTGGTTCAGCTCACTCACAGTGCTGCTTCAACCCCTCCCTACATGGTCCAGGCCAATGGGTGTGTCCCGCTGAAGACTGGCCAATCTTGTTGTGAAAGTAGCACAACATTGCCCATCTTGCGCAGCTGTGCCCGACCAGTCCAACCACAATATTTCCCATAATAAGCAGGTTCAAGCTTAAATTTGCAGGTTGAGATCAGATCTTTGACTCCCTCATGGAGAAAGTGCATAGTTTAACTCCAGTAAACACAGTCATTTCAGGACCCTAACTAAAGAGGGTGCCTTAGTAAACAGGAAATGAACCAGCAAGGCGTTTTCTCAGAATGAGAAGAATGTCTCTGCTTTGTACCACACCAAGCAGTAATGTATCTGTGGTGCGGCAACGGTCATTCATTATCCAGAGGACTTCTTTCTCTTGGTCTCCTTCGGGCATTGTGGACACTGTATATGTGGGTATTTTTCCCAACTTTCTTCTTTCCATCTTCGCTTATGACACAGTTCTGTCTGCATGGTGCTGATTAACATTGTTGTTATGCCTTAAAAAAAATATACCTCAGACACTTTCATGCTATGAATAATTAGCGGGGGGGGGGGGTCTTCAAGAAATTTACATCAACTGATCTTAAAGAGCAGAAGCATAATGCAGGAGCTTTGTAGTGCCAAGCCACAGGTTTTAGGAGATGTAGCTTATATTGAGGTTGTGGTGAGTGACAATGGGTTAGTCACATTGTCTGAAAAGACCTAAGTGTGCTGTCAGATCACTGTCAGAGGATGCAGCAGCTGTAGCGCTACCCCCCACCCCTTTGCTTGCCACACAACATACAGACATTTCACATATGCACTACGCACTCCCACTCATATAGTGTAGTTTCTGTTACTCTCATGTGCACACAGACACATTTTCCACACTGCCAGTTGATAGGGACCAGACACAGAGAGTGAGGTCTCATTAGTGAGTATAGGTTCTTCTTCTCCGGCTCACATTTTGACTTCCACAGAAGTCACTGACCTCCCTGTAGAGACGAGGCCCCCAAGGCAATCCATAGAGAGGGCAGGGAGCCGTTGTGGACCTGCAGCAGCCTGATAGAGGAGGCTTCAGAGCTTCACATAAATCATGTTTTGATGTACACTTCCTTGATATCACAAGCTGTCACATGCTGTCAGCAAGTCTTGTTAACACAGCTATTCAGAGCTGTAATGAGGAGCAGAGAACAGTCAGAAAGAAAGTGTTTAGTTGTCTGATATGTTTTCCCCCTCAGAAGTTTGAGTATTCTCTTCACAAATCCACAGCACACTACCCTTATGAGCTTTTTGCTTTTATTATAATTGCTCAATTTTATGCTCAGATAAGCATATTTAACCGCGGTTGATAATCACTTTTATTCATGCATTAACTGTGAGAAAGATCCCACTAGTGACAGCCTTACCAAGGAACAGCCTGGATGTGCCATCCTCCAGATGGATGGATTATGGGAACTGAAATGAAATGAAAAATGAACACACACTAAAAGGGAAAAAAAAAAAAATCACACACGGATACAAAAAGAGGGTAAGCAAGAAGAAGAAAAGAAAAATCGAGGCCTTTCATATCTATTAATTTGCTAAAATGTAGCAACAGCTCACCTTTTTTTCATTTACCACCCTGTGCTAAAGCAGTTTAACATCCCATCATTGCTGCAACACATGTTTATATTCACCCTCAGCATAAAATTAGAATTATATATATATATGAATAAACACAGTTTTTGAAACTTTCTGTTTTGAACAACTAAACATCTTGAACAAAATTCTGGCTAAGACTGCGCCTTCATACAGACTCAGAGCGGTTCCAAAATAGGATGATGATAATTGAGACTTCTGTAGGGGACGCACCATCTGCTGCAGCACTTTTGTCTCTTTTTTTTTTTGAGTTACTCTTATCACACTTTTTTTTCATCGCCACAAATTATGTTTCAATGAGATGACATTTCTCTTTAACTGTATTGTAGCTTCCAAAAAAAAAAAAAAGTCCAAAACTATTTGCACAGTACTGTGGGAGAAGAGTAACAAAACATAGAGCCACCTTTTTGTATTTTTTTGTCATTTTAAATGTGCAATTTCATTTCAGAAATTGAGAAACAAAGGCCATAATGACTGTGCTAGTCCCGATCCCGATGACTGTTTCGGGCACAGCCCCCTCATGGACGACCATTTCGGCAAACTAAGCGAAGAGAGTGATTTAATGTACAAGCGCTGTGGTGTAAGTACTTTTCCTGCCCTCTGCTATTTTGTGTTCATTCCTGTCTTTATGTTGATGTTCACTACAGGCGCTAAACAAGAAAGAACACAGAGGTTGTGATAGCCCGGACCCTGATGCCTCATATGTCCTCACTCCTCACACAGAAGAAAAGTATAAAAAAATTAATGAAGAGTTTGATAATATGATGAGAAATCATAAAATCGTAAGTACTGTATATGCAATGTTCTTGCTTGACTATGTGGCGCAAAGGATATTCTTTCTTCCTTTTTTCTTTCGTTCTTTTTTGCTCACTCAACACCTCTTTCTTTGTTATATCTCCGGATTCTTTTTAATTTTTTTTTTTTTTTTTTTTAACTTTCACAACTACTATACCTTTAAAAAAATGCACCCATAGCTGGGTGTGCACTCCTGTTGATTTGTTTCGGCACACCCTGATAAGATCACGTGTGATTAAAAGGTGCAAATGTTGCATGTTTCTGTTAGAAATATTGCACGCTATTTATGGACTTTTAAAAATAAAGCCCACAGTGTATTAATGCTATATGAACTTGCAGGACATAAATCAAGTTTTGTTTATCCTAAAAGTCCTTTAATTTTTTTTTTTTTTTTGTGGTGTTATAGGCATATTTACTTAACCAAAAAAACTTTTTTTTTGTTACATGTTTTTGCTTTAACTTTTTCTTTAAAAGTGCAATATCTTTGAAAAAAAAAAAAGCTAAAAAAAAAATCATTTTTAAAAAATAACATAGTATACCTGCTCCGCATCACGCAGCACGCTGGCGGACGATTGAAAATGTCACACGTCTTTTGTGATCTTATCATGCATGACAGTTTTAGACTGATCATACGCTACTTAGCAGCTGTTTTCTCTTCTTTCCTGACATGAAGAACATCACTTTGCCATTAACAAACTAATTACAACGCCAGCCTGGCTGACTGGATAACTCTGTGGTGAAGCGCTCTCACCGGCACCTGTTGTTCTCACTTAACTCTCAGCACAGTCAGCACTGTTGAGGCAGATGCAAATGAGTTGGGATTCTCGTAGCTGTAGATCTCACCATTGTCTGCTGTGGAGGGCAACACATTCCAGTTTGTTGTTCTAAAGGGGCGAAGCTGTGTCTTAAGTGCTGACTGTTGCAACGCTAAAGTGATTACCTGTATGCATGTCATGTGGTCATTTGCACTGTGTTTTGTGTATGCACTATGACGTTCTGTATTTTGTATTCTGTATTTATGTTTTTAATAAAGCTTTTTAAAGTTTTTAAGAGTTGAAAAATAATAGTACATCCTGTTTTTTAGCTCCTAAATGTACTGTGTTTAAAATGGTTTTGACTTCATGACATCATTAAAAGTAACCCATCAGGGAAACTTGCCTGTTTATACAACCACAACAACCACACAACAACCACAATAGCTACTGACCCATCCCAGTCTTCAGAGCTTGGGTTTCGGCGTGCGCTGTGTGTTAACATTTGCGTTTGTCTGTTTCCTTTAGCCCACACCGTTGCCCCAGCAGAACTTTTCCATGCACGTGGCCGTGCCGGTTTCCAATCCAAATGCCATGTACCAGGCGGGAGGGAATCCGGGAAGCCAAGCCCTCGCAGCAGCCACTGCCTCGCTGAGTGAGAGTGGGATGCTGTCCCCCCCACAGACCTCCGTGCACAGGAATGCCGGATCAGGTGGAGGATCTCAAAGGCCAACCAGTGCAGGCGGTGCAGGTTAGTGAGCAACAACCTATTTTTTTCTTCCAATTTTTTTGGATGAGTGCCTGTGCGAATGTGTGTTGTGGCAGCAAGTTGTCACGGATGTTCTGGCTCTAATTGATTGAGAAGATTTATACAACTCCCATGTCTGTGTTGAGCTTCGTGAAAACAACAAAGGCATGAGAAAAATGACTTCTTCCTGTGCTTAAACAAAAACGCTGCTTTGTGATTTGTGGCCAGACGCATTTATTTCTAAAGACTAGCTCTTGCACACCTAGCCCACACCAATGGGGCTGCTTTCACACTTCCTGTCTCATTCTTTGGACAAACGGTAGGGATGTCTACCACAATGGACCCAAACACCAGCGACCTCAAGCCATTTTAAACTGACACTGTTAACTAATGTTTGTTTGAGGTCTTTCTTCTCACTCCTCTAAAATGCTCATTATCACACTATTACCATGCAAGTGTTCGGGGAAAGTGATCTCATTCTTGCATGACTTGTATGGTTACTTTGGCTCAGTGGTTCCAAGTGGCCTTTTTGCTCTGCATTCGATGAAAGGACATGCTGTTGGGTGTGAAATATCTCTTTCAATTTTAACCACACATCAAAACTGGTTGGTACCTACCAGCTTGCAAGGGGGTTTACTGAATGCCTGTTCCTGAAAATAACTCCTTTTCAATATGCAGTCATCCACACGTCTCTTGTTTTTCTTCTTTGGCACAGTTCACATCAGATAAGCATGTTTCAAAAACTAAAAAAAGGCCTTCAACTTTACGCAGACTTTTAGTTTTAAGTACAAAAACATCTGCTTGGTTAACCGTTGTGGCATTCAGAGAAAATCCCACTTTCCAATACCATAATACTCGCATGCTGAAGGTGCACGCTTAAAGTAGAATTCTGCACTCACGGACTCCTCTTTATAAGCATGCTAAGCACTAACAACATGCTGATGCTGCTCCTTTGAATCATATATTTAACAATTTGCCCACCGTGATGACACTGATGGAACACAAGCCACTCTTTTTGAAAGGATAGATCTGTTTGACAGTTTCATGTCCGGTCTGGCATCTCCATCACACACTTCTGCTATCTTTCAAAAGGATGCAGATGGGTAATCATGTCACTCTGTGCATCTTATTAGGTGGCATGCTGGATACCACAGACCTTTCAGTGCCAAGTTGCTCGGGCTCCAGCCCAGCGGGTAAGTTCTTTAGGAGAGGTTCGTTAACTTTCTGTACCTCTGCCTAATAGACCTTGTTCTTAACATGAGAACTGTATCTGTTAGTAATAACTTACAGACCACTTATCAGATATATTTTACAGACCCATAGTAATATTCACTATGTATATCAGGGGTGTCCAAACTTTTTTGCGAAAAGGGCCAGATTTTGTGAAGTGAAAATGTGCAAGGACCAACCATTTGGTCTGGAACCCTTGTAGTAATGTTGGATGCAAATTAACTACTCAATGAACTTTTTTTGTTGCAATCATTTCTTCACAAAGAACACAGCTATATCTAAATACATTTTAACCAAAATTACTGTTAATTTCTGATTAAAGACCAGAAATAAAATAAAGGAAAAGTCTCACTGGAGACTTTTGTCAATATTAAATCTGGGTTCATATGAAATGTTAGATATTATTCACTCTAAAATGCTCACTGTAAATCATATGAACAGGAAATGAACCCAAGTAGTTATCTTATTCAAAGCACAAACCACTGTGGTTATGATCCCAGAAACACATCTGTTCTTTTCATTTGGGCCTTAAGGCTCTGAAAGTCAAGTAGCTGTTGCTACAGGTTTACAATGGCTGTTAACGTAGCTTAGCCAATCGCAATCAAGAAATAGTAGTTCTTAGAAAGTGTTGGTGTTTGCATATTATTGCTTTTATGACAGGAGACCTGCAGGCCAGTAGAAATTTGAACGTGGGCTGCATTTGGCCTACGGGCCAGACTTTGGACATGCCTGATGTATATGTTGTTTGGATACCATGGGAAAACAGGTGCTGTTTAACCCTTTAACACCGCAGATGCTGCTGGCAACACCTTAATGGCACACATTCTTTGCTTATACCATAACTCTTCAATCGTTAATGGGATCAGTGTAAATAAGCTGATTTTGCATAGATATACAACAGGGGGATCAAATCCAGGCCTCAAGGGCCTGCCTCCTGCTAGTTTTCTAGAAAACCTGCCTTATCTGCTGTTGATTACCCGGATCAGGTGTGTTTAGCCAATAAGGAGCTTTAATGGCAGGTTGGTTGGAAAACATGTAGGACTCCGGTCCTCGAGATCTGGATTTGGACCCCCCCTCCCCCCGGCGTTGCATTTCAGCGCGAGGCTGCTTTTCTCTGGTTCAGAATCCATTGGAATTACTGTAAAAAAGTAATTACTGTAAAACTGTTTTTAAGGGTTAAAAACGGTTTGTTTTAAAACGTCAAAAAATATTTCCTTTAAGTGAAGGGAACTCCAGCTGCATTTGTGGTATCACTACTACATGTGGTATCACTTGATATTACTAAAAAGTGAAACCAAGTAGGCGAATGTGTTACAGCTATGATGTTGTCGCCTCAACGTAGTTCTCCCTCCTTCTGTTTCCATCTATCTATTAACAGGTGCATCTGTTCCCCCCAATTACCCGGGGCAGCCCTTATAAGGCTATAGAGGCACAGCCAGTTGCGTACACCAGCATAACCCTGACGGTATTCAGGTCATGTCATCCCACTAAGTCCTAGGTACACAATGACCAGAAGGGCTGAAATGTAGTGTGAGAGTTCTGCAGGCAGGTGCAGTTTAACTCTTTCTGAATCACTCAGCACACTGTCCTTCATGCAGGATTTCTGCTGAAATGAACCAAATGACCTCCAACTGTATCAACTTTTTTCCTATGAAGATATGTTAGATCTTACTGTTCCAGCAAGATCCATCAGTGACCAATGACATTTTCAAGTGATTCGCTTAAGTTTGGGTGTCAAACCACAGGCAGGGTGATGTCCGAGCCAGGAGGCGTCAGCATTTGGCAAAGTACGAGCATGTTGCAGCTGTTGTTTGTACCAAGTATGTTGAAAAGTAGAGACTACAAGGAGGGCTAACCTCTCTGGGACTGATATCAGATGACCATTCCTGACATATTTATGATTTTTCACAAGTTGCAACTCTGCCAAGGGTGCAGACATTTCAAAGGGGGCAGATGGAAGATAATGTTACATGATATCTCCACTAGCTTGGCAGTGTTGCCACTGACTGATGAAATTACATTTGTGTAAAATGGAGGGAAAACTTGGTGTACTGTCTTTTTGTCAAATTGTTTTTTTTTTGGTTTTTTAACTGTGACCACTAATATAAACCCTCTGTTGGTTTTACTTGTCAGCGGCTGTACACAGGATTGTCACCAAACAGCAAGTTTTTAGGAACACTTTAAAAAATCATGAAGAGTAGATTTATTTGTGGATAGGAAAATACAAGAAGAAAATGAATGTTTCTTCATAGTTTTTTGCTTTTTATTTGCCTTCTTAAGGTAAAATAAATGTGTTAACTGAGACAATGTTGGTCTTTTGATGTGCATGACACATGCTTCTTGAAAACTACTTTTTGGGGTGTTTACTTTTGCTGAACTTTAAACGAAACACAAGATCTTACATAATTCCCTTTTCTAGACCGTATGATTAATTTAGGACAATGAACAGAAATCCAGCTTGCTGTCAGGGTGCACTGGTTTGAGTCACAGTGAATTTGCAGACACAACCGATCTCTAAAGGTGTAAAAACAGAGCAATGGGGGGGGGGGTAATCAGGTGATCCGTCCCTGCTCTGTGTCAACTCGTGGTTGTCATCTTTGCTCAAATTAACCTTGTGGCACGCATTTTATCTTGATCTTGCTTTTTTATTCATAAATGTATTTATTAAAATATTTCAGTCACTCACACTAAAGATCTGCTGATTACATTTTTTATTTATATGAATTTATGTAGTTACATTTTGATTTATTTTTTTTTATTTAAAATTGAAAGCCAGCCATCTTGTTTATAGCCAAACAGGAACTAATTTCATTTTTGTGTTGGAAAAAATAAATTAAGATATTGCCCTAATAATGCAGCAAAATAAAATCATGTGAGGTCCAATATTATAGAATCTGGTTGGTTTTAACTGCAGTGCTTTGAGACAATTTTTTCCCCCTAAAAGTATAAATATAAAAGTGGCACTAAAGGAAAAGTGACCCAATGAATAAATAAAGGCTTGAATGGTAAAAGTGGATTTTTTGTTCTGATCAAGAACAGTCTTCACTCTCAGACAGTCTGGACTCCAGACTACATTAATGAAACCGTCCTGCATATTTAACAGAAACAAGGTTCCGCTTTTAGTCCTTTGAAGCACTTTTTTAGCACTTAAGAATATGGTTAAATCTTTTAGAAAAATAAGAACTATTTACTCTTATTTATAGCTGTCTTTTATGAAGATTAGTCTGAATGTTTTACACTGACTTTTTTTTTCCCAGTGAGATTTAAGTCAAGTTTTGCTCTAATATAAAAGCATCACCAGTGGTCTTTAAATTATGATTTTGCTGCTTTTAGCCAACATTTTTATAACTGTCATTTTCTAGTATTTAATTTTTGCAGACCAGCAGTAGTTCATCAGAAATTTGCCTCTGAGTTGTGGCTGAGACTGTTTGTGCAAGTTATGCTCACCCCCACTTGCTATTTGATGCTATTTCAAGCTATTTTAAGTTTAAATTGTGTTATATATGTCTTCTATCATGAGAAAAATGCCACAAGAACATGTTAAAAACACCAAAACACAATTTTCATTGGAGTAAGTCTTTATGTGCTTGCATTGCTCTACATTTGATCCACGATGTTGTCATTTTTGTGGACTGCATAAAAAGAGCCTGACCAGAGATCTAACTAACTTGACATACTGAGCATGAATCATTTAAAGCATGAGTAACCTAGAGTTTGGAATCACAACAACAACGTGGGATAGTGGTGGCTCAGCACAAAGAACAGATCATTCACTAATGATAGGGTTGCTGGTTCCTTCTTCTAAGTCAAAATGTCTGTTGTGAAAACAACCTGTTTGTCATCCCCTCCAACAACAGCTTCATGTTCTTGGCAGACTTCTGTTCAAGTAAAAGAACTCTGATCATCGGCTGTCATCAGACCAGCCTTTATTTGCCAATTTGCCACATTACAGTTCATTTCTTTGCACAAAATCCTATTTTTGCTAACTTCTCGCTGGATGACATCCTCACTGCTTTTAATCAGGCTTGCTATTTTAGGGGCTCTGGACATTTACTGTACTAATTCTCTAAACACTGTTTTCACGCAGCAGCCAAGTCCAGTGTGATCAAAGCCAGGGCTGACGGCGATGGCTGCTTGTACACACTGTTGATTCAGCTGTGAGATACTATTGTGGGCTTCATAACTGTTTATTTGACCATGAATTGTTGCCCTCCTTATCTGTAGTCACTGGGGCTATTGTTCTATTATGTGCATACTCAACGGTCTCCTTGTTGTGCGCACACTTTTTGTTTTTCAGAGGTACACTGAGCACAATGGAGAAGTCAGCAACTTGTTGAAGTGTTACTGATCCGCTGATGTTGTAAAAGATACAGTTAATCCTTTCTCTTCCCCCTTATTAAAATCCAAATAATTGTGTGTTTTTGTTTTTTTTTTTATCAAAGGTGGATTCTACTCACATTAAGTGCTGGTGATTTTCAGAACTATTCACTACCTTATGTTTCTAAGTGTGTTTGTGGAAGCTAACAAATAACACTGTAAACCTGTGAGTAGATACAGATTACCAGACCTGTTTCGTTTCCCTTTCGTGAGTTCTTTTCTTTTAGATCTGAAATACTATACGCGCAATGTGTCCAGTCTTCACACAAAAAAACAGCATCTGAAGTCAGTAACACTTAAAAATGCTGTGAAAATTATTTCTCAAGTAGGCTTTGGAACTGCATTTCAATGATCCGTCCGCACCCAGTGATAACAGTTATCCTTTCCCGAGATTCATTGATTGTGGAACAGAGTACGAGTAATAATGAGATGCTAAGACTCATAGTCTCTTTAAAAAATATTAGGAGAGAGTGTGAAAAAGGTAGAAAGAAAAGGGAAATGACTTAAAACCATGAGCACAAAGGTGTGAAAGTTAAAATAAAAATCTCAAAATATGCTGCTGTGTTTGTGACTAAAGCTACAAGCAAAATAAGACAGCATTTTATTGTTTTTATTCCACTATAATGGCCCCACTTCTTTCTTATAAGCAGTCACAGTACATTTGTCAGTGAACTTCACCATCCCAAGATGCCCCCCCAAAAAGCCTTTGATATGATCACTCTCAATAAAAAATAAAAGGCTCATCAATTTTAAAATGGACATTTTATTTTTGTAAATGTGCAGGATAATTATCTGAGTCGATTAAAACTTCCCAGAGGGTCGGAAACACTTAACGCCACGCACTGCAGCAAGCTGCAGAGGAACATAGTGCCAAGGGTTGTCAGTCACAGTCCATAATTTCATGATGTGTTTCTGTTGCCGTTTCCCTCTGCAGGGAATGGCTTTGTTAACTCCAGGGGCTCCCCGGGCCTCCTCAGCACGCCCAGCGGCAATGGCTTGGGTAAAGTCATGCCCACCAAGTCTCCACCGCCCCCCGGAGGGAACATGGGAATGGGAAGCCGCAAGCCAGACCTTAGGGTTGTTATCCCTCCATCTAGCAAAGGAATGATGCCCCCGCTGGTGAGTACAGAGCATGCTTCTGCACGCCCGAATCTGGGGCTTGAGGGCCTTGGAGTGTGACTGCTGCAGGGCAGACAAGAGCCTCCTTCTGAAGACTTTCAGATCACGTGTCAAGTTTTACTGGTGTCGCGTCAGTGTTGCAGAATGAGGTTGTCACCTTGTTAAAAACTTTGTTTACCTGGAAAAGGGGAAGCTGGTCATTTGAGCAGCGTATCTGTTTAAACAACACCACATTTCAAGTGTTTGCAAACCAGAAAGGCTAAGAATCTTTCTGATGTTTGAATAAAAGGCTGACTGAAGGCATTTCTAAGATCTCATCTACTGACTAAAGAGAACTAGACGAAGCAAGTGAGACGCCAGAGAAAATGACTTACTTCTAGTTAAGATCAATTGAAATCAATTCGGTCGGCATTTTTCCGCGATATGTCCGTCGCCATGCTGGAATCAGACATTCTAGGTAAGCTGTAATTGGTCCTTGTCTGTCTTAGTCTACATTTCTATGGAAACCCACTCTCTCCAATCAGTAGTGAGCATGTTAGAAGGCCACACCCCTTCCACTGAAGTGGGTTCTGGAGAATCTGTCAATCAAAAGCTTTGAGCGTTTGAAGCAAGGCCACCTACTTTTATTGAAGCATCTGATAGTAACTTCTGCTACAACAAAAATATTAAAATATCGTTAAAAAGTTTAGGATCAGCAAGAGCATATTAAAAAGACGTAACAGAGCAAGAATGGTTATTCTTGGAGCCAGCAAGGGGGGAGGGGTCACTCATACCGTCAATGGTTTAAACATGTAGCCGTGTGTGTTTGTTGAATCCATGCAGCACCTCTTGTGCTGCAGGAGAAGCGAATCAGGTAAGGAGGCGGATGAAGCTTTGGTTCTGTCCTGTCCGATTCAGCGTCACATTTTAGAGCGGTGGAGGCGGTGGAGGGAGCAGGCTGTGGCAGGTCTGCAGACAGCCTGTCATTAGGCCATAATGGTATTAAATTAATCACATCTCACTGTGACAGAGTGTAGATGAAGACTTAATCAGGGGCCCAGGGTATGAGCCAGATAATATCTTGTCGCCCTTGTCGTGTCTTCCTCCTTCTATTGATTGAGTGCGGGTATTAAGAGCGCTGGCCTGGTCACAGTATGTTCCACAGCACCAGAGGAAGACGGGCTTTTTGTCACCCTTCTCTGCTCACAGAAGCTCTTTGCTCAGAAAACAGGCTTCGCTGAAGATACTGGAGATTTGGGTTGATGCCAAATCCCACTTATCTTGAAAGTTTTTATGATACACCAGAACTTTGTAGAGTTGGGATTTTTCTTTGTGAATTACTCAAATTGTTTTAGAATAGCCACAGGATGGTGGAAGACTAAGAGTTCACCCTTAAATTCGAATAGTTATTGTTGCCTCTACTTTTCAGGACGACAGGGATTTTAAAGTCTTTATATTATTGTTCTGTTTACGGTAAAAGCTGAATAGCCATCACCATTTCCCAAAAATGTTTTACAGTTGTTCCACTTTTTCTCTGTAACTCTGTTCTTTCTTCTGTTGAGAGCAGTCGGAGTTGGAGGAAATGGATTTGGTGAGTGTCGACAAATGTGCAAGCAAAGGGTTGAAGTGTTAACCCGCTTCTGGTAACCGTAGATCCTAAACTGTCAGCAGCGAAGGCAGCCAGACAGAAGAAATTCAAGCAGCATAATATTTTAACACTGCATGCTTTGGGTTTTGCCTGTGATTATTGCAGTTTTAGCCTCATGTTCATTTTACACAACCTCCACGGTGTCTGGGTGCTTGAGTGTGAAAGCGAGAAGGCCATATCTGGACCTATAAGAGGCAATTCAGCTGTATTTTTTTATAACATATAGAAAATTCTTGAGAAATAAGTAAGTCATTATACTTCTGAGGGAGAGGACGTTACATCATCCTACATGAAATCATTGTGTGAGATACCGGAGCTCGGTGAAGTCATTTGGCTGGATGATGCTGGAACAATTCAAGGAAGCCATCAACAATATGATGCAATGTGGACTCATACATCGGCGCGGACAGCTGCACAAATGTTTGTTAGTTGCAGTTCTGACCTAGTGTATCTGCTTTTGATAATTAAGCTGTGGAAGTGTCGGTTGCTCACCGCACAGTTTGCTGCATGACCACACAAAGCTGTGTAGGTGTGTTTGTGTGGCCTGCATGTCAACAGTCACTGCACTAAAAACCCACTAGAGCCCTGCCGTGCATCATGCTGGAGATTAAAGTGTGTCATTTATGTTATCCTCATGCAGCATCTTGATTGGGTTTTATGAGCGTGTATATCAGAATTTTGCTGTTTTTTAAGTGATTCTTTTCTCTGATTGTTTAGGAGAGCCCTCTCACCTGGTGTACCGTTTACTAGGGCTGTCAACGTAAAAAAAAAATTAAAAAATAATGCGTTGTTATTTATTAACGCAGACTAATTAAAAGTCATTCCATTTCGCGTCGGGCATTATTCCACTTATAGCATGGTCACTTATAAAAGATTTTAAAAATTCTATCAATTTTTAGTACTTTATTCTTGTTATTTTTTAACAAAAAGCAGACTATTTCATACATTTCATACATACCGTTGTCACGGTAACACGAGACTGCGTCACTGGGCTGGCAGACCGTGACTGCAACGCAAGAGGAGAGCGATATATGTGGTGATTGTCACAACAGGTTCAATAAAGCATCAGTTCAGAAAGAAAGTTAACCTCTTACCGCTTGCTTTTGTCCAGAAGGTGAAGCAAAAAGTTTGTTTCAAAGAAGCCTGCGCAGTGATATAGAACATTTGGGGGATGTGACCAGAATTACCGTTTTAGATGCGCATCAACACCCAGCAGCCAATCGGATTTGAGTATTCACCCGGACCATTTAAAGTGCACAAACACAAAGGTTGTTTCTTATGGCTGCATATCAGCATCTTTGTTTTCTTGGCGTGATACTACAGACATAAAAGTCTTTGCAGTTCTTTAGAGTTCTGCTTATCTTATTGTTGAATTGTTTTTGGGATATCTGGGTTAACACTTTACAAATTAAAACATTTCAGACAATAAAAACAAAAAAAAAACTCTGATTCTCTGATTTTTTTGGTCAAAAGCCACAAATTGTATAAAATGTATCTAGTAAAACATTGTGATTCATCGTGATTACTCACAATCCAAGTGTGAGTAATCTGATAATTTTTTTTATCAATTAACAGCACTAGTTTTTACCCATATTTTAAAGTTCTAAATATGCATCTCAGATTGTAATTTTAACCCATAAGAACCCATGGTGACATCAGTGTAACAAAAAATCTTAGAAACATGTTCTGTGGTCCACTTGGTCTGTGGTTTATTCCACACGATTTTATTTTTTAAAAAATGGGTTCTTATGGGGCAAAATCCCATTGATTTCAGTAAATTATCTATCTTTCAGGTAGCCATTTTATCTTATGTATTTGTTAGTTTTTTAAAATGTATCATATTACTTACCAATTCTGTATATAAGTAAACAAAGATAACCAATTATTTAGTTACTTTTTCTTTGTTGTTTTTTGTTCAAAAACACACGTATGTATGTATGTATGTATGTATGTATGTATGTATATATATCAGGGAAGTCCAGCTATTTCTTGACATAGATCTATACTGCCCCCCTGTGGTTGTTTTTGGCCAAAAAGAAAATCAACTCCCTTTTACTTAAAAGAAACTGTATAATAGTTGCATGTTTTAAGTTATCCTTCTCAACAGGCTTTTAAGGCTTCCTTCTTGTGTTTTTTTGTGCTTGTTTTCCAGCACACCCAGAGGATCCACAGTTCCCAGTCCAACCAGCCTCTTGCAACTCCTGTTGTGTCTGTTACCACCCCCAGCCTGCCCCCTCAGGGCCTGATCTACTCAGGCATGCCCACCTCCTACAATCCTGCTGGTGAGTCGTGTCCCCCTCCCCGCCTCAGCTTCCTCTGTGAGGAATGCTTGTAGGACACACTGCTGATTGCTCCGTGTTTCTCAGTGACTCACGGTGTTAAATGTAAAATCTTTCTGCTTTTGTTTTTCAGAGTTCTCCATGGGCGGCGCAGAGCTCTCCTCCCTACAGAGCTTCAGCTCTCATGGGCTCTCGCTCGGCTCCATGTCGGCATGGCAGCAGCATCAACTGGGCCAAGCAGCTCTTAATTCTTTGGTGTGAGTAGCACACTTAACAAACAAAAGCACACTCTCTAGATGCCCTAACATAAAAGCAACGCCCACGATGCTTGTGATTTCACTCTGAGTCATCCATATTTCCACTTTTTTTATGGAATTGCTCTTCGCATTGATTTTATTTTTAATGTGGTACAAAATGTCTCTCATGTGTCTGCTGTAGTGGTGGAAGCCACCTACCTCAGGGCTCCAACCTTTCCATCAGCACCAACCAGAGCATAAACATCAAGTCCGAGCCCATTTCGCCACCGCGCGAGCGAATCACCCCCTCTGGTTTCCCCCCACAACAGCCGCAGCAAGGGTCCAGCCGACAGGAGGGTTTGGGACGGTCGCCTGCTGACAGCCTCAGCTCGTCTTGCAGCTCATACGACGGCAGCGACCGTGAAGACCATCGGCCGGATTTCCACTCCCCGCTGGGTCTCGGCAGGCCCCCTGCCGGCTCGGAGGACAGGGAGAACCCATCGGTCAAGCGCTTGCGCATGGACACATGGGTGACATAGAAAACCCTCAGCCTGCCTTCAGCTAGCAGCTAGCTAGAAAGAAGAAGGGTTTGTCATGGGTATGGAAGAAGGAATAAAACAGCTACCATTATACTATTATTCAACTCACGTCAATTTGTAAGGCTGAGGTGTAACGTTTTATGTGGGGACTTAAGTCAATTCTGATAAAGTAGAATGAAAAAATGAAGTAGGTGGCTGGACTGAATTTTGTGCACAAGCAGGTGGTACCAGGTACTTGGTGCAACTCGGATCTGCAGAAGAGTTATGTTCTTGAAAAATTATTAAACAATAAGCAGTAGAATATTGTAGTCACCGGTCTAGATTTACCTGTAGTTGCTATTTTACTGTTGTGCTCGCAAGTTTGCAAACAATCAGGCGGAAATGTGTTGCTTTCAGGTTAGAGGTGGTCAATGCAAACGATGTTCACTGCAAGGCCCATCTTTACAACGATGCTGTAACCACACACAACCTTTATCTCAAGTAGCATCTTCTGATTGATCGATTCCTCCAACCAGTCGACACGCAGAACAATGATAAAAAATATCAGCCTAAAAACAGGTGAGACTACTTGAGCACACATGAAACAAAGGCGTAAGAGGCTAAAAAAGAAAAAAAAAACAAACAAAAACAACAATTTATTGCAATAATGGCGCAACTATTAATTTTATAATTTAGAAGTGAGATGATCACTCAGCTACAGTGATGCAAACTTGTCCAGTTGAGCTGGTGAGAAACTCAACACGTTGACATGTGTAACAGTTTATCAGTAACATAAGCCAAAGTGTTGTTTTTTTGTACAGTTTCTATGATTTCCTTACAGTTAAGTCAAAGGCACCCTCGTTTTACTTTTTTTATTTTTGTTGTGATTTTTCACGGCGTAAAATCCTGTCAAATGAATCTTGAATTGATATCTAAAGCCATGAACAGTTTGTTTTTACAGCAGAAAATTGAAGCCACAAATCATCCTTCGTTGTGTAAATAAGGACTTTATTATAAAGAAGCAGGATGTGAGTACACGCTCGATGTACTGTATAGTGACAAATTTCAAAAAAAGGTATATTTTTGTGGTTTACAGCCAAGTTCACAAGAGTGAACCCTTCAGAAGGAAATAAGTCGTTGGTCAATATCTGCATTTTTATGTTTGTTGTTTCGGTCTCTTCTCAATTGAATCATCAAGATGACGTGTTGTGTTTTGGTTGCAGTTGGTTTTATTTTGTTTTGGTGATTGTTTGTCTTGAAGACAAGGTAACAACAAATGCAGTGAGGTTGAAGATCTTGTTCTGTTTTGTTCTCTAACATCCTGGCTCCTGTTGGAAAATGGACTCCTGTTTTAAGTCAACAAAAAAAGCCTTTTTATCATTTTGATTATTGATCAATGGGATTTAAGCAAAAGTCACATGAAATGACTTGTGACTTTTAGCAGATTCTATGTGCACATGAGGTTTAAATTCATTTTTCAACTTTTAAAATAATAATTATTATTCTATAAATTACATTACAAGTTAAAGTCCCACTTCGATCATATTTCGATCTATTAGAAAAGTGTTCCCAGTGGTGTTTTCATGGACATAGTTTCTGTATAGCAACATCAGTTTGCTAGAAATTTGCCTCTGAGTTGTGGGACTGTTGGCACAGAGCATCCCCGCCCCCCCCTTCCCATCACCAATAACTTTGCTATCTTTTTCAAACTGTATTCTTCACGTCTGCTTTTGGTTCACAACGATTTGAACAAAGAAATACTCAGAATTGCAATTTTAACTTTAATATTCTTTATATATGTCCTCCATTGTCAAATGCCAAAAACATGTTAAAAACACCAAAAACATGATTTTATATCTGAGTGGGTCTTTAATGCTCTTCCAGTGAGAGTCTTTTACTTGTTCAGAATAAATTCTAAAGGTGGAAAAAAGAAAAAAAAACCTGTTTGGACACATTAAAGTCACACTTATCTCAATTGGGGCCACAGCCCAGCACACTGACTTCAATCTCACTGCTGAAAAAAAAAAAAAATGTTTGCTGCACAAGAGAGATATTGCTGTGCATTTGCCATGGTACACCTTGTGTGTCTCTGTGACATACTCCGTCCCATCATTAGTCCCATACTATCAAACCATCCAGATCTATGCAGCTTAAACCCTGATTCACTTTAAAATGTTCTCAATAGAGTCATTGCAGGTAATGCTTAGTTTACAATCCACCAGGACTAAGAATATTAGACTGTTATCCGCCTATTCTGAAGTGCCACTGAATCTTTGGGAAACCGCTTCATGCTCATGCATTAGTAAGCATGCATATTTGAACCAAAATAAAATTAAATAAAGCTCATTGTATCAGTTTAACACAGCAGGGGAGCGTAGCAATAATAAATCACTGCAACAAAAATGTTCCTGCCTGTTTCGCAGCATTACCTAATAGCCGAACATATATTCTAGCACTTGATAAACATATCAGGGAGTTTTGTAGTTACTCTATTGATATGCACAGATAGGAAATGCCTTATCCCAAAGAGAAACTGCACCTGTTTTTTTTTTTTTTTGAAGATGATGCAGATTTCTCTCAGACTTGACCAGACCTGCCTCTTCTCCAAACGGACTCACACAGGAGATCGCATGGCGAATGCACTGTGATATACATGGCTCTTTAAGGTGTATGTCCAAGTTGTGCACAAGTGGTGAACGTGAAAGGAAAAGGGTAATCATGGAACCCCTGCAGAGGATTGTCTTCCCTTTGCTGTGCAAGAATACACTGCTTCGCTTCATGGCTTTTATAAGCAGACCGTCGTGTTTGATAAGTGTTTGTAGTTTAATGCTCACTTAACTAAAGAAGCTGTTTTCGGTTTTAAGGCTCAGACCGTTTAGCGGCACAAGCTGGACTTTGTTGCCAACAATGAAATTATTTGTTTAAAAAAAATAATTCTAAATAGATTTTAAGTTAATCTGCATTTTGTTTCCCTTTTGGTTGTGTTATTTTATTTTCAGCATACAATAAATGTTCAAGTGAACTTTTTATGAAATGATGAAAATACTATGCTAGACGTCATTGTACAAAATTTGTATTCTACACAAAACTGCAAATATTGGCTTTTAATGTGTAATCTTAGTTCATGTCTTTCATTCTGTTCAAAACTGAACTCTTTCATAGAAATTTGTTCTCCTGTGAAGTCACGAACAGTAGAAACTGTCAACTTTATTAAACACCTTAGTGTATGCGCCGTCTGATCTCTGTCTGTTCATCTTTGAATGTGTGGAGCTTAACTTGCCAAGAAATGTAGTGTTATAAGAAAAAGAAATATCAAAGTTAATCTAGTTTAGCTAGCTAGATCTTTATAGTCATTGTCACAAGTACAGTGAAATTTAAAAAGTGCTTCCTGGTCCGTGCAACACTCATCCATTAAAACAACTCATGGTAAAACTTACAACTAAACATAATAAATAAAAATACATCCTTCAGTCACTAAAGCAAATTAAAATTAATTGGTTTCCAAATAAAAATGCATTTGTCAATAAAGTACCAGGATACACAATAAGTGTTGGTATTGTTAAAACCAGAAAATTTTTAAAAATTTTAGAAAAATCCATCATCCATTTCCATACTGCTCTCTGCAGCTTCTTTGAATAGTTGATTCTTCTGCCCTTGTGATTTTATGCCTGTTTAGCCTATTTTTATTGTTTAGGTTGAGTCTGTTAGTTTTTTTATGGATAAATCTAATTTATTTACGATACATTTAGGTTAAAAGTTAATTAACAAATTAGGTAATTTCCCTTTTGTGGGATCAATAAAGTTGTATTTTATTCTATTAAATAAATCCAGTGAGGAAGATATTTAAACACATTTTGAGATTTTATTCAAGCAAACTTACTTGAAATACTCAAAAGAAAAGTTACTTAATGCTAGTAATTAAAGAAAAAAAACATTAATTTTCCTTTTTATTGAACTAATTACTGGTTATGCATATAGGCCAACTGTCATTGAAACAATATATTTTATCATAAAAATCACCAGCAGGAGTCGCTGCAGCTTAATGAAAACTAATGAAAAGCTAGCGCACAGATGGGTTCTCCGTTGTTGTTTTGTACAAATGAAATATCATGCAAAGCCAGTTCTTGTGGTGTTCGTGTAAAGTTGTTTGAAAACAGAAAAGGCTATTAAACTATTTTCATTAAGTTGCTTGAAGGTAAGATTGGAAAGAATGCTTTAAAAAATGTTAAGGACACTAACTGATTTCTTTTCTGGTCTCTAGTCAAAAAAAAAAAAATAAAATAAGGAGGTCAAGGAGGTTTCAGAGATCAGGAGACTGATTAATATTTCTTTCAGAGGAAAAAGAAGATATAAAAACGCAGTTAAAATCTAAAATTATATAGTTTTTAAAATAGCATTTTTCTGCTTCTTACTACAATCAGTGGCTATCTTAGCTTAGCTTGATCCCAGCACCACAAGACTGGAACATTTTAATAAATCTGCACTTTACATGTATTTTAAAATAGTTGTCAGCAATAGCTGAAATTAAAAAACAAAATGTTTTTATTATCTCAATGAGGACATTGTCTTACTCAGCAGCAAGGCAGAATTTAAGCAACTTGCCAAAAGAGCAAATACTAGACTAAATCAAATTTTATCCAGCAAAATGAGAAATTGACCGAAAGTTGAAGTAAGTTTGTTGGGTTTCTGTCGCATAATCCCGGTGTTCAATTGCTGTTGTGCTTTCTCGTATTACCCCTGCTTATTACCTGACCTTACTCCCAAAAAGGAGATACATAATTTCACTTGTGACTGTCTGAGGACAACATTGATAGACTGCTAACATTAGACATGATTGAATATTTATGAAAGCTACACATACAGAAACTAAGCCGTCTGGCTGATGGTGTTACTTTAGGAACCCTGGTCAAAGAGTATTTTAACAGTACAATAAACCATTGTATAGTGCATAACAATTGACATTTTGACAGCCTTCAACCAAATGCAAACTTGGATGTTCCAAATTTAGATTGAAAGCTGAAGAAAAGAAGGTCACTAACCATAATAACTTTTAGCTCTTCTGTAACCACAACACCAAGTATGAATGTTAAGTCAAGTTTTAGAAAATATTATTTATGATAATTTATGAATTATTGACACTCAGCAGAGCCAAGGGGATTGAACTGAAACCTATATGGGGATTGTTTTTAAGATTAAATGTCAGCAAATTGATAACAGAAAAAAATACAAGTGTTAAAAATATATATAATTGCTCTAATCTATGTTTAACAGATATTTAAAAATAAAATACACTCACCAGCCACTTTATTAGGTCCACCTGGCTAATACCTGGTTGGACCCCCTTTTGCCTTCAGATTTGCCTTAATCGTTGGTGGTATAGATTCAACAAGTTATGGGAGACAATCCTTGGAGAGTTTGGTCCATATTAGCATGACAGCATCACACAGCTGCTGCAGATTTGTCAGATGCACATTCATTTTGGTGAGCCTGTGTGAATTGTTGCCTCAGTGAATTGTAGCCTCAGTTTCCCGTTCGTAGCTGACAGGAGTGGCAGCCGGTGTGGTCATTTGCTGCTGCACCTCATCTGCCTCAAGGTTTCTCAAGATGCTGTTCTGCAAACCTTGGTTGTAACCAGTGGTTATTTGGGTTACTGTTGTTTTTCTATCAGCTGGGACCAGTTTGGCCATTCTCCTCTGACCTCTGGCATCAACAGGACATTTCCACCCACAGAACTGCCGCTCACTTAATTTAGTCTTTTTTTCTGACCATTCTCTGTAAACCCGAGAGATGGTTGTGCATGAAAATTCCAGTTTCTGAAATACTCAGACCAGTCCTTCTGGCACCAACAACCATGCCACCTTAAAAGTCACTGAAATCACCTTTCTACACCATTCTGATGCTCGATTTGAATCGCAGCAGATCGTCTTGACCATGTTTACATGCCTAATTGCATTGAGGTTCTGCCACGTGATTGGCTGAGCAGAGATTTACGCTAACGGGCAGTTGCACAGGTGTAAGTGGATATCATAGCAATAAGTATTTTTTTCCTGCAGTGCATAATACACCTTTAAAATTATTTTTTTTTTTACTTTACCTTGTAAATACTGCATGTATAATGTTAGATTTGTATTATTTTTACTATCATTATTTTTAGTTGTTGTGTTTACAAAGGTTTTGGACAGACACTAGATAGCAGTGTTGAGCTTAATAGAGAAATTAAACCCACACAAAGTACATCGATTACAGACAGTATTGAAGAATATTTGTAAAAAAAAATGTTTGTCTAATGATTTCTTTGATGGTTGTCGTGTGTAAACAAATTATTTTTGGACTGGGTATGTTTTATTACAATATGGCGAAGCAGCTTTATTTTGAATAAAAGCAACAAGCTGCTCTTCTAAACTAATAACTTTTTCTTTTGATTTTACTTTTATCAATGGGACTTTGTCTGTATTCAAACAAGTTACATTGCTATTAAATGATGTAATGGAAAAGAACATTGTCATCTGTTTGAATCATGTCCACAATCAAGTCTCACAACCAAGTGTGAGAGGAGCTGGTACAACTGTAGGGACAGCATTCCTCTGAGGGGAGGTTCTGTTGTGTTTTGTGCTGGATAACTGTCAGAATATACCGGAACATCAAGAAATGAGTTGTTACTGTGTAGAACAGATATTAAATTTGAAAAATGATTGATCGGTAAAGAATATTTGTTTTTACGAATATTTCTGAATGGCGTACTTGTACTTAATTCAAAATCTGTTTGATTTGGTTTATTTGTGAGCTATAACTGTAGAATAAATTGGGTTTTCAACGCGAGTTGTCTGAGCTTAATTTTGTTTTTTAGTTGTGAATAGGAAGTGAGCTTGAAAACGAAATTGTGGCTGAAAGCTTTCACCTAGTCAGATGATAAACAGGTCCAACCTGTTGCTGTGTTTTGATCTAAAAACATTTTTGCATTGCAGCTTGAGCAAGCAGAAAAAAAAAAACAGTTCTAGTGAGCTTTTAAAAAAGGCTCTCAATAGAAGATTTAAAAAAAAAACATCTGAAAAATACTACAGTATTTAATAAAAGATGTGCCCTTCAAAACTGATTTTCCAAAATAAATAAATAGATCAATAAAAATACATTTTAATTTATACTGTTTTTTTTCTTGTGAAAAAGCTCCTTTTTGAATAATTGACAGCTAATGTTTCAGCAAGATGAATCCTCTGATGATTAAGGATGCCAAAATTATGGTCTTGGTTCATATGAGGATTTACATTAATAATAGTTTTAAAATCCCCTCAGCATCTCTTGAAAACAAAATGAAACAATAACTCTTAAATATACAAGTCAAAACTAATTAGTTATCCAAATGTCATTTTTTTTCTTCCTTTTTTGGCTCATTTGTGTTTTCTTTAGAATTCTTCATCTCAAAATGAATTAAATTTTGCTGCACCAACAAGCAAAAGACTTTCGGGACACATGGATGTTTAGATTTGCTGTGTACTTTCCCACCTCGCTGTTTCACAGCTGCATTCAGTTGATGGACTTTCATGTCTCTGGTTGCATGCTCTTGGCTTTCAGACCATGAGCCCAGCTGTGCCGCGTGCTGGACAAGGTCCAGTGTTCATGTGTAGAGTAATCAAGAAAGGTTTTGGGTTGTTTGAGTTGTGTGAGATGCAGGCCAGGAGGCCACCTGCCACAGGGGCTTGCTTGCCTTGTGCGGGATAATCAAATCCGCCTTTTAACTTGAAGCCAAGTTGTGGTTCTTTCATGTGGGCTTGATCTCCTTAAGACATCAGCAAATATTGAACAAGACTGAGCCCAGACTCAAACACATCTGTTGTCATCCAGTCCCAGTTTTTCAGCACAGACAGGGAGAACGCGGGTCTGTTGCATTTGCGTCTGAGTGTGGACAGAAATTTGTAGTTTATGCTTTTGCAAATACAACTGCTTGATTTCAACAAACGCAGACTAACCATGTTCCTTTGTAAACACGTATGGGGATGTGTGAAACCCATAGCCAGATCTGTTCTGACATTTCTTACCCATCAAAGGTACTTTGGGACCGTCTTGGACAGTTGTCTTATAGAATTAGGGCAGATTAAGTATATTTTCAGAAACTTAGACCTCTAAGGGAACCAAGAGAAGTGGATGTATGCAAATCATAAAGCAGATTAATTGCCCCTCAAATGCAAATAAACAGTCTAATATCCAAATCAACAACAAACAGACTTTTAAAACTGGCTGTTGTACTGGGAACAAACATTTCACAGTTTAACAGTTTCAGTGTTTCACATCCCTTTGCATGTTTAGTTTTTAAAAAAAATGTTTTCAATATTTGCAGTCAAATAGTTTCTGATCTTATGCTACTGGAATGTTTTGTTGCTCTGTTTGTCATGAGAAATTTGGGAAGGAGTCCTTGGTGCTAAGTGTCGTTTTTGCAGACATTGAAACTTGACTTGTGTAACTTGAATGTCTAGTTTCACCTGTTGAAGCTGCCCCACCAAAGACACATTCTCTTTTGCTTCATAGAATGACCAAGGTGTCTGTTGGAAAGTTTTGCTCTTAACCTGGTGGAAACTCAATCACTTTATTGTTCTACCTGACCGTGTCGCCTGCCTTCAACCGAACAGGTAAGTTTTTATTTTATAGGTGAAACATTATAAAAGAAGTAATGTTGTCTTTTTTTATATGAGTTTTTAATAAAACTTATGAAGACTGGATTTTTGAAATCCCTGTTTAGGTTGTAAAATACTTTTACAGATTAATTAAAAACTCAAAAGACTGCTCAGATCTTATGTGATATGTGAATGTAAAACATGCTCATGTTGTAAACCTACATTTTGAGTTTAAGATTGTTTTATATTAAGTAGGGTGACATTTTTCTAAGTTGTATTTCAGACATTTTTCTGCAGCTTTGAAAAGAAGGCTTTTCCTTTTCCTCCAACAGGTGCTGCTCAACATGGAGGGCAACAAGATGACTATCTTGGAAAAGTTGCGTCTTAAAACAAAATTGCCCAACATCAAAAAGCCACGCAAAAAGCCTTTTGCCAAGCAAGGAAGGAATATGGCCAATCGACGAAGTATGTCTGTGCCAGACCTAACTGTAGTGGCAGGAGAAGCCTTTGCCACAAAAACTACTTTCACATCCAAGGCCTCTGATGCCATCTCCTTCAGTATGTCTTCTGGTCAAAGTGATACAGATTCAGTGGTGAGCTTTTCAAACACCGATGGGCCTCTTTACACAGACAAAGTCAATGAATCGGCGCCAGAAATTCAATTTAGAACTCACCAGAATTCTTCAGCTGCGGCTCTGAAACGACTCAGTGCACCAGTGGAGGTACTCAGTCTTTATGAAGAACCAAAAATCACAACAAATATAGGTTCAGAAAACAAAATTAATACAATTCCAGAAAACTTGTACGCACAAGTGAACAAAAAGAGGAATGTACCTCCTTCTCTTGAGTCTGGTTCTTTACCAAAAAATACTTCTGCCACTCTTGTACAGTCAGACTTTTCAGAGAGACTGAGTCTGTCAGATGAAATAGAGAGACACCTTTCAGACAATGTTGCATCAGCCTTGCCCAGAGTCAGCTCGCAGGGGAAAGAAATGGCTCCTTCTGTAGATAGGAGCACCCCACTGTTTGATCAAAAAAAGTTCACGTTTGAAAAACTGACTCCTCCAATGAAGAGAAAGAACGCTTCAGCTGAGAGATTGGCCCTAACGATTCCACTGGGAAATGCGGACGGCACTTTTGTGGACTCTCCGGGCACTTCTCCCAGTGAGGAGAAAGCCAGCATATTGTGGGCAAAAGAAATTGAGGAAATGATGGACTCGAGCAACACTTTGTTGATGTCTGAAATGTCCTTGGAAGACAGCATGCCAGAGCCTGATGAGTCTATAGATGAGGTCAGTATGGTAACATATCTAACTTCCTGTCTCCTGTTGGAATCATTGTTCATCAAATCATGCTTGAACTAACAGTAAAACAAGTTTTTTTATTTAACTTTGAAACTTTCTGTGTGTGTTTTTTAAATTAACCTTAAAGATAATTAAAAGAAAAAGAAGAAGAGAACAATCAAATGTTTTTGGGATGTGTCACAAAAACGGAATAATGATCTGTGTAGGATTTGACTTAATACTAACAATTCTTCACAAGACCTAAACTTCTTTCACAGATATATAAATATTGAAGGTCAATTGAGAAAAAGACACAAATATTGCGCTTTATTAAAATCATGCAAATTAATGTTAAAAAAATGTAGCCAAAATGATGTTTTAAAGAGTTTCTTTCTAATCTTCTCCTATCCAGATAGCTGTGGAAGCTGGAGATACCTTTGATGAAAACTCTCTGTATCCTTCAGAAAGTTCTGTGAGTTATCACTGTTCTGTTTCTACTGAAGAACGCATAGAAAAGAATATAATCATGAATTGTCATCTTGCAGGACTTTCTGTCTACTGGCCCTGAAATCCAGTCACCTGCCCCATTTCAGAGGTACCTCCTGAACATCAACCTAAAGTGGGGAAAAAACCTGGTTATCAGAGACAAACGCTTAGGTAGGTCAGCAAATGATGCACAGAAGTCACAGCCTTAAAAAATATGGTTCTTCAATCCCAGCCTTACAATTCTAAAATTACAGATCAAACGATTGGTCTGGAAGTCTTTTGTTTTACTTATGAGAATAAGGTGTGTGCAGGTCATGGCGTGCATTATCTTGTGTGGATACCATCGCTGTTTTAGGTTGAAGTGCAAAGCAAATGAAACAAAAAGCAAAATATGCAGTTAGACATGCAGTCAGACTTGTGTGGCCAAAAGCACGCAGATGTACAGCACAGACTTTCTACTCGACAAGCCCTCATTTTACATGAGAGTCTGCATTTAAACAGCTGTTGCTAGTTTAAAACCACTTTTTTGTTGACTTTTTGCCTGAATCATTCTTTGTATCTAAAGTTTTTATGAGTTTTACAAACAGTCTCAACTAAAATCCTGGGTTAAAATCCAAATCAAGAGACACAAATATGATTGCAGGGCTTTAAAAGAAAATCCTGTAAAAATATTGATGTTGTTATGTATTCATAATTATATGCTCAGTCAATTAGATGGATCTGTAAAGGGAGCAGCCAAAAGGCAAAAGAGAAAACTGTGATCCCTCCCACAGCCAGTGGAGGTATTGTTTACTTTGGGACCTACACCCTCTAATGGCCAAAAATGAAATTACAGCAATATGAGATCACATGTGGTCTCAACGAATATCTCGACTTCCTGACTTGTAGTGATTTAAAGTCGAAGTTGGACTCTGAATAATGATAGATGCATTTAAGAGTGTTATGACAGCATTTCAAAGTCACATCTGTTTTATTTGATTTGCTTTTTAAAGCCCTTTAGCCACACTCAGTAGTGTCAGATCATCTTTTTTGCCGCAGGTTTGGCAATCACCTTGACAAACCTTCCTGGAATCATGTCATTTTGTATTATTCATGTATTTATTGTTTATTTATTCATGCATGCATGGTGGGAGAAGACCCTCCGAGCAGGTTGAACCTTTCTGCTAGAGACCTCACTTCTCCTGACAAGATGGCACCGCGATGATGCAGTGCTCACACATGCCCCTTGCCTTTCCCCTGTTTGCCCAACAATAAACACAGTGCCAAAGGGCCACCAGTGGCATACATCCTCATTACATATTCAGAGAGGACACACACCACCAGCCCCCCACTTTTTGAGTTTTTGTTCTCTCCCCCCACCCCCCATTAATTTCCACCGTCACCATTCTCAGTCATGCCAGAGCTTTTCTCCTTGCTATAGCTGCCACATTCTCCTCCTGTCAAGTTGCCTGGAGGTTTCCCTGTCACAGGCTGGCAGGGTGGAGCTGCTGTGGGTCCTGCCCGCCTTTGCGAGATGTTCATTTGGAGTGGGGAGCTGACAGGCCTGACAGCCCATCCCCACAGGGCCTTTATCATGTGATTCAAGCCTCCCTGCAGGCTCTCTCAACAACCTCTTTATTCCCCTATACAAATGAAGGCATGGGGCTGGCTCTCATTTTTTTGGCCAATCTGCGTGCAATTGCAGAAACAAAGAAGCCCCACACCCCCATCCCGCTTGCAGGCAGACTTTCTTTACAGGCTTTGGAGATTAACACTGGTTGCATCTAGATTTTTGGTTTCTGGTTGCCTCGTGCTTTGCCAGTGTTTCACTTTTTTAAAAACCAAACAGCTAAATTTTTTTTCTCTTTGCCGTGTGTGGTACACCTCCTCTCCATGGCACTCTCACATTCAACTCGAAGAGGATTTATGTACACATTAACTGATTTTTCTTCTCATGTATGTCTTTTTAATTAAAGATTTCCCTATCCAGGACAAGCAAAATTAGTTGTCTTGCATTTTTACACTTAACATGCCGACATCTTCTGTCCAACAGTAACATCTGACTGATTTGCTGTGTCCTGTCCTTTATTGCAGGCTCCAGTGATCCTTATGTGAAATTCAAACTTGAAGGGAAACAGTTCTATAAAAGCAAAGTTGTCTATAAAAACTTGAATCCTCGGTGGAACGAGTCCTTCTCTCATCCCCTTCGAGACCGAGAGCACAATGTGGAGCTTCGAGTAGGTTCATGAGGGTTGTTCTGGAATGTACCCTTTGACTTTGCAAAAAGTCTTAAGACGTTTGTTACTAATGTTGCAGGTTTACGATAAAAATCGTACTGCTGATGAGTTCATGGGATCAACCTTTATTTCTCTGAATAATCTGGAGTTGTACAAGTGAGTGCTAGAAATAATTTTTGTTTTATTGATAAAAATCAAAAAAAGAAAAAAAACTGAAGAAAAGACAAAAATTCCTCCTTACTGTAGATTCAATTGTTTTTTCTCCACTTTCTTCTGCAGAACCTATGAAATAGAGCTCCGCCTGGATGATTCAAAAAGCAAAGAAGATGACATGGGAATTATTGGCGTTGATGTCTGTTTAATGCATAGAGATGCAACCATCAAAAAAGGCCCTGTAAGAAAGGTCTCTTTTGGGTTTTTGCTCTGAATATGAAAAAATGCAATAACTTCCACTTTCTTTTTTTACATAGAGATTTCGCCAAAAGAAGAACAAGGTAAAATTGCATCCTCTTTTTTTAAAGACATTTTTTACAAATATTATTTACTGTTAATCAAGTTTGTGTTGTATTTATGTTTGATATCTAGCACTAGGGGGCAGTAGCTCACTGTGCTATGGCGTGTCAAATGTTTCTGAATATGATATGCACTCGGCCTTTTGTTTTGTTGCATTGTTGTTAATATAGCCTGCATGTCCCATGGATTTACATTTAACCTTGCTACATTCTGGTATTGTTTTGCCCAATTTCCCATTTTTTTAAGGTGAGAAAAAATGTCTATTGATGGAATAGGTTGTCTATGAAAGATCCCTTTGATGAAAATCATGAGGCTGCGTTTGGTTTTATAGTAAACAAAGTTCTATTTCTCCTCAAGTGGTTTCCAATATACTGCAGCTATAATTAGATTCAGAGTGAAATTGGAAGGTTGCATTTTGGGACTCGCATTGCAGCGAGTGGGTTTATCTTCGCACCTTTGCTGTCACTACATCTGCCACTGTTAAGTCTCTTGATGGTCCAGTACACAATCTCAATTTAAAATTAGATGAAAAGGAATGGATGCCATTTTCAAACGCGTTGCAGGTTATCCGCTACAGATGGTTAAAGATACTCAAAGGGAGACAAAAATGTGTGGTGGGACTATACCCAATCTTCTGCTGCTGAAATCACAGTGCCAATTTAACAATTTAACAATGCCTCTCCCCCCCTATTTCTTTTTTGACAAACGCACAATAACTTATTGCATTTAACACCTATCCTGGAAGTGCGGAATACCCAGCTTTTACAGCTCTACTCCCCCTCTATTCGAACATTGTTTTCTCTCTCCGTGATACCACCAGAGGGAAAGGGAATGGCAAGTGCCTCAGTAAAACTCTGCTGTGTGATAGTGTTTCAAACAGGAGGGGGCGTGTGGATGAAGAGGAAGAGGAAAGGAGGGAGGGGGGGGGGGGGGGGGGGGCTTGGCTGTTTGAGGCATCTTGCCAATATGGAATGCCCAAGATCGGCAAGGCTGATAATTCCCGGGCATAGTGGGCAATAAACCAGATGTTAGGATGTAATATCACAGCTGTGGATGGACAGTGCTGAGGTACCAGCCAAAAGGACCTGGGTCTGAGCTCATCATTCTTGTCCCCATGCTGTCCCACCATATGGAAGCAATCGCACAGCCCTTTTAGGACCAGGAATAGATTCTCTTTAGGGGCCACTTACAGTTAAGTGGAATTGTTTTATTGGCCGCTGAGTTAGAAATGTGTCCAAGATAAACACTTGGGATGACTTGGCTGAGGCCTGTTTTATTTCTCTCCTCTACTCCCTCTGTTCCTCTTCTTTTGAAGGGCCTCATATTTATAGGACTGTGCCTGTGGTATTCCATGTTAATTCAGGTCCCTGAGATGTGCTTTGATCCCCTCTGGATTGGGTGGCAATGTGGGTTGTGACCCTGCAGTGATGAGGAGGGGCTGGAGTAGCAGGGGAGTTGCAGTGGGGGCCGTTTGAAGCTGCGTCGCCAGGGCAGCTGAAGGAGTTGGGCAATCAAAGAGGCTGGAGCAGATTACGCTCCTGCTCTTTAATTACAGTCGGCCCTACACAACCTCTGTGCTGTTTGTTTTTGCAGCCCTGGCCTATCGCTGCAAGGCCTCATGGAAGCTCAAACATGGAAACATATCAAGGCCTCTCTTCCACTCCCTCTGTGGCACCATGCAGGGGAAGCGGATTGTTAGTTGGGCTGTCCACTGATTCTAAAGAGTTCCTGATAGCAGGTGCCTTTGTTTGATTTATTTAAAAAAAAAAAAAAAAAGAGTTAGTAAATTGGTTAAATTCAAATCGGATGGATTAGGCAAAACGCAACTCGGAAGCTGGCCATACATTGTGCATGTATGCATAATTTGCTGATGAGAGAGCTGTGCAGTTTGCATCATTACTCACTGCTGCCTGCTGTCTGTGGCGCAGTATGCCAAGTGTCCTGCCTCCCCACACTCAGTCTGGGAGCCAGTGATGAGTGGGACTGTCACAGCCAGGGACATCTGGCTGCTCACTGATGACCCTCTCTTTCTTGGAGCCTCCATGGTGTGGCTTTGCTTGTCAGTAGAGATGTGCTAATGCGCTCCAGCACAGAAACCCTGTACAGTTTAGACCTTTGTCCTACTTTCGTGCAATGAGTGAACACAATGAGGTGATGGGGCTGAGGCAGGGGTGGATTTGAGGGAGGTCAGTGCTTTCCCAGAGCAAAGAAGGTGTAACCGTCTGTGCGCATCTGTGCCCCACAAGCAGAACCAGGCCTTGCAGAACCGCTCAGCCGATGCTTCGAAGAATCAGGTGAAGAACCAGATGTGGAGCGGTATGTTCCGCATCACCCTTGTGGAAGGCCAGGACCTGCCGCCGTCCAGCAATGGAGACGTTTTCGTCCGCTTTCGCCTCGGGGATCAGAAGTACAAGAGCAAGGTTGATCTAAATGTTTTTAAAAAGTCTTTCACTCTCTCTTTGTCTCTGAAATGCCTGCTCGGAATACTTTCCAGCTCTTCTTTCCCAGCAGGTGTCTGTCAGTGACTCACCTCCACCTTGGCTCACTGGGCCATGGCAGAGGCAGCTCATTAGGCTGGGCAAGCCTGCCACTCACGTCTCAGTGTGCTGCTGATGCTGGGCTTCATTGCCTTCATTTACATACCCAGCATGCCCTGTTCATCTACCTGTACTCACTGGCCTCCCCCCTGATGATTGTGCGTTGCACTTGTCTTGTGTTGTCATGTCATTTCTTTGTAAAGCACTCGGCTTTCCTCTCTACTTGTTTGTTTGTTAAACAAAGCTGATTCTAATTGGAAGCTGTCAGTGTTTACAATCCCAGAGTGGCAGCTAAGGTGTACACAGCACGAGCACACACTGACACGTGCACGTGCACGGCACACCTCTCACTCTTCTGTCCTGCTGCTGCTGCTGAACAAAGATTCACGTGTCATGCAGGAGACACTGAATCTGATAATGCATTAAACTTGACATCACGTCAAAACCTATACATGTGAGTGTTTGTTTTTATGAGCTAAGTCTGTGTTTTTACTGCCCTCAGAACCTTTGCATTCAAGAGAATCCCCAGTGGAGAGAAGAGTTTGACTTCAATCAATTTGAAGATAACCAGGAACTGCAGGTGGAGGTGCTCTCAAAGAAGGGGAGGAAGGGGGAAGAATCGTGGGGGATGTGAGTATTTTTTGTGCTTTTTTTTAAAACTCTCCTCTCATTGGTTAGACTCCTGTTTTCAATGTGGTGATTGTCCTTTTTGGATCTCTCAGTTTTGAGGTCGACCTGTCTAAGATTCCCCTTAATGAGAGCCAGCTTTACACCCACATGCTAAATCCAGGAAAAGGCAAGCTGGTGTTTCTCGTGGCACTCATGCCCTGCTGGGGAGTCTCCATCTCTGACATTGAATCGTCTACATTGACAAACGCAGAAGAGAAAGATGCAATCATTGAAAAATTTGTAAGTCCTTACAATATTTTTATAAACTCTGCCTTTATTTAAAATAAATGTGGTTAAGAATATAAAAGAAATAACGTGTTTGTTCCCTGATTGTTCTTTCATTTTAAAAATGTATCCTAATTATTTTAGAGTTTGAGAAACTGTCACAAATGTGTTGGAGAGGTCGGCTTCCTTCAGGTCAACGTTATCAGAGCGAATGATCTCTCCACTGACTTAAATGGTAATCTGTCATTCCGTTTTACAACATTCCCAGCAATAGTGTCTTTAAAAAAAAAACAAAAAACAGCAACACTTGTGTGTGATTTACAGGGAAAAGTAACCCCCTCTGTGTTGTTGAGCTCGGAAACTGCAAACTTCAAACCACCACAAACTACAAAACGGTCAATCCAGAGTGGAATCAAGCATTTACGTTGTAAGAAGTTCCTCCAAGTTCCTCAATTTTTTGACTGATCTTTTTTTATGTCAAACGATGTATTTTGAACACTTTTTGTGTGACTCTCAAATAAAGCCCAACTAAGGACATTCATGATGTGGTGGAGTTGACTGTGCTTGATGACAATGGAGACAAATCCCCCAACTTTTTGGGCAAAGTGGCCATTCCTTTGCTGAGCGTGAGTCAATGTTTTACAAAAAATGTTTTCATTCGATGGAGGCGATATCAACAATATATCAGGCTTAAGAACAAGATTCTCAAAATCCTGCAGGTCCAGAGTGGCCAACTGATGTGTTTCTACCTGAAGAAAGAAAACCTGGAGAGAACTGCCAAAGGGACCATCACTCTGCAGATGGAGCTTATCTACAGCAATGTAAGCATCACTCTAAGTGTGGCTTACACTGATTGTAATGATGAGTATAGAGAAAAACAAAGCTGGTGTGAATTTTTCCTTACTCATCATCAGGTCAGAGCTGGTATCAGAACCTTCCAACCAAAGGAGTCCAAATTAATTGAGGAAAACCTGAAGATCAACAAAAAGGTAAAGAACTAAAAGCTTGTCAGGTTTTCCACACATTCAGCAGATAACAAGCAAGAAGAGATTTACATGCTCTTACTTTTAATTGGTTGTAATCTCACGAGTAGCGAGTAAGGAACTGTGAAGCTGATTCAGCCTCAGTGCAAAGCCTTAAACATTATGTCCAGCATAAAACTACACTAACCTGAATTTTCTTCCAATTATTTTCCATTAGGTTCTTGCCAGGAATATATATCGGGTTCGAAAAATCAGCACAGCAGTCCTTTACACGTTACAGTACATTAAAAGCTGTTTTCAGTGGCAGAGCACGCAACGGAGTCTAATAGCCTTTCTGGTAAGTCATTGCCTCACATTAATGAACTCTCTTTAAGCCTTAGGGCGAACAGGTTTTGTCCCATTTCACTGCAGTCCAGTTTTAACTCTCTCATTTAGTGTGAATGGGATGTTAAGGAAAGTCTTCAGTTTAGCCATTCTCTCTTTCTGCTGGTCTTTTTCCCATGAAAAACAATGACTTTTTTTCTGTTTTGATCTCACGTTCATGCAATGGATGGGATTTATCCTTTGAATCAAACCCCACTTGGCTTTCCTTCAGTTCTGATGACATTAGAGTGTGTTTGAAAGGGTGGGGTTTGGCCGTTTGTACATCTAACTTCTTAGCAAAGCCTCCTAACCCTGGGGATGGTGTAAGAAGGATCAGAGTCTCAGCTTCCTTGGGTGGAGCAATGACAGTGTGCCTCTGAGATTCGAACCTTGTTTAAATGTCTCTGTTTAGCCGCTTTTAATGATGGTATGTGATCTTAGGTCCTAAGCTTAAATAATCTTAAAGCACCAAGTGAATCTCTCACAGCACACCGCATGTAATGTAATGATTAAGACTGTATACTTGGCATGAAAGCCCTGCCAGCGCGGTGTCAGGGTGAGGAAGCGGTCACAGACAGGGTGTGTGAATAACTATCCTTTCACTGCCTTTTCTTCTGTCTGTTCTGTCTCAGGATGACATGCAATTCATACCTGGTGTATTCTATAAGCCCTTCTTACTGATCCTGAGGTGCAAATCCCCCCAGGCAATGGCCAGGCTCAGTGTATCACAGCCTTTAGAAAAGCGCAGCATGCAGACAGACAGGCACACACTTAGACAGGAAGACGGAGAACAATGCCTGCATTTGTATAGGGATAGAGTGGGAGGCAGACTGCTATCTGGGAAAGAAAGTTGGTGCACGAGAAGAGGCAGACAGTTCAGTGAGAGTGGAGGCTGATAGTGAAGCAGGCATGGGTGCAGGCAGGAGAGCAGAAGGAAAGGCAGGCTGACAGGTGACAGGTCAGCAGGATGGGGGCCTTCTTCTTCCATCTATAATTAGATCCTCCGCAGGCGATGATACTGTGAGATGATGCACTCTAATCTTTCATTTCCACCTCTACTACACCTGCACAAAACCAGTTTACAATAAAAGAAGCGCAGCATTGGCATTTTACCCTGGTTTCTATGGAATGGAACATACAAGTCACTTTTTCTGAGAACTTCAACCACTCATCCTTTCATTCCAAACAACTTTGCTGTTTAGGAACAAACATCTGATATCCATGTTCTTGAACACACGTTGAGCCTATGGTGTTCACACTGGACAAGCAGGGAGAGGATTATTCTTCTTTTATTTTTTGTTTACTAGCCAGGTCCACCACCAACAGTTGGAAGAGGTTTGGTGCAAAATATTGATCTCGTCAGTCTTGCTCAAGGCCTTTTCTTTCACAGCTTTATTCCAATATGTTTAGGACGTGGTGTCATAGCATTTCGGTCGGACATAAACTGCAATTGTTCATCTTTCATGATCAATTTTCTAACCGTTGGCGCTTTTGTGAATTTATCTCTGATTGGTCAAAGGTCAGCCTGGTGTAACTTTCAATGAAAGCGTGTTTTGTATGTAGAGCCTGAAAATGGTCGTAGAAATTTGCATAGTGACCTGTGAATGTTTTGAAGCCCAAAACATGCAAATGCTTTTCATTTGAAAGTAGTCACATGCTTTGGTGAGGGTGGTGTGAACAGAGCATAAAATGAATCAGTATTAGATTTTTATAAGATAAATTAGCCACTTTGAGTCTGGCATCATACACTTATTTTAAAAAGAGGTCAAATATTTATTCCTAGTAAATGATTGCCTTTTTATGCAAATAACATGCAGAATAACAAACATACTGTTTTTTTCTGCTTATTATTAGAGGCCTATAGTGCTGTGTCACTATCAACACTTGTGCCCCCGCCCACTCCAAGGTCCTACACTGTATAGTCTCTTGGTCTCCTCCTCCAAGTCATCATTTCCAATTAAGTTAGTTTGGTGGTGTCTCGGGCAGCGTGCCACCATGTGCTCAATGAAAGCAGCTCCCACTCCTATCTTTATATCTTTAGGCAGTGGTAATAAGGTAACTGATTCAGACATTGACAGATGGCCTCTGCTTGCCTCTCATGTGCATAATTATACCAGCAGTGTCTGCTTTTTTCCACAGTGTCAGGCAGCGCAGGGCTTCTCGGAGTACTGCAGTGGTGGGTCTAGCTTTAATATACATTACAATGCATTATTTATCATGCATGCAGGCCAGTGCTACCCTTTTACACTAAATATACATCCTGTAATGCATTACCACTGCTGTGGTTTTTCCTGGGACTGTGGGATGCTAACACAGTGCTTTACCAGGAATGCTTAGCTATTATATCAGAGCACTTTTCTGACCTCCTCGCAGCAGGCGTCTCACATCGCTGTCCTGTTTATGCAGATTCTTTCATCCCCTTACGAAGTGGTTGTGTGTAAAGCGTTCACATTTTACATGAGGGATTGCTGCCACAGTTCAAGTTAAGTGACGATTTAATATATAAATATCAAGATTTTCTCACCAGAATCTGAGCGCTGCTCCTGTTTGCTCTGCTGCAGTGTTTTCATACATTTATTTATTTAATGTCCTGAAATGGGAAATTTCACTCTGTTGTTATTCTTTGTGGTTGCAAGAGGTCGCTGGTATTGATTGTGCTAACGCGTCAACTTTCAACCCAAAGGTTGCAGTTTTCTTTTAAATGTGTCTAATTAGGTAACATTACAAAGCCAACACCAACAAAACAAAGACACAGAGACAAAGTTTTGGCAAATCCTCTGAATAATTTCCAGAAGTATAAACAAAAAAAAAACGCGAATGTTGTTTTCTATTCCTCTTGTAAGCAACAGTAATGAGCTGAATATGGGCGCTTTCAAGAGTTTGACAACAGCATGTTGTTTTTTTTCCCCGAAAGAGAGAAAAATGTGACAGCTGAAATTTCCATAAAATAACTGCTTTCACATGAACGTGCTGTACATCAGCAGTGACTGCAAAGGGGTCACTCAGAGTTCTTTGCTGCTCCCCGGATCCCATCCTGTAGATGGAGCTACAGCACTGCAGGAAACATGAACTGAGGCGCCGGAGAGATCAGGTCGGTTACTTCTCCCAATAGGAGACTTTCATGGGAACGAGTGAAATCCTCCTTTCTTTGAACTGAACCAAGAGTTTTCCCCATCATCCCAAAAGATAAAAAAAATACAAAAAACATATATTACGTATACAAATTTATCTGTTTCAGAAGTTTAAAGATGGCAACAAATAGAATGGAAATAAAAAAAAGAAGGATCCTTCACACTTGAAAGGCTTTTTTAAGCCTTGCTATCATTAGGATGGATTAAGTTTTTAAATAGAATTAATATTTTAAACAAATGAGTCACCTCATCTGTCAGGAGCTAAAGAGCCTGTGTTCCTCCTGTGATTATTCAGATTGTTTTCTTCCTGACACAGCCAGGTAGCAAGTACTTTAGACACCGTTTGACAGCCCGTGAAATGCTGATTGCTTCATATAACAGACTATAAAGATGGCATTTGATGAAAGTTTGATGCAGCACAGCCGTAAACACTCTTGGCAGCTGCAGCAGGCGTTTTTTTTTTTTTTGGAGGCTGATAGAATCATGGTCTCCCCAGATGAGGGCAGGACGGGGTCAGTTTTGACTCCGGAGGTCTCGGGAGACCACCTGTGTAGAACCGCAGGAGTCAGGGCTGTTAACCAGAACACCAGCTCGGCCAAGATCAAGGTCGTAATCAGAGTTGTCATAATTGTTCTTGCTAACACCGTCCCTGAAACTGAGAAGCTTTGTGAGTCTTGGATCTGCTCTTTTGTGGTTTTCTGCAGTGCAGCGTGGCCGAAGCTTTTGTGAGAACAGCGCGATGATTGTGCGAGCCTGTGAACTGTCTCCTTGTTTCTGCTCTGCATCTGTTTTCTCTCTGTTTGAAAAAGTTGGAGGCCATAAGGGAGTGGGTTTCTTCAATCTCATGGGGGTTGTACTCTTCATCTCCACGGCTGTGGGAGTTCTCACAGACAGTGCAGTGGGAAAGTGTCTAAGAGGAAGAAAAAATGATGGCGGTGATAAAGATGTCTGTGCGCTTTTTTTTTTTGTACTTTGTGGTCTATTAATTATTAAATGGTAGTCTGAGATTAGTTGTAAACTTGTCAGCAGATTTTAAACAGGGTTTTTATTATGAGCCTTTAAGCAGCACTCTTGAAACAGGCTATTCTGTTCTTGGAATTTATCGATATACTTTTAAAGACCTAATCCAATGAAAACCTTCTTCACGTGTTTTTAACATGTTCTTATAGCCTTTTTCTGATGACATAAATAAAGAAAGTTAAACTTAAAATAGCATTTCTGAGTTGTTCTTTATTCAAACGTGATTCAGGAGCAGAGGAAAAAAAGGCTTTTTGAAAAAGTGCGCAATTGTGACATAGAAAATAGGCTGGGTGGGCCAAAGTCTCCCTGCTCTGCTAGTTTCTGATGCATCCACTTACAGACGAATAGATCTACGTACGTCTTCATTTTCCTGGTCCAAGCTGGCATCTGCCACAAAACTGTACAGCTGGATAGCTTCAGTACTGCTCGCCATTTTTGTTCCACCGATAATGTTAGGTCAGGGTTGTTAGTAAGTGTAAGCTAGCGGGACAGGGTGTAAATTAGGGGAGGCTTACTCCACATCTACAGTCCCGCCCAAAATTCAGAGGCGATTTCTAGTGAACTACTGCCGCTGTGCAGAAACTATGTCCTAGAAAACAAAATATATATATTTTTCCCCATAACAGCATAATCATAATTAAAAGACCACTGGGAACGATTTTACAATAGATCAAAAAATGATTGGAGTGGGACTTAAACATGTAACATAATTTATTATTATGATGATTATTAATTACTTTAAAAGTTGAAAAATGGATTAAACCTTTTGTGCACATTGAAGGAATCTGCTTAAGGTCATTATTCATTTCCCATACGCTTGTAAAGACCACTAGGAACACTTTTAGAATAAGTCATAGATTGATTGGAGTGGAATTTTAACAATCTATAACAATAATTTAGGATGGTAAAAATGTGAAAAAATTTAAAAACTTTTTTTAAATACCAGATTTATTACTTAATCAATCATATTTTGCCCTGTAAAGCCATGAAAGTGTCCATATTTCTTTGCATGTGTTTTACTTAGTGGAGTTTTCTGCCTGATTTCAGTCAAACTGAAGTGTGCACTGAGTTTGACCCCATTGTGTACGCTGTGAAATAATGACTGTCTTTAACATCCTCACCACCTCCTGCACACAGAGGACATCTCTCTCTGCGCAGCTCTGCCAGCGACCTGTCCACTTCTGTGTGTGGCGTTTCAAGGCCGGTCTTGGCCCCGACTCGCTAAAGTGTGTGAGCTCAGTTGACAGGGAGAGGGAGTCTACGCCCCCCACCCCCCGCCGCCCCCAACACACACTCACCACCACCAGCCCCCCATTCCCAGCCTGCCCAGGGGAAAAAGGCTCGCATGGCAGATCTGTCACCCAGGAGGTCGCTCAGTGTTAACGCTCCCGACACGGATTAAACACTAGTGGCCAATGCCGCAGTGTGGGGTCAGTGTAGCCACCACTGACAGGCACCACGGGGCCTCTGCTGCCTGCCCCGCTCCAGCTCTGCACCAACTCTACTCATGTGTCAGACAGACAACAGCCAGAGCTGGCCCTGTGAGCAAATGCTAATGCTTTGCCTCGTAAAACTGCTCTTTCTTAGTGCTTCAATAAAGAGCTATCGCTGTTACACCGACTGAGCAGAAGGGCTTAGAAGCTGTGGCATTTGCTTATCATTTAGCTACCGCAGGTCTTCTTCGCGGCTTTGAAAAGCAAACATTTGAAAATAAGGTCTAATACTTATTCTAAAATCATCTCGGGAAGCAAAAAAAAAGAAACTCTAACGTGCTTAGGATTTTTTATAAAAATCAAAGTGCATGTTTTGAATTTTCAATTCAAAGTAAAATAGAAAACACTCTCATTTGGTTATTTCTAAAAATGTTTTAGTTGTAAATCTTTTTAGTGTTTGAATTTATTACCGTGCAGAAAGTAAACCCGCTGAAGAGGCTCTCTTTCGAAGGAAGTCTCTCCTTTACTCGTCTTCCTCTATGTGTGTGTGTCTCTTCACAGTTGATAAGACCTGAGCTGAGCGTATGTGAAATATTTATTCAGCTTTAGCTTAGAGCACTGTGGCTGCCCACACACATCCTACCTGCCCTGGAGAGAAATCTTATCTGCGCTTCCTCTGCCTCTGACACCCCCTGAAAGCCTGTCCCCACACTGGCCTGAGCTCAACACATATTACATGTCTCATTGCTCTGCATTTACGACTATTTTAGATCCTGCTGCTCCTGTCCCCAGCATCAATCCTTACTTTCAGACTCTGTTTCATCTTGAGCAAAAACAGACATACCTAACTGGAGCCCCTACTTGTACTTTTAAGTCCTTAAGCCCGCTGAACCGTCATAAAAATCTAAAATTCAGAAGCTATTGTTTTGTCATTTCAACAAAAGGCTTTCAGAGATTTATTTTGTCTGATATGTATTTTGCTTCGTCTTAATATTTATTTACCCATGTCTTCTTCTCTTCTCACTTGTCTTCCCATCTCATGCACACACGGTCAAGCACACAAATGCAGACACAAAAGCCTGCAGCCTATAGCCAGTCTGAAACTCTTTCAGTGCATGTTCATGTCATCTGGCATCCTTCCATAACCCCCATGACTGACCCTCATAATGCCGGCTGGCACTCTTCTCGCTTTGTTTAACTTTCCAAGTGGAGTGCAACTGAAGATAGAGCCAAGATTAAATCTTGTGTATTTTTGGATGGTACATACTTTTAAAATGAGGGTATTTTGAAATGTACCAGACAAGAAAAAAAAAAAGAGTGGAATAAAATATTTTTTTGAACACAAAGAGTGATGGTACTGTCTGGCTCTGTGTGCTGTGTGACATTACATTAATTTGGCTCATCAACTGTGGTATTTGAGTGATCTGATGCTTGTATTTATATCTGGCTGTCTGGTGTAGAAGGAGACAACCTATGACTAACAATTTACCAGTCACCTATTTAGGTTTGAAAACTGGGCTACCTCTTGTTAATCAATTTATAGAATATATATATAAAAAAAAAAACTTTTATAGAAGGCGTATGTGTCCCTCCAGTCTCGTGACATCCTTTCTCTGTCTCCTGGGAGAACGTGGGTGGCAGGAGTTACCATGCTTGCTCAGCTTTAAGTTATTTTTTTCACACTTTTAATCACTGAGTGCTTTATTATTAGTAGCTGGATTCTGCTGGCCAGGGGATCTGCATGAGAGGGAGCAAGATGCATTTAGTGGAATCATATTAATGGTGCCATAAAACAAATCTGTCAGGCTGTTCTTAACCCTCCTGGCAGAATTGCTCTGCCCAGGGTTGCCCTCTTCTCCAAACGCTTACAGGTGGCCGTGGAAAGTACATCTCCATCATCTACTCCACCGTGCACTAATAGTTATATTAATTCATTTCCTTTTCCTCCCCAGGCACCCTGTGCATAATCATACAGACATTTTTCAGCTAAATGGTGTTTGTCAAGGGAGGTTTTCTATAAGGAGTCACTTATCACAAACACACAAGGCTTGTTCAACTGCAAATAGCTTGTTATCCAGTCCTGTTGGCTGAGTACTCAGATATGTGTATTGTTTCAACCTGTTTGGTTCAATAAATGACAGAGCAACACTTTTTAAATTGTGTTAATGAAGTTTAATGATTTACTTCAAGAACTGGATTTAAAACGACCCAGTAAAATACAATTTCTTTGCAAACAGATATGTCTTAGAAAGAGAGCCCTTTGTTCTCTATCCTAATGAAACATATACCTGTTCAGAAGAACCAGATTATAAAATTTCTGCAGTGTCTGTGAACCAAAGAGAAGGAAATGAGGTTTGCAAAGATTTTTTCTGTATCTTTTTTATTAAAAAGGCATGTTAAATCCAAACATATGGGTTGACATAGCATGAGGGAGGAACTACAACGATATTTCTGACAGTTTTGGTTTATACCCTCATTTGAGCGCTCAGTTTGGACACAAGGCATTGTATTTCTGTAGGCTTTTATCTTGTCCACCGAGCCAGAACGCGGTGAGCAGAAATTTGCATTAGTGGGCGATTATGAATACCTGTGACAGATTCTCTCTGCTGGCTCCCTGGGCGGAAATGAATTGGCTCCCTCTGTTGACTTCCACAGGAAGACAGAGACCAAGCAATTAGACTTTAGTGGTTAATGTAGAAGCTTTGCAGCGAGGGCAAGGAGGTTCAGCATTCCTGCTGGGCTCATGTCAGTTTCCAGGCACATTTTTCCCCGTTTCTTTCCCTTTTTTTACTGAAAATACCGAGCGTATGACAAGCTACCTGTCCAGTAGCCAAAAGAATTCCTCTGGGGTGAGGGGAGAGTCGTGCTAGAGTTCCCTCATGGGAACTGAGGTGACAACTTGTGACGTAAGTTATTCATAACTGAGAGGAAAGGTACTGCAGCTAGCTCTGCGCATCATGCATATTCATTGTTTACCTTTTCTCTGTTTCACCAGCTCGGGTTTGTTGCTGCAGCCAGTATTTCAAATGAACCTCCTGTTAACAGCAACATATTGTTTGCTTTCATTACATTGGTGATCCCACTGTGTTCCTGCATTACACTTTGGCTCGGCCACCCTTTCTTAGGGTTGTAAGCTAATAAGCAGAGCAGCGGTGAAGGTAAGGGCACTGTGCCACGGTGTTGTCTGCATTACTCACGGTACACATTTTCCTGGTGGCTGTTTGAACCTAGGCCTGGTGTGGCAGTAGGTAGACTTGACCCCAGAGCGACACACATGGACTCGGTGTTGCTGCTATGACAGGAGCAGTATGCTGTTTACAGGTCTGGTATTCAGGCCCGAAGGCCTTCGAGATTCACATCCTGTCTGAGGCTTAAGTCAAACATATTGTTCGAACACCCTCAAGCTCTTTCAGCTCAGATTTGCTACTGACGGTGTGATAGATTTTAGGTTTGAAAAACTTGCAATTCATACATTGCAAGTGTTGCATTGATTAGAGAAAATCTTGAAACCTGAAAAGAGAATGTCTTCTGCACCATATCCTTGTTAAATAAAAGTGGACCATATGTTGGACGTGTGATGCATGGTCCCACTAAAACAGATTTTAAGCTTCGGGTGACATTTTCATCTCATCCTTGTCACACCACTGATGTAATCTTGCTCACACATTCCTTAAAGTTTCAGTTGCAGACAGACTCAATAGGCTGTCACTAAATGGGTTTAAATGCAGCAGTCCAATTAGTGATGTGCTGTGAAATGCTGTGGGTGTTGTGCAATGTGCCTAACACCACTCCTCTACCGAACTATGAAGGATTATTCGTTCAGTGCGATCCATCTTATTTCTACGAGGGGTCTTGACTTTACTCTGTATCATCACCACAGAGGGGGTAAATGTTGCAAATGCTTCTCCAACTGCCACATGCGCCGTGCAGAATATTGCTGCCTCTAAATCTGAGACGACTTGATGTGCAAGTTAAAAGACAGCACTCCCTGCCTTTCATACTTTCCGTTCTGCAGGAAGGCACTCCGCCAGAGTAATACTACTTAAAGTGGGATTTCATGATATTAAAAGTTCAATGTGTTTTACTTTTAAACCACCAGGAGTTGAATCTGTTGCCACTAACTGTAAGTCTTTACAAGCTTTAAAAGCTTTAAAGTGCCTTGGAGCTTCTCATAAAATTTAGGATGTGGTTAAATCCATTATGCAATTTATTTAGAAACAGGTTTGCAGAGCTGGGTGAAGAGGCTGCAGCAAAGATATGCTGTGCATGAAACTGTCATGTCCCGTCTCGTCAGATCTTCCTTGTGACCGTGTGGCACTGGGATCTCTTCATGCTGCCACTCTTCTTGCTGCTGCTCATCGGCTGGAACTACTGTCAGCTCTCGACAGGAAAGGCCAGCTCCAACCAGGACCTGGTGAGTAATGAGAATTTGTCATGTCTATACAGACCTGCAATTGCATACATTCACACTGCATTAATAAAATAGCTGGATCAGCAAATGCACTTGCTTTATTTTTATGTTTTATCCTACCGCAGTTGATAATAGAAGCTCCTCTTTAAAGTCCCACTTCGATCAGCTTTTGTTCCATTTTAAAAGCGTTCCCAGTGTTTTTTTTTTAAAATTATAATTATGCCAATTTTAGCCAAAATAATAATAAAAAAACTTTCATTTTGTATGAAATAGTTTCTGCAGAGCGACAGAAGTTTTGTTCTGTTTCCCATTATCCATCTGTTTACATGCTCTCCCTCTAGCTTACAGCCCCTCACAACTTCTACCTGACATTTCTGTTTTTTCCAACTGGATTTTTTTCATCTGCTGCTCCTCATTCACTTGAATAAAGAAATACTCAGAAATGCACATTTTTGCTTGTTTTTTTTTAAATATGCCGTCAATCATGAGAAAATGCTACAAGAACATGTTAAAAACAGAATTTTCATTGGAGTGGGTTTTTAAATAGTTGTTTCTTCTTAAAAGGGTTATAAATGAAGCTTTTTTACATGTGACATTTAAGTTGCTAAAGGTTGTTTCTCGATCAATAATTTGATTATCAGTTGGTTTAAAATACTTAAAGAGGAGTATTGCAGTGATGTAAACCACATGTGTTTTACCTTTATTTGCGCTGTCAGTAAAAGTAATTAAATACACCTGAGAATAAAGTAATGTGTGGGATTACATCTGATTAGACTTATGTCTAGAGATTAAATAAAACATCAAAGCAGAACAAAACAGCTTAAATAAAATGCTGGAGGTGACTGCAGCTTGCGCCGTGTTGGTTGTTGAATCATCACAGTTGTGAACGCGCTGTTGTAGATCTTTCTTACAACATCACACCATCTTCGCCCTCCACTGTTGCATAAATTATACTTGCCCTCCACATGCCCGTGAAGGTTAATGCTGTTCACACTTTTGACTGGCCCCCAATTTCACTGCGTTGTAAGCCTTCGCACTGGCCAGCCACGGGCCAGGCCTGCACACGCCACCCCCAAAGCAAAATCCCTGCTCCAGTCAGAGTGTTTATAGTTGCAAGCTAAGATGCTGTCTCTGGGCAATGTTAAAGTCAGGGCTCATCCTCATATCCAGTGTGCCTGCCCCCCACCCCGTGACACTGCGGCCTGCAATGACACAACTCTGCACCCAGGCAATGTCACAGCATGCGCCATGCTGAGGTCTGGATGACTTGATATAAAGTGATCTACGCAACAACATCCAAATTAAATGTACTTTTTTTTTTTTTTCCTCTTTCTGTTTTTCTTTGAGCTTGTGTTGTGGAGAAAAGAGATTGCTTTGGTGTGATAGTGCTCTTGCGAGGAAGGCCCTTTCTCACCTCTCTTTTTGTGTGAGGTCACCCCTGTGATGCGGTCTCTATGGAAACAAGCCTCTCCCGATAGGGGTGAATGTGCTCAAAGAAAATTTCATTACTAGGTATTTGTTAAAAATGCTCCAGTGCCCACATGTCCCATTCATTGGGAATCACCCTGTACCCTTTATTTTCTTGTAGGTGAACATGACCATGGGTGACGATGAAGAGGAAGACGAGAAGGTATTTTATTTAGACTCTTTCTCACACACAAACAGAAAAACCATTAGCACTTTTCAGTTTTCACTACACATTATAATATTTTCTACTCTAATCTTTGGTCATGAAATAAATGTGTTTGGATGTTCTTTTTCCAAATAAACTGAAATTCAACTATAACTGACAATGATCATGCCTAGTTTTGGGAAATGGCTTTTATTTTAGAAAATATTAAATGAAGTCTATAAGCCATGCACAGTGCATGTACATCAGCATTAAAGTCTGACAGTGGATTTTGCACTGCTAGGCCATCTTATAGGACTGGTGTCCTGTTTGTAGTGCACAAGCATGAGAGATGAACCAATTTACTGTCCAACTCTGCTGCGACTGGTGACAAAATATCCTCATCCAGCTTTTCAGCACTGCGCTTTATCACCTATAATTAGAAATCAGTCGTCCTAATTTGGTCACATGTAATATTTTTTTACATTTGAACTAACATTTCAGGGTTTTCACGTCACAGGCACAGCTAAGAGGCAGTTTTGTTGCTAATATTTAAGAAAGTCACAATGAGTGCCTAAGAATAGAAATGTTTTTGTGCTTTGTAAATGAGCGTGACATCTATGGAAACTTTGTAGTACGTTGCTCTTTGTTCCGCTCCTTTGGGTGTTCGGTGCCTCTGTACGTTTCAGTCAAGCTATATTTAAACCACCCTACGAATTCGATTGGGTGCCACAGTTGTGGATTGAAGAGAAAAGGTTTTTCATAGTTTGTCCCTCTAACCACTTTAACATCTAAATGTACCTACTCCTACAGATATTAGTTATCCTATATTTGTTGATGATATTTTGCTAATTTTAACAACTCTCCTGTGCTTCTGGTTAAACAAAAAAAATTCACAAGCAGCCGGAAAATTAGACTTCCCAAAGCACACAACGTTTAATTAAACATTGAATAGGTTTTCCTCAAACAAGAAAAAAGTTACCAGGGATGTGTATTATCGCTTTATGGGGATGAAGTGTGGAACTAACTCAAAGCCTTGGAGCAATGACCCTTGTGCAGCGTGTCTAGGCCCAGGATTCATATCCATAATGCGCTCGATATATGCAGTTGTGATGACCAGGGGCTACTGTAGAGCTGGCGTATTTTATAAACACAGGCCCATCCACCAAATCCTGTCTGAAAGGGTGGGCTAATTCACACAGGAAACTTACATGACACGTCTGTGCAGTGGAAAGCCATACTTTTAATATGATGAAGAAAGTCTGTGCTTAGAGGATCAGTGCTTCAGCAAGATTGAAGGGTTAAATTTACCTTCATATTTCAATATCTGGCAGAGGAGCACTTTATTCTTTACAAAGAAAAAAGACGGTTTCTTTTTTTCCTGTTTGCAGACTCTGCCTTCCCCTCTGTTTGAAAGGTTTTCCATGAGCCTTCTTAGCCCTTTCACACTTGCAGGAAATGAAATATCTCCTTTCATTTACTAATTAAGCACTCACCCATGTTTGTTTTAAGCTGTCAGCTTTAATTTAAAGTGGCTTATTTGAAAGTCCTGTTATGGTCTTGCTGTCACTTGAATGTGATATCATGCAGTCAGATCAAACAGTGTCACTTTACACACCCTATCAAAGTCTTCTTTAAAAATATTTGGGGTTAAAGAGTGATCAGTGTTGGATTTGATGACTTCAAAGCTCCGTGTTTCTCCGCTCGCCTCTCCTCCAAAATTCGAATGAAGGCTTTTCCCTCTGAGAAGGTTATGATTACCACTCAAATATATTCTTATCCCCCCTTTTTTCCCCCTGAGGAAGAAAATATGTAAACCTCAGGCAGAGCGAAAGAATGTGAACGTGTGATGTTAAGGAGAGACGAAAGGCAAGGCAGAGTTACAGCAGGATAACACGGAACAGACTCTCTGCCTGTGAACAAATCTGTCCGCAGGGAAGGAGGCGGCTAACAAATTATGTGTGGGCAAAGTGACTTCCCCTTGGTCTTGGGTATCAATGCAGCAGATAGACAATATTTAATCATAACATAAAGAAGCAGACATGCAAGTCCAAAGATCTCCAACAGAAACAAACTGGGAAGATGAAACAAGTCTTTTATTGCCTCCCGGCTGGCATTGCTGCTCCGCTGTTGATTTGTTCATGAATTAGCTCATGGGAGTCAGGGGGAGGGCGAAGGACTAGTTAGTGGTGGGGAGCTGGGCTTCGGGGTTACCCCTTCTCTCAAACAATCTCTAAAGTTCACCGATAAACGCCGGCTTTACCAGTCAAACGCCATGCGCATGTCCTAATTTGCACCATGCGATTTAGAAAATTGCCAGTTAGTTTGTTTAGTTCCGCATCAAATCAACTACTTGGAACACAGGTGCTTTTCATTTAGACAAACTTTGTATTTTTGCCTAAAAAGTCGGAAAATAAATATTCAGTCTGAGAATTCAAATTTGGCACCGTTCTGTCTAATTAAAATGATGCTAAATGAGCTTTTATTTCCAGCCCGTGATAGCAGCACACATGGCTGTGAGAGTATGTTTACCTTTCTGCAGGACATCAAATTGGTTCCCCATTACCGCACCTTAAAAGGAAGCTTTTACAATTTTCTCTAAAATGAGAATATGATTTCACTCAAGTTTTCTAATCAGTAGAAAATTTGGGAGCTATTTAATGCATCCCTAGTTTACCAGTCCTCTTCCATTTAGGCGGGAGATCTTTTATTTATTTTTGCTTTGCTCTCCACTCATGTAGATGCTGCAAAGCAAAGAGGAACAAAGAACAGCCTCCCGTGATAAATGTAGGGAGGACTCCGGGTTTGGTTTCTGAGGCGAAAGAGGATTTCAGGAATCTTAAAGCAGATGAATGATGATAATCATGAGACCCCTTTCCTTTTGATGCATACTTCAGAGTACATCTATTTGTCTGTTTTTCCTTTTAGAAATGAAAGCCAGTTTTTTTTTTCCTGTCAGAGCTGCAGTGTGGGCTAGGTTTACCTTGCATGTCGATTACAGTCAAATAAACCTCCTTCATTTTGGATTAAACTTTGGAAAATAGGAAAAGTATTATGTAGATATCAATAGCCAGCGAGTGTAATTAGCAACCTGTTGTTATGTTTGATGCAGTGGAGTTAAGTGATGATGCACAAACACAGATGAGACTGTGAGATGTTCATTTAAAAAAAAAAAAAAAAAGACGTGTTTGTGATAGTTTTCCCTTTTTTGGAGAGCGCTGAGCGCCCCCGTGTCTGTCCAGATCAGAGCCCAGTGGGGGAGGCTCGGCTTTTGTGGGAATTGCTCTCTTCCTGCACCTTTGGTGGAGCAGAGTGGGCCCAGCAGTGGGGAGTCTCTGTGCTGGCAGACAGTGTGTTCCCAGGGGCCGCCTCGTGAGGCTCTGATGAAGGCATTCTGTCTGGGCCCCGTCAGCGCACACAGGCTGCGGCTTCAGCTGACTTGTAACACAAACATATAGACATCCTCAAGCCTTCTGTTAGGGTCCATTAGAGTGCCCTCCCCCAACGCTCCCCCTTCCACTCTCCTCTCTGTCATCATTCCTGTCATTATTTCCGCCTTTTGATGTGAAGCTTCCCAGCTCTTTTTAGCTTGTATTACTCGAGTCATCTCTCACTCCCCTGCTCTGGAAGGCATCAAAGTTGTCATTATTTCCAAGCCTGATGTGATCGCATTTATTTCTTCTCGAGACAAACACTACTACCCTCCAAGACATTGACTCATAGCTTTGGAAAATTCATTATTTTCTCTGTGCTTTAAAAGCAAATGATCCTTCACATGCAGTGCCTGTGAGAAGAATAGTGCTTAAAAAAGGCAAACAAGTACATGTACGGCGGGAATTCAAGGCAAGTGTTTTTCCATGGGTAGAAAAAATTGTTGATGGGTTAGAGAGGCAGACCTGACATATTTGTTAAAGAAAAAACATGTTCAAACTCGTCCTGTGCAGGCGGCTTAAATGGAATCTCTCCGAAGTTCTAAGACCCCTGCATGACTCGTCTGGTTTGTCTAGTCTCCCTGATTGCAGAAGGCCATTTTGTGTACTTTTCATCTACCGGAGAGTCTTGATTGTGCTGCACTTGTGCAACAGCTCTATTGTGTGTGTCTGACAAAAGATGAAATCTCTCAGCCATCCACGTAACAGCTTCTGAGCACCGAGTCTGTCTCATCTTCAAAAGCATAGTCTGAAGATGTACAGTCTTTGCTCATTATGGGCCATTCAATAGATAAATCACATGTAATAGCACCACAGAGATAAACTGTTTTTTGTCTGCTCTGCCCAACAATTGACATGAAGTGAACCTCATCAGTGTCTGTACATATTTTGTCTTGTTTTTTTTTTAGGAACCTGGAAAGAAGGGCTTGATGGACAAAATTCATATGGTCCAGGAAGTGGTCCTGGTTGTCCAGACCGGTTTGGAGGAAATTGCAAACATGGGGGAGCGAATCAAGAAGTACCAACTTTTTTTTTTTTTCAACTTAAAATCAAATACATTGTACTTTATATGTGTTGTTTGCTAAATTTTAAAATGCATTATGTGATAGAACTTCTTGTTTTTACAGCATATGCAACTGGTCCGTTCCATTCTTGTCGTCTTTGGCTTGCCTTGTCCTGTTTGTGGCAACGGTGCTTTTATACTTCGTCCCTCTGCGATACATCGTGCTGATATGGGGTACGTTATGAACTGATAAAATAAATTGAAAAACTTTGTAAAAAATCTGTGGATTTATCCACATAATGCCAATTAGACTATTATTCAGTCAAATGTAGCACAGCAGTTGCAGAACTTTGTCATATCTCCACCTCTGCAAGTGCAAAGAGATTAGAAAAGTGCAGCGCTGCCTTCTTCTGCCCAGGATGAGCTGATGCAGCAGTCCAACCGAGGCCTGACCAAGGGTTTGTGTGAAAACAAAGCATAGTTAGAATAGCAGGATTTATATAATACATGATGTCCTTGGGCAGTCTATAGGCCCCTGGTCTTGCCTCTCATTATCTGCTCTAGTCATACAGAACAGACTCAGTGGTCAGGGAGCTGTAGTGCCCTTAGCAGGCTTTCCTCCTCCAGCTGTAAGCCCACAACCACAGCACTTCCACGCTGCCTTCAACACAATCAATACCAAAAAAAAAAAAAAAAACACCATATCAAACAAAAAACTCACAGTGGAGACACTCTTCTGCCTCCCCAGTTAACCCCCATCTCTGTGGTTGCAAGGCAAGTCTTTCAAGTTCTGTACACATGTTTGAGTCCTTAGGTTCTTTGTCTGCATCTTGGGGTGCAAGCTGCACCAAACAGCAAACACAAGTCTGTTTGAGATGTGCAAAATACATACATGTTCCAAAACTTTCAAATGAAAATTAATGATTGAACACAGTCTTTAATGTTGTTCAAATTAAAGCAATAACGTTGCTAAACACAGCTTTTCCCTCTCTATCTCTGAAGTATTTGTACTACCTGAATTCCTTTAGGCTGAAAGGGAACACTTGACAAGCATGCATAGTTAAATTCATTTACTTATGTTTTTTATTTGTCCAGGGTAACTTTACAAATATATTCTAGTTCATTTTTTTTCCTGTGGACTTGTTTTTGCAGGCATTAACAAGTTTACCAAGAAGCTGCGCAAGCCGTATTCCATTGACAGTAATGAAATGCTAGATTTCCTCGTGAGGGTGCCGTCTGATGTTCAAAAGGTAAGGGTCCAATTTTACATACAGATAGGATGGAAATCCCTGAAGATGTCTGCATTATTTGCTGTACCAGTATTCCCAGGTGCTGAGGAAATATATCCTCTGGCTTTGTTAGATTATTAATGGACTCTCCTGTAAAGCAGCTCTGGCCCAATTATTCCTCAGTGTAAATCCATCCCATAGTCGCTGTAGCTGCTAAACATCCTCAGATCCATCCTCAGCCATATTGCAGTGGCCTTGTCTTTTATGAACAATTTTGCGAGTTTGATTGAAACTCTGTCACGGAAGCCTGCGAAACGGCCGAGCGCTGGCAGGCGACTCCTGAGTGTCTCGCAGAAACCCCTGATGCGGCCTCAGCCACTTCGGGGTGGTAGAGTCAATTAATATATTTGTGGGCCCCAGTCATCTTGCAAGGTGCCATATGTGATTACATATTAGCCACGGCTGATGTGTCATTTACATTTACATCTCAGAGCTGAGAAGAGCTGTCAGGCTGTAATAAGTGGTGCCGATGCTCGCAGTCCTCTGGCTGAGGATTTTTTTGTACGGACAGGAAATGAAGTGCCACACAATGTCTTCATCTTACAGGTAACTCACCAGATATATTTAAAAAAAAAAAAAAAAAAAAATCCTGACAGTCTGGATCTGGCAAGGCACTCTCACCCCAGTCTTTCTTTCAACCGTGCCCTTGATGTTCTCCTGCAGCAAGCCATTGCTGACTCCTCTGTGATGTTGGAGGGAGCCTGTGTTGTTTGAGATTTGGCTGACTGAGTTGGCAAAACAAGGTGGCGAATACATTTTGATTCACAATCCTTTGTGTGCCTTCTTCCCACTGGGATGCAATGTTTGAGCTTTGAAAATGACTCACTTTCAAATCCCATGGAAACAATACTTTTTTAGTCTGGTTTAAAAGAAGAACTACATCTAGAAAATAGCTCCAATCATAGAAAACAAAACAAAACAGAACAAAACACCCTTAAGATTCATCCTAAATACATTTCATTTCATACTGTGAAAAAAATAACCTCACAATCATGTACACAGGAGACCCAAAACAATAGACGGACATATTTTGTTTTGTTGCTTTACGACTTCAATCATCAGATAGGTGCGGACACCAAACACCACAAAGGCTGAAAATTGACTCCTGTCTTTCTTGCAAATGTGACTTGGCAATTAGTGCCTGCATGCATCAACAAAGTGTGCCTCAAACAGAGACTTCTGACAGCACGGTGTCTGTCTGGAAATAAGAAGCATCTGTCAGTTCTGAGGACAGTTTCATGTTCTGATGCAGGAGGCAGTCACTTTGTTCCCTCATTCCATCTCCCATTCTAATAACGGAGACCAGCTAATTAGCATAGAGCTCTTACCTTTATTCCAGAGAATCACTGTATTGAACTCAAGAAGCTAACATCAAAGCTTGTTTTTTAAAGTCATCCCTTTTTGTCAGCTTACCCTATGATCAGCTCTCTTTGAATTAGGATTGCACTTTTTGGTCGCATTTTGGGAAAGAAAATGATGCAGATTTCAGGGTGTCAGACTTTAGAATGCAAAAAGTTGTACTTTTTTATTATTAAGTAATACACAAAAGGAAAATATGTAAACAATATCTATTAAAGGATCCAGCAACAAAAAAAATAAGGGATGAATTAATTTGTTCAGTCTAAAAAAACAGAATTTACTTCAGGGGTTTGTAAAGAAGTCAGAAAAAAGTTTCCTGTTAACTAACTTTCTAACCTGAGCAACCTTCAGTAGTAACTAAATTTTCTTTAGGTGACACGAATCACAGATAGTGATTATACAGCTTTCAGCGGCCTCCCTGGCTTGGCAAGTCATCTTAAGAGTTGATATCTGTTTCTGATATTCTGGAGCAGGATGACGGGGGGGTGGGGGTGTTTGCTGGTACAAAACCCCTTGACTTCTCAAATCCTTCCTCTCTGTGATTAATCCCCTCTGCTCCTGTGTTTAAAAAATGATTCATTACATGCGAGCCGGCCTCGCTTTTCCCTGCACCAGCCCTCCTCAGGGGAGCCATTATGGTGCGCTCTGCTGAGCTCGAATTACCTGCCTCTGACCAAACTCCTGTTTGTTTTTACAGGTGCAGTACAGTGCACAGAGAGCGCCCACCAGCCAGAACCAGAAGAAGAAGAGGTAAGCTCTGAGAACGCGGCGGATGAAAGGCTGGGCTCTCTTACACGTGATGCAGTCCACCTGACAGCAACGCTCCAGTGCCAGCCCGACCCTTGACTCTGCGGACCCCACAACGCCACCCAAACTCTGCCCCCTGCTGCTGAGGGGCAGCCAGCCGCTCTCTGGATTGTGTATTTGCCACCCCCCTGACAGGGGCTGTGAACTGCAGGAACCAGGAGGGCAGCACATGGCGCTGTCAATCACAAACTTGGAAGTAAAGAAAAGAGAACGTTAAGCAGCTCAGCCTTCATCCATGGAAATCATTTGGAAGAGAACTCTGATGAACTCTGGAGATGTCTGGTTTGGCTTACCTCCCCCATCTTTCTGAGGGTTATTTTTTCATCAGTGAGTTAAAAAACACATTTATATCAAAGGAAAGGTGTCACAATCAAAAACACTGTAATGGAAAGTCTTTATTGTTTCTTAAAGAGAACTTACAATCAAGCACATTTAGAAATATTTAAACTGTCAGAATCAATTGTGATGTATTTTTTTCAATAGCATTATATTAAATATCAGAATATTTCTCTCATCCAGCAAATGTCAATAAAGTTATGCCTTTAAATGTTATTATCTCCAGCTTCCTGTTCAACATTTTATCTGAAATTTTTAATTAAATTTAAATAAAAGTTAAATCTGATTTTTATATTAACTGATTTCTTTTTCAAAAATTCTGGTAAAGATGTATTAATACCACTTCTTCCCTTGAATACACAGTAAACACATCTGATTACACAACACGGCCACTGGAAACTGAGCTTGCACACTGTCCACCGCTGTGCCTGGGTTACCAGGCTCACATCAAAGCGCGGTGGCTCCAGTGGGCTTCCGAAAGCATTGCTTTGTTTCCCTCTCACAATAACAAGGTCCAGATGAGAGAGAAAGAGCTTATCTCACACAGAGTACTCTCCCCATCCTCGTCACTTAGTGCTTTATGTTTCCTCTAAAGTCACCTGAGCTGTTTAATGGCTCCACACTGGCACAGACACTGTTGTTCCATCCGTCTACAAGGTGTGAAGGAGGCTGTCAGAAGTTCACTCGTTTGATTGACTGGGTTTGATTTATTGGTTCATTTACAGCATTCATTCTAGACAATACAACTAAAAAAAAAAAACAAAAACAATACAAAATACACAACTCAAATTCAAAGAAAATTCAAATTCATTCATTTTCCAATCCGCTTTATCCCTTTCGGGGTCACGGTGTTGCCGGAGCCTAACCCGGCTACTCATGGGCGAAGGCAGGGTACACCCCTGGACTGGTCGCCAGTCTGTCGCAGGGGCCACAATCACACACCCACACACACTCACATTCACACCTACGGATAATTTAGAGTAACCAATTAACCTATGAAGCATGTTTTTGGATGGTGGGAGGAAGCCGGAGTACCCGGAGAAAACCAACGCATGCACGGGGAGAACATGCAAACTCCACACAGAAAGGTCCCCCAGCCAGGACTTGAACCGGGAACCTTCTTGCTGTGAGGCAAGAGCGCTAACCACTGCGCCACCGTGCAGCCCCGAAAATTCAAATATAAAGAAAAAAAAATAACGAAAAAGTAAGACTAAATAATACAATCATAAATAGAGATTTTTGCAGTGATGCAGACAATACACACGGGTCACATTAGATCCATTAAAAATAGTGATTCTTAGCTAAGGTCAAGTAGGGTTTGATTTATTGCTTGAAAAGGAGTGGAAAACAGCATACCCATTCAATCCCATTTCTAGCCCATGTAGTTGGAAAAATGACTATTTAGATTTTTTGTTCTTAATTCGAACATTTGCATGAAAAACAGCTTTTAGCTGCATGTGTCCTTCAGATAGAAGAATGGGCACCTATAAAACCAAGGGGTGTAACTGAAGTGGGGCTGAACCAAAGAGGGGAGCTCTGCGACAGGAGTTTGTTCTAACCGGTTGGGGGACTGAGCGTCGCGGCCGGGTGCTCCCTCCTCAGGAGCAGCACGCTGGTGAAAGAGCATCCATCTGTGCTTTGTGAAGAGTTTGATTGGCTCAGGGGGACCTGGTGGAGCCCCGGGCTATCTCTTTTGACAGGCTGATAGAGACATCACTGGGATCTCCCAGGAGCAGCCACCAGGGTTCTGTTTCAAAGTGAGAGGGTGTGGAGGTGACCCAGAGCTTCTGAGGAGCTAAATCCCACAAACCTTACTTCGTTCTTGCTGCCATTGGGGCTAGGGAGGGGGTTTGGCTGTGGAGAGAGGGTTGACAGGTTTTTTTTTTTTTTGGGAGGGGGGGGGCGGTGTTGAAACAGATCACTGGCAGGACACAATGAAGTGTCCCAAAGAGGTGAAACCAATTAAGCAGAACTCCCTGGGTACTTTTAAATCAACATTTGAATGGGCTACTTCGTTTTTTTAGAATACGCAAACCCATGACTTGCAAGTTTAAAATCCACAAAAGTTTTGGAAAGAATCTACATATGCAGACGTTGTACAAACACATGGAAAAACATTACAACAGGTCCCATGGGACTGCACTACCTGCTTCCAGGCTGTCGAGTATTTAAATCGGCAACTCTTAGGTTGTACACTTGAATGTTTCTGAGTCCTTCGGATCATTCATATTCTACTCAGTACATGTGCGGACCCCTCTGACAGAGATTCAACAATTGCTGATTTGATTTTATGCACCAGTGTACACGTATGCTGCACACATTACCAATGCGCACACACAAGCCGGTCTTCGAAGTAGTGTAATCATTTTTAAGGAATTATTTATCAGTATGTTTTCTCTTGGGATTGTTATGCATCTTACCAGAGGAAGTCACTGTGCAATATGGCCCCCAAATGTGGTGAGGAAAATCCCTGGATGTTTTACAAGCCTGCTAATGAACATTTCAGCCACACAGCAGTTAACATTGTCTGATCGTGTTTTTTCTCCACAAGTTGTTGTTGTTGTGCATGCTATGGCAGTGATGTCTCCATCAGGCTGTCAAAAAGGAAGTGCCTGCAGCTGTGGCGGATCCCCCCCAGAGCCTGTCACACTCCTTGTTTCCATGGCAGTCCTTCAGGCAGCACCACAGGCAGGCTGTGTGCAAGGACCCATACAACCTGTTTTTTCAGCAGCCGCTTCTCTGATGTTCAGCCCCGGAGCGGGCGCCAAACTACCCAACACACACTCAAACACACACTTGGAGCACTGCAGCCTTTCCTCTGTCAGTTTTGCTTGGATTTGCTAGTAGATACATAGAAAAAGTTTCCCTTTTAAATACTCCATTATTCTCAATCTCTCCTTAGTAGTTGCTACATGTGCATTCCTGTTACAGACGAGACGCAAAGCACAGTAGGACAAAGTCACACAAGCACCAGTCATAGCTAACTTACATGTGTTAAAGCTCTTACGCATGTGTTATTTGGTCCACATGTACCACCTGAGAAGCAGGTCATTGAAATCAGTGGCTGCGTTTTTTAACTCCCCACTGACCTTAAGTTAATGGCCCAACGGGAATGCTCTGCCTCCAAACCCGAACATGGACACCAGGTGAGAGCAGGATTTTCATGTGACAACAATGCAAAGTCTCGGCTGTTACATCTTTGATGTGTGAATGAATGGGGAAATGTGGTGTTCATCCATAATAAAAGGCATAGTCATCAGGGCTGATGTTTTCTCTGGGAATATGACTGAGATAACAGCTCACTAACAACTGCTGTTCTCACTGGTTCCAGTTTACTAGTAATTCATTTTGTAGCCCACACAGTACACAGCAGTGTTAAGATATGGCAATAGACATCATTCTTTATAGTATCAAGAGCAGAAGATGGCTTTTAAGAGCTGAAATTAAATCATTGGCCTTTAAAAGCATCTCTCTGAGGGGCAAATTCCATTAATAAATTCATCTGATTCTGTTTTAATATTATTCAGAGTGCATTAAAATGGAAACAACAGCTGGGATCATGCCCAGTCTCAGGAGTATTGCTTGGGCCGACGAGATGCAAAGCATGTCTGTCCGCAGCCTCCGCTGTGGACGGGAGGTGACACCGGGTCCCTGTGTTACAGGTGCAGGTGTGACAGTTGCTGTTCCCAGATCAGAGGTTGTTTGGTACTGACACCGGCCACAGGACAGCTACTGTCGGCATAAAAAAAAACTAAAAAAAAAACGGCCACCTATAGCCAATCAGGCCAGATACTGCCAGAATCGTGACAGCACTGCTTATGAGAACACAAGAACCCCTTAGACTATTTAAAGCTTTGTTTTTTATCACCACTTTAGGGAATAGTTATGGACTGCTGGAAAATTGAATGTAACAGCGGGAGAAAAAATAGATTTGCTTTGAAAAAAAAAAAAGGAAATAAAATGTTAAGCTTTCTAACATTTGGTGTTACATGAGTGCTCTATTGTTAGCATGGACATGCGCGTCAGGAACAATACAAAGAATAACTGAACTGCATATTTCATTCTAATTAACAGTGATATGATGCATCGTGACTCTCTGCCTCCTGAGGAAAGAGCATCGCATTTTGTTTGATGAATCTGCTAAAGCCTCAGCTAGTCTCACCAGTAACCCCTGGGGAATCAGGTATCATTAGAGATATGAGCAGATCTGCTTTTTGTCTCAGTGAGAGAATGGGAAAACACATTTCCCCTGTCCTGGCGCATGGGTGACTGCAAAAGTATTCAATATTAATAGGCTTTCATCAAGGACACAATTAGGACACCTCTATTTGACATATTCTATAGGTTCGGAATGAATAGGGATATCCAGTCTAAAGAATGGGACCACTGGCTGAATTACAAATCATCAGCAAAGCCAGCAGGATGACAAATGCACAACATGACAACTGTTCGGCTGAAATGTTTTGATTCAATGTGAATTTAAAGGAAGCTTGGGGAAGTGTAACACCATTAGCCTTATTTAGAATTCACTGCCCAGGGCAAGTTATGTATTTATCTAAATTAGCATACATTCTACACTATAAACGCATAAAAGCTACGGAGAAACCTCCATCTCATACATTTGAATCTTCTCAAATTTCCAAAGCTAACAAGTCTATTTTTAATGCAATAAAAAAGACGACAGAAAAGCCCCAACACCAGCTGCAGATCGGTTGGAGATTCGCACAGAACAGATTTGATTAGTGAGATCAGTTTAATATATGTAATTTTCCACACCAGAGGTTTGCAGCGCTGACGGTAAAGCTAAGGTGTGAAGAGGGCAGTGGGGAAGTGAGGAGACTAATAACAAATGCATCACCCTTAAGCGCAGTCTCCTGCAAGCTCTGCCACATTATGACACTGTACAGTCATGTACAACACAAGCCCAGTTAGGCCCATTAACCACAGCAGCTAATTATCGGCTCCTGCAAGGTCTTCAAGCTCGCGGGCAATATATGCTTCTGTTTCTGATTAAAAGCAAAAATGCGTTCGGAAAAAAGGGATCAATTACAGTCAGGCAGAAAGATAACAGCCTTCTACCAGAGTAATTAGGCTGGGTGTTTCATTGGAAGCGTGTACTCTGTGATGAAGGTTTAAAGAGTGCAGTAGCAGAAACAACTGTGTTTGTTTTTTATGACACTGCCGTGTCACCAACCAGGGTCCAATTAGCCCACGACTGATGCTGTGGAAAGCTTCTCTTAGCTCCTCTTTGACAAGAATGAAAGCGCCACTTGCTTCTGTCCTTCTAGTGACCTGTGGGCTCCAATCTTCAGGATTGGCCAGACGATGGACATGCCACACTGACCTTTTTCCTTCACGTTTTCTTTTTGTCTTTATATTTCATATCACTTAATCTTCAACAAAAGAAGAATATTTTGCCAAAAGTGCGTACTCCATTCTTACTTGCACGCCATCCTCTCGCGGCTCATTTGACCATCTTGTCTGGCGATGTACAGCCATCTCAGTGCTACCTTCCCACTTGAGGGAGCGCCACCATAAGGAATGAGACTGATTGCAACGTTGGCTTGGGCTCCTGCAGGAGCTTCAAATCATTTGTCAAAGTAATTTTCTTAATTAACAGTGATGTGTGCTGATTAAGATGGCATTCACCAATTTACATCATATCATGCAGCGCCGGCTTCAAATTGGCTTTCATGGATGTAATGCATATGTTTGAGGACAAGAGAGACACGGAGCTGTAAATGATCTAGTCAGGCTTTGATGCAATATTATGACCGGGCTGGTCTCAGAAAGGACATGCGAGGTCTTCTTTTTCACACATATTTACCAATGTGGTCACCTCCAAAAACAGGTGTAATAGAGGTCCTCTTCTCCACAAGGAATAACACAATGCTCATAAAATCCTTGAAATTTTGTACACAATGTCAGAAACACATAAGCGGCTATAGTTTATTCTTTTCAGAAGACAAAAAGAAAAGAAGAATTTTTATGGTCCTTCAAGCAAGAAGCAAGAGACCAATAAGCAAATATCTTTATTCAATTTCTCTAAATCTCTACTTAGTGAGTGTGAGGAAAGTGCAAGGTCTGGTAGGTAGAGTTTGAGCTCAGACAGGAAGGGAGAAAACAAAGCCATCATCTCCCAGAGCTTGCCCCCACTCCCCTCTCCTCTGCAGCTCCAATTACTGGCTTCTCTCCCTGCCATCAGTATGCAGCAGGGCCGCTCCTCTTCTCCACTCGCCCCAGGCCATTGAATACTTTACCTCCGCTATGGGGCTCGGGGCTCAGGGGCACTGTGCCCCCTAACCCCCTGGATAATTTGGGATTCTTGCTTCTGCCTTGGAGAGCTGAAAACAAATAAAACACACAGATAAATAAAGGAATAAGGTTGCCTCACAAATATAAAGAGATCTACTGATTTATTGATTGGTTCATTCCTCAACTTATTGTTTGTAAATCATTACTGATCTGCAGCCACCCACTCTTTTATTCCAAACCAACTTGTGGGGAGGAGAAAGGCACTCTAGCCGGGAAGAAGTTTTAAACAACACAGTTGGTTTAAAAAAAATCCTCTGACAATCCAAGAATAATATTCACTACAGCAACATTTTCTCCAACTGTCAATAATTCACCAAACATAAATATAGGAATGTAACCCGGAATGAACAATAACGTTCCAGCTGTGAACTACAGCTACAGTGCTGTGTGTCAGCCGCTGCTCCTTCCACCTCTCTGTCAGCAGATTTGTGTCTTTTTTTTTCTGTAGTCTGAACTCATTCTGAATTGTTTTGGAGATACAATAACTGTAAAAAAAAAAAAAAAGAAGATATTCCACTTTGTTGTGTGGCCCCGGGAAGTAATCAAGTGCAAAACCCCGTCTGAGTTCTCTCGTTGCTCCCAAACCCTTCTGCACTTCTCAAAGTGACATCGATGCCTGTTTAATGTGCTTCTCCCAAAACAGTAGGAGTAAATGATTACTACATTACTTAATGTAGCGCTGCATCGATTCTCAAAGACGTCTGTCCCGGCTTTAAAGAACCAGTGGGTGGAAGGGGAACGAGAGACAGCTAGCATGATAGAGCCAACGGGGAAATTACGAGACTATTAAAGAGATGCTTTTGTTACTTTCGGACTATTGCCTGTGGATGTTTCTGCTGGCAGCAACAGGTCATGCATTGTTGAAGCTGCATGATTCTAAACCGCAGTACTGTCACAAAATCCGCCATGACGTATTGCTGGGTGAAGTAATCCACTTACAATGGTTAGGAGACCTTGTTTTCATCTCTCTTTTGTCATTGCGCCCCAGAAAATGTAACTTCAAGGCTTGTTGAATGTAATGAAGCGGAGCTAGATAATGGCTCATGCATAGAAAATGCTGCATTTGAAACAAACCACATACAAGTGGAAATTTGACAAGCTCATAAAGTATCATCTGCTTAAATGCCTCGTGACAATGCAAGATTAATGACCGTCCATTCGGGGCTAAGCAGCAGAGGTAGAGGAGGCACCTGCTCCTCAAAGGCCAGCTCTAATCGTTCTCATCTGGACTCCCCGCTGATAGACTAACCTGCTGCACCCAAAGAAAGGAGACCCTCAAACACTTTCTGCGACGTTGTATTACTTTCCTAATTCTGCCCAGATGTGAAGTCCCCACTCTGCCATCATATTTTTTTTTCCTTTTTTCCACCCTGCTCTGCTTCATCTCATTCCCACCTGCTAGCTAACCCGGAGACCCGGGGCCCAGGCTCTCATTTGGTTTTCCTCTCCAATCGAAGTCTTTGAGTCGCAGGAATTGCCTCAGCCTGGAGGATCTGTAGTGAAGTCAGTGTTCTGTGGAGAGCACAGGAATCTTTCTGATGTCACTGTTTTTTTTATGGCGAATTGCTGTCTTCAGTTCCCTGCAGATAAAATGACTGTTATTACCCACGTTGTAACTGGAGTTTGTTAGGATTTGTGTCTGCGACAACCGGACTAATTTTGCTTTGTTGTTTTTCTTCTAGAAGTTAAAAATTGCAAAGATTGTTGAAAATTTGAAACGTCACACATCAAAAGGTACAAAATAATTCATTTCGATCCAAGCTTTTGTCAGCGGTGAATGGAAACACTTCAGGTTAGTACCGATTCCCCTGGAAGACATTAAACATTAATAGGATACTTGGGCTACCACAGTGATGGACATGCCTATCTTCATAAGTGTCTCCAACCATTGGATGAGCCCCAGTAAATAATCTTTCCCCTCTAAATGCTTACTATTAATTGCCCCCCCTCCCCGACTCGTCAAGATGTGATGTTGGGGTGTTGGGACAAGGGGATAATTGAGACAATGCTTCTGTGCATCACTTCATAACAGAGATCCCACCAGGGCCAATCCAAGTTCCTGGACTCTCCGACAAAGAGCTGCCAATCAAGCTGGTAAAGCTCTCAGTTTCATAGCCGCTCTATTCCCTTCAGTCTGTTTATTCAAACTGCAAATTTAAAAATGCTGGGGATTAAGCAGGCTGCAAGCAGGTCTAATCTGTCTGAGGGAATTGGTGTTCACTAGCTTTCGTGAATATCATCTATATCAGACCATCTAAAGTTGAACTCCAGGTGGAAGGTTTTATCTTAGAATTGATTAAATAGGTCAAGCTTGTAAGCGGCAAAAGAGGGACAAAATGGAAGAAAATTGCATTTTTTTTGTGCTTCTGTTATTTTCTGCGCTCGTTTTCATAAATGAAGACCAATTCTATATCTTCCATGATGTTTTTCTTCATTTCCCGCTGAGCAACACAAATACATAATAAAACGAGCTCTTTGAAAACAACAAAAGAAGCCTACTTTTCGTTGCCGCTTCATCTGACCGAAAGCTCTTTGTGTACAGCCGGGCAGATATAGCATTCAGTATAATAACATAATCAAGGCAAAAATGTAATGGTACTGAAAAAAAAATGTTGTTCCTCTTTAAACTTGCACCTCATCTATTAGACAGGCTGGAGAGAGGTGCCAGCAGCTATTCATGATGGAGCGGGAAAGCAGGTCAAGGAGTCACGGCCACTAAGAGCTGCTGTGCTATAGAGTGCCACTGACAGGCTTGTACGAGGCCACGGCCTCATCTGGCTGCAATGCCAGAATTTAGGCACTGAGTGTGCTTTGCGGGTGAGACATAGAAGTAATATTCTCATCCACAACACAATGTCCGGCATGGCCGCACAAACAAACGCAAAAATGTTTTGAAACAGTCAATTAGAACACACGATGAAGCATGTAAAAATAGTACTCGTTCTCCTATAGCGTTACATGATTTATGTTTTTGAAAGATGGATAGCCACACACTTTGTGCTAAATGTGATATGGGAGTTAAGTAAATGGGAGAGTGGGTCTGAATTCCCCAGCAACCAGCGCCACTCGTCACACACAGACAGGAAATGGACAACCACTTTGGGGAAATTCAATTCAGTTGTCGTCCACTGTGAAAAAAATTGAATCATACAGACATTTGAGGTGATTTAATGCCGTTAACATGGGCACAGTGGAATCCAAGGCTTGCGCTGCATAGGGTTAGGATTATTAGGTTCAATGTAAAATCAGTCACTTCTCCAGAGTCCATTTGACTAGGAGAAATGGATGAACGTTAGCAGGAATTCTAAAAGTGCTCCATTTTTTTGTTAAGTCATGGATTTCTCCTTAGGCACTGCTTAGAATTGCTTGATATAACATGCTTCTACTTTCAGATAAGGTACATTGTTCTTTAACATTTTTAATATCCTTTTTCTAAAGTCACATGTTTGGACTTTTGGTGGCTGCAAACACAGTTGTGCTTTAGGGCATGAAAGCGCTTTTGTCATTTTGGATGTGAACGACCTGAGAAGTCTAGGGTTGAGCAAAAAAAACCCTAAATAAATAATTAAACAGTGATGTCACCCAAGGTTTTAATGTTGTTATTAGGAGTTATGCATTTTCTTCTGCCATTGCTCTGCATAAATCATCATTATGTAGCTTCGTCAGAAAAATTATGGCCCTAGGTTTACTTGGCTTAAAATGGAGATGATAAATTTTCGTTTCATCAGAATAGCAGTTCCACCGCAGCCCCATGTACTTCGGGTTAAACAGGGCTTTGGCAAAGAGTGGAAATGTCTGTGGGTTGGTTTATTACTCTTTGTTTATGCACAGCTCGGGCATTTTCTTTGGCTCTGCTTTGAAATTGTCCCTTCATTAACTGTCTGCCGAATTTAAACCATGGAAACTATCAAAGTCCAAGAAGACTGCCAAGAAAATTTTATGCCGTACAAATTGTTACATTCCGATGGTTTTCCTCTAAATAGAATGTTAGCAGTTGTTTCATTGCCCCTTAAGACTAGGAAGCAATAGTCTGAAATGTGTAGAGCCACAAAACCCAAATATGTTTGCTTCCAAGGTCCCAACAGTTCAGGACATGGCAGCTTTTAGAGAAGGGACACTACAGATGCAGAATCGTTTGGGTTTGCCACACAAAAGTTAAGGTTAAACTCTTGAGTCCATGAGATGCAACACTAGACTTGACAATGTAACATCACGTTTTGGTGTTTTTCTTTTGGTTCTTTTGGCTGCTCCTTTTAGGAGTGGCCACAAATCCTCTCCATTCATTCCACATTTTCCTCCCCTTCCTCCTATGAACTACATGACTACAGAAGCTGCTTGTTGTTGATACGGAAATTCAAACCACCTGACTAATCTTAGAGTTAAAAAAAAAAACAAAAACGAGCAGAAGAACAGAAACTATACAACTAGAGTCGCAATATTCTCAGAGGACCAACTGTCCGCAGCAGTGTTCTCCCACATTTTAGGCTTCAAACATCAGTATGCCAATGAAAAATGTTCCATCTTCTTTAATTTTTGTCAATTCAGTGTTCTCAAGTGTTTACCATTCAAAGTTTTGTCATCCTCACTAGCAGAGATATAAACAATGTTGGGTGCATTCCTAAAGACTTCCTCATTAACTGTGCAGAGCGTGGGAGTGCTGGTATCTGGAAACAAGCTTTGGCTGACTTTTTTCAGACTTCACAACATCCTCCTCCCTGTGCGCCATGCACATGTCCTCTCGATCTGTGCATTATAACCCTGATGAGCTGACCACATCCTTGGAACACTTCACAAGATAAATAATTGAACTCTCAATAGCCCTTGATGGACAAAAATTGCTCCTCCAGCTGCCACTTCTTCTTCTTCTGCTTTGTTCTCAAGAGCAACAACAACAAATGGGCCTTTGCAGGATCCCACACTAAGAAAACACATCTCACAGTGATAACACATAAGAGCTGGGGTTGCATTACTCTCGCGCTCAGATGATTTGTGCCATTAGAGGTAGACCATGTGTTGTACAAATAGTAATAAAGAAGCCTTCAAAAGAGATATGTGATCTTAAAAGAGTGTTTTATGCCACCATGTGACTGATGTCGCTATCATCAGTTATCTATTACCAGCTAACTTGTCTTTTGAGTGATCAAGAGAGAAGGGTAAGACAATGCCTGTGGAGGGAAAGCGATTCGAACAATAGGTGGCAGTGTGCTACCACAGAAGTCAGCTACAGTATCCTCAAGTTGTCTGAATCCAGTCTTGGCAGAGGACGGCTGGAGGCTCTTCTGTGGATTTAATTAGACAGAAACAGATACTCACATGTTCATTTCTCAGCTGCCTCCCATCCATTTCTTTACAGTCTGTTGGGGAAAAACGCTTTATGGTCCAATTGTTACTTTAAATGTGAGCGCAGACAGAACCCCACATTCATAGTGAAAAGCCAAGTGTTAGGACCTTGTTTCACACTTCCCAGAGGCAACCATTACAGCAGGTAGAGCTTCAGGAACACCAGGCCAACTGTGGGAAGAGACAAAGAAAGAGGGCCAGGAATTGTTTCCATGGTCAAAAAGCGTGTTGTGTAAAAAAACTGAAGCATTCTTAAAACTGTTGACCACACCTATACAGTATGCAGTCATCTATATTTGCAAAGTTTTTTTTATTTTACTTTATTACACATTCCAATAAAAGAAGAAATCTCAATTTAAATTACTTTTTGGAATTTCATGATCATTTCATAAATACGGCATGATTTACATGTTGACTAACAATGGGGGCTTGAATCAGAGGGAACAACTGGAAGTGCTGCAAGAACAACATTTAGACTATTGGTGGTTGAGAAAGTGCCATGGCCTACCACTAACCTTCACATCCACATTAAAAGCAAGGTGTCAGTGCATGCAAATTAGAAGGAGCCAGGGTAAAGCAGTGTTAATGAACCCAGCCATTGAACTCCATACAGCTGACCTATCGTTAGATAGGTGTGCCATAAATAGTCCATTTGGCAGCCAGCCAGGGGAGAAGCTAAGGCAGAGTTAGCAGCAGTAGGATAAGGCCTTTATTGTGTTATGACAGACAGAGAGGACGATCAGACAGGATAGAGATATGGGCTTTCCTTTCCAGATTAATTAAAGAAAGGATCAATTAACAGTGATGAAAACCATGGCAGCATACTGACTAGCTGATAGGCCAATCAAGCCTTGAAATGCAGAGTAGTTGGCATGTTTTATCTCTCTAAACTTAATTGCAATTTTCCAGAGGGAATGACGTGATCAAAATGGAGGGTTGAAATTAGCTCCACATGAATTAAGTATTTATTTGATGCATTTGTTCTGTGATTTTAGGCACATGCAAGTATCCGGCTTTTATTCATATGAGGGAGTCATTTTATTGGGCACGCAGAAGTTTCACTTTCCACAATGTACTTTTCCCCCCGCTCACCTTTTATCATGGTAATTGTGAGCACATTTCCACACCTCAATATTAGCTTTTGCTGAGCAGCAAAATGCCGGGGCTGAAGACTATTTGTCCCACATTGCCCAATCATGCCAGATGCATGCGGTTATACAATATGGGGGATTTATGAATTAATTTGCATATTAGGACATGAATTTCATATGCCCTCACCGCTGCCGCTTTACGGCAGATTCAAGGCAATAATGACCTTACAACAGATGAAAAGCACAGAGATTTGATGGCTCACTTGTGGGGCCGGACTAAATGCAGGGTGAGCAAGGAATTAAAGATAGGGCGGGGATTGCGAACGTTGTTGGGAGGGGGGTGTCATACGGGGGGCAGAGTGAGGACAAATTTAGCAAAAGTACAATACTAATGACCTCTAACTCCATCTTTAGTGTCCTCATCTTCAAAATCCCAAACCAGAGCTCATATTTGGACAAACATATTCTAAAATTTGTAGCAATAAAGCTAAACTTTGCTGCAAAAAGTTGTAAAATAACACAATAAAGGGAAATCCTATTGGTCTTTAGAATGTTACCATTTGCTTGTTTTTAATAATTTATCCAGTTTTTATAACAATATTAGCTAAGATTAAACACACACACACATTGCTCATTACCTTGGGAACACAGTCCACCAAAAGCTCATTTCCTGTTAAGGAAGACTGCCTAACCCCGATTGACCCTGAGATATTCCCATTACCATGAGCCAATGTTTAAGGGAAAGCTTATTGAGCTACCTCAGCTGGAACACCCACCACTGATTTATGAGCAAGAGCCTATTTTGCTTTTAATGATTATGTTTGTTTTTTGTTTTTCTCACTAATCAGAATCAAGGAAGTGCATTTTTTAACTGTGCCAAAAGGAATAATAACAATAATCACACCAATCACACTAATCTGTGTCTTCTGCCTTTTGAGTGAAATCGTGTCAAAATAAATGTGTACTTTTCTAAGGGATGGATGTCTAAAAATTGTTATTTAGAAGTTGTTTTTCTTACTTCAAAAACTTACATCTTGTATTTCTGGCTTTTTGAAAAGCTGACACTTCTCTAAATTGCTTTCATTGGTCTATGATTAATTCCTTTTGTTCCTAGGACAGACGCAAACGTGATCACATTTTCTCTACCCTGTGCTACTTTTTAATTGAAGAACAAGCCATAGATGCCATGACCTTTAAGCTTTTTTCTTCCAGGTGATGTATGGTCAATAGGCTCAAAAAGAATCAGGAGATCTTTGCATGTTCGTAATGCTTCTAGATGGAGGAGAAGCTTAAGTGAGTATGTCACGGTAATTATGGCGGGTAGTTGAGGACTATCGGGTCCTCAGCTCACTCACTGCCAGTCTGATCGCTCCTAAATATAAAGAGTCTCTGGTGTGCGTCTGGAAAAATAAAAAGAGATGCAGTTATCTACCAAATCATAATATATGGAATAAATAAAATTGTAGTGTGTTTGGCAAGATAAAAAGGGCATTTGAAGCATGATTGAAGTGTAATGGTTTTGAATATAAATATCTGCAAAAACATGCATTTATTTAACATTTTTTGAGTGGCACTTGCCAAATTACTCTGGACAGCCGCTAAGGTTGGGGAACCAAGATGAAGGTAGAGTATGAAGTTTTCACTTTCTCAGAATCAAAAAAGAACTAACAGATGCATTTTTTCTTTGTGTATAAAACAACTCAAACTTTCAAACATTCTGCCAGCTCTTGCAGACTTTTCACTGTGGATTGCTGCACCTCCTCTACTTTTTGTATCTGCAAATGTTTCCTTTGCTAGTTTTTAATTACAAAGTCCATGTTGACACACACAAAGAGGTCCAGGTTATCTACCTAATAATAATTTACTAATCAGAATCAGGATGTAAGATACGATAAAGAGTTAAACCAACTACAGCTTTGGCTGCTTAATGGCATATAACCATTTGTATCATATCACACATGTTTAAGACTCCTATCTTATTAGCATGATCCAACATTGCCTTAAAAACCAATTGTACATAATCTGGTCCATGTTTTGTGCCCTGTAGGTCAACATCATTCCACTAGGGGCGGTAGAAGGACTTTTCATTCTCATTTCAAAATGGCTGCTTCCAAGAAATCTCTAAAACACTTTGGGCCGATTTTCAAAACTTTATGGTGAGAGTAACTCATTTATTCTTATTCATTTTGAAATGGCTACTTGCTGTATTGAAAGAATGTAAAATGTATTGATAATCATTTCTTGGTAAAACAGACACACCATGTTAAAAATGTGTGTTTAACATGTGAGACAGTGGTGCTGAATTCTAAGGTGCTGAATTTTAATGTTAATCTTTTCGCATCTTAAACTAATATTGTAAGCAAAAACTCACCGAATGTATCAAAACTGACATTATCTATATCAGATACAAAAAACACTATTGTCATTGTCATACATCTACAAGACATCGCTCAGCAGCCACACATGCAGTTGAGAAGAATTTCTAGTTTTTGTCCATGTGGTGACAGCTTTGACAGCAGCACGACGCCTTCTTTAAAATATATATAGGAGATGTAGTTTTGCTTCTGCATTTGCACGGAAATCCATAAGATTGGTTTTAGATTGGAAATGAGGAAAAACGGCTTTTGTCCCAGCTCATATTTTATGAGGGTAAGAGATCCTTCTTCGTTTTCTGTGATGGTTTTGCAGCACATTATCTCTTCTGAGTGAGTTCCTAAAATGAATCACTGGGACTCTGTGAAACCAGAGTAAGCCAGTAAATGTAATGTGTTTCTGCATGGACATCAGTGGTGATGCAGAGCTGTTTTACAGTCATTTATCTGAAAATGGCAGCATAATATAATAACATTTAGGAAGCAACTGTTTTGATTGGGATGGGACAGTCTGCCAAGCTGCAGTTACATGCTGAAAACACAATATTAGCGTCCATCATTTGAGGTAACTAACAGGGTTCTAGTTTCAGGGTTTTTGGGAAATCTAATTAGTGTGCCAGACATCCAATTTGCCTTTTGGTTTAGTCAAATTAAACTGCAGTGTAATATGCTTGAGGCCACAAGACAAGAGTAAAGTGGCTCATTGGAGTTACATAACATAAAACTCTGCAGCTCTTGATGTGAAACGGAAACTTTTATTTATCCAGGCAAAAAGAAAAAAGGCTCCTGCTGATGTGCTGAATTTGTCGCTTTCCAATCCATCCTCTTAGGGGTGAATATTACATTAAAAAAGTCTCATTAAAATACAGTGGTCAATAACCTGGAGTGGAAGTTAGCCTCTAAACCTAAAGCAGAGCTGTCAAGCATCCAATGTGAGCACATTGTTCCTCCTCAGTTAAATGATGTCAGATGGGCCATTGACAGCATCCTGTCAATAGCTGAGCCCTTGGAGGGTAAGCTATTTGCACATTGACTGATTGACTGTTTCTTAATAGACACATAATTGGTGACAAAGACCTTCCAATGAAGTGTCATTTGCCAGAGCATTTGTGATAATTCACAGTGTGTCCCATTTTCTGTTGGACACAGTCCCATAGTAGGGTCTGTGATGAGTAACATGAACCACAAGAGAGAGTCACACTTACAAGGGAAAATTAGAATAATGTATTTGAAGCTTGGGGATACGGCTCATCAGAAATCGCATCTGATGCAAGACAAACACAACAGTTAGCTGGGATGAAATATATACATGGACACTTGCAGGATGCATTATGGAGCTTCTTAAACTTTGACCTGGTGTAACAATATTCATTGGCAGAAATACAACATGCTGTTTTGTCTCATTCTCGCCTGTGGACAGTGTTGACACATAGTAATCTTCATACTTTTATTGAACTTATGAGTCTGCACTCTTGTCTGACTTATTCATTACAGCTTTCTTGACAGACTGAGCATTTGCAGATGGCACTGTTGATTGTAATAAAGTGCATTTAAAATAAGAGGGATTTTGAAAAACAGCTGGTTTTCAAACAGCTGCTTGGAGAATTTTTAACATCTATTAATGCAGAATTACTCCAATTACAAGCCTTCTTTTTGCCAAGGCCCCCTTCCGCTGGCTGTGTTAGACAGTGCACACCTCTGGGAGCCAATCACAGTCTTCACATCCACTGGCAGCAGATGTAAGCAATTTACTTCTGATTTCTTCATATTCAGTGTGAGACGAGCTCCTGGTGACCCGCGACCCTGAAGCCTGCAGGATTCTAACCCTATCAAATTAAAGCTCTCTGCTCACTTATTCCCTAGCGCTCCTCTGGTGCTAAGCAGCCATCTCGCTGCATAGCAACGCTGATCGGGCGTGCTCGCTCATACGCCCTGCCTCATCAGCTGCTATTAGGGAAAATATACAGTGCTCTAATTGGATGGGATTCAGCTAAGGAAGTGCAGTTAAAGGTCATTTTCCACCGTGTGCCTCCTGCTCTTCAGAATAATTTCTGTGTCCTCCATCTTTGTGAGCTGTTAAACAATAGGGCCAAAATTGCAATCCCTTCCCTCTTTTCACGACAGAGTGCCACAGGCCGTGATGAGCAGCCAGTCCTCTGAATCATGTAAACAACATGGCCAGGCTCTGACTTATGAGGTGTGTGTCAACTGTACCTGTCCTCTGCTGTCGCCCCTTCAAACTGTCCGGTTACCTGAGTTCTGACCTTGTCGTTAGCCAATTTCAGAAATTTGGGTTAAGAAAGACCACCCATTGTTCTAATTGGCAAACATTTAGCTGTTTTTTTTTTCGTATCCCGTCAGCTTTAAAGGCCACTTTGCCATGTGTTTTACACAACCGTCATTTTAGGTGCAGACGGAAAAGTAGGACAAACATTTGCATCATGATTTCTTTCAGCCAATGTGGGGTTGCACTGGTCCAGCAGTGATGGGAGAAAGGCTATTAAAATAAATAAATAGACGTGCAAAGCTTATGCAGCCAATATCAAAAGTGAATCTTTAAAACTACGTCATCTATCTATTTTTCACAAGAAATGTACAGCACAAATGACAACACATGACAAAAAACTTTGAGATTTCTACTTATAAATAAATGTACACTTCAGGTAAAATTTAACAGAATTTTCTATTTCTGCCTCGAAAACTCACTACTAGGATAAACATGTATGTCACGTGAGGAGGATAACAGTACTCAGTGCTTACTGATCAGTGGATTTGTAACACGTATTCTATGCATTAGAGACAGCTTTTTTATTCTATCTATTTATTCCCTTAAAAGTTTGTTTCTGTTTTAGATATAAGTTGTGCATCAGCAGCAGGTGTAGCCCCAGCCAAAAAAAATAAAAATAAAAAAATCACCCACTGATGTTAGTACTCCCCACATCTGAACCCTCACTTTTGGTAAATAGAATTACACATACTAGCACTTTGATAATGGCGATGTGTTATATTGTTTTAATGTACATCGTTGTTTGCACGTATAATCAAACTGTCAAAAGATCCACTTTCTTCTCAAGACTCAGGTCATTTCATTAATAATCTTCTTCATTGAAGAGCTTGTGGCTCCAGTCTTGTTTAGTGCTTCATTGTTTTACTTAGAGCTGACACTGATAACGCCAAGGGGTTTTGAACTTTTCATCGCCTAGCATTTTCTTTTAAAATAAATATTTAAAGTATTCTTTAACATGTGATGTGCATATTTTGAGATTTTTGAAACTATTTTAGGATCAGATCAAAGTAAATGCATTATCAATGTTTCACTTTTTGCTTAACTAAAACTTCTTTGCAACAAACAAATTGTATTTTACGTTGTTTTTCTAAAAAGAAAATAATCCAATTTTTTTTGGCTTCTGCTGCCTTGAAAACATGCAAAACAACGTTTATATCTGTCCTGACCGCAGTGTGGCACGATCTATGCTAAAACCTGTTAGCTTTTCAGGGTGAGTGCTGCAGCTTTGAGTGAACTTAATGCATTGTGGGATTTCAGAGGCTCCCTATCTGCCAATTTTACAGCTGGAAGGGCAAAGGCCTTTTGAGCTCCACTGGAAAACTTAGAGACATTCACTGAATGACAGGGTTGGGCCCCGAGTCCCACAGCTTCTCTCACCTTTTGTCCTGCCTGAAAGGCCTTGCAGCCTGAAACGCATCACTTCACACCGACTGTTTGCTGTTAGAAAACCTGATTAAAGGGGGTGAGACATACACATACACAGTCTAAGCCTATCAATGACTCCCACAACCCCCCGAGATACTGTATTTGTCCTTGCAGCTTGTGTGCTCAGAGTGAATGCTGCCGGCCATTGATCTTTGTCTGATAAAGCTGCTGCCGTGGTGTGCATGGTGCCTTATGGGTTTCATTCCACTCAGGCGAGTCCATTTCAGTGAGCTGTGGTTGAGCTAATGTGGGACATGCTGCGCCAGTCACGGCCTTTGGGATTTGGCCTAAGTGCTGTGCGTTGTGATGCCTTGCTCTGAAATTCTCAAACACACAGAACCTTGAAAGTACTTTACACTTCCTTAACAGGCCAGGCAAGCTTGCCTCAAATATAGGTTAGTGAAACTAGGATTACAGACTAACAAGAAGATGCAATATTTGCACCAAATAATTTTCTTTAAACATAAAGACATGTATTTTGGACAACAGTAAGACATAAAATATGTCCTTTTCTCAAAGTACTTGTGTCTCTTTAAAAGAAAGCTGTCTGACTGCTGAGCAAACATTCCTGTCAAAGACATCTGATAGATGCTCTTTGAGTTCTATTGGCTTAGATCCTGGTCCCTGTCACCTTTCACATCTCAATGGACCCAAAGGTGACCTCTCTATTGCCTCGGAGCTCCAAACATTATTGGCCCTAACACAATCAAATGCACGTTCAGCATTTGGGGGTCGAAGTGACGACAGCCACAAAGGTGCCCTCGTGTGCAGAAAAGGCCAACTTATGTGACCTCCTGCACCTGAACCATGACCCTCATTTACAAGCAGGTCACCACTGGAACAACTGCATTTACACCAGGTCAGCAAGGGATCTACGTACACCAAACTGTTCAAAATGGGGCAAGAGCCTAATAAATCAGTGTCCCCCTTCCTTGTTAAAAGGTTTTAAAAGAAACTCTTCTTAATTCAGAATAGCAGGACAAACTGACTCTTTTCACAAGACATCAAGCATTGCTGTTTTATTGGTTTTAAGCACAAAGAAATATTACCATCTGGCAAAAAATGAAGATGAAAACAAGAGACACAGCAGTACAACCATTGTGGGCACTCATCTTTCTACGCTTCTGCTGACTCATGAATTCAGTGTTGCTCTGCCACAAGCGCATATTTATTTCCCATTTGTACCAGCAACTGTATAAAATGTTTTGCAAATTTTACAATATGCCTTTTTTTGTCTGACCTATTTTTTGTTTTTTTCACCTGCAAATTTATTTATGTTTACAAACAATAATGTGATTTGGAAATACATATAAAAAGTGTTATTGCACTTCACTGTGAAGGTTTAAGAAACAACGCGGGATTGCTCAGAATTTCTGTTTTTGTTTTTTACAAAACAACAAAAAAATAATTTATTTTTAAATTATTTTCAAAATGACTATCACTAAGAGATTTCTTTTCTGCATTTTTTTTTCATAAACATCTTTTCTGTTGCAGAATTGTGTTTTATGAAATGGTCATCTTCATTTTACGTATATTCTTCCTTTGCTCAATCTTTCTTTTCCCTTTTAAACATTTAAAATGCTCAAACATAGACACAGATGCTCTATATATGTTTTTGCAGCATGAAAAAATATATTTTAAAAGGTTTTGAGTAGGTGTTCATGTCACAATATTAGGAATAGATTTGAACAATCTTTTGTCACTGAGTTTCTCAATGGTTGGTACTGATGAAAAAGATGCTCTGACCCTATTGTAGCTCCTAATTATAAAAAGTAGGATAAACGTAATGCAGATTTTGAATAATCAAATGCCATATGTAGAGAAAATCAAGACAGCTCGCATAATAGTGGTATGTTATTAATGCACCTTGAAACTACTCAAAGGGAAAACACTTTATATCTTTATTTTTCCAATGTTTTACGCATGAACATGTTTTTATGCCACTTTTAAAAAACAAAAATATTGCATTTTGAAAATTCAGTTAGAATAAAAAAGGGGGTTCTGTCTATTTTCTGCTTAAAAATAGATTTGCCTGTTAACTGCTGCAGTACCATAACACAGCTATAGACCCAGACTAATGGGAGGTGTAGAGAGAAGGGGAATATGGAGAGAAAGGACAGAAAATAAATTGAGAGTGTAGTAAAAAAGAAAAAGGAAGAGGGAGGTCACAGCGACCGTGTGATGGTCGCTGACACAGAAGTTCAGCCTGCGGTCAAGGGAAGCAGTTGAAGATGAAGCAGACACACAGGCAAGGCTCTGTGTGCAGGTGCCCCCTTGCTGCCCCGCTTTCTTTCATCCCCCATCCACTCCCACATTGCCCCGCCAGCCCCGCCTGCTCTCCACCAATCAGGGCACAGGGGGGCGGCGGCACAGTGGGGACACATCAAAGCCTTCTCTTGGTGAGAGGCTCAGGGCTGATGCTGGCACAACACAGAGGAGCACAGAAGAAAGCCGGCACAGCCAGTTAGAAAAAAGAAGTCCAAATGGAATGGAAAGAAGGAGTCCAACCAGAACAAAACATTTCATTCTCTTCACAAACCAGCATTATGCCAGCCGAGCATCCAAAAACCCAGACACATTTTTCTCACTGTCTTGAGCCAATGGCCCCCTTGAGTATGTGAACAAGGGGGATAATTTAATTAAGAAAATCCAATCTTCCAGTTTGAGGGAACAAAGTTAGATTTGAATGAGAGCAATATGTTCCCTCCTTTCTTTTTTCAAATTAAAATTTCATGGCTAGAATCAAAGACTTGCTGAGGTGCCCTCATCTCAGCAGAGCGTATGCTTTAAGAACAGACATGATGAGAAAAAAACTCCAAGTTTTCCTGTCCTTGAATATAATAAAAAATATTTGTTTCCCTTTTTTAGATAAAAGAATGCAATTATTTGTATGATAAATGAAACCCTAAATGTGCATTGTCTGTTCTTTACAATGCCATGTAAGGTCAATTTCTGTTTTCTTTAAACTAAACAAAAATGATAAAAATTCAAATAAAAAATAAAATTAATACGCATATCCAATCGAATCCAATTGAATATGTTGTTTTGGGTTTTTTTTGCGAGAATTTCCAACTCAGTCCAACTTATAATCATGTCTTTTCTCTGATGTATGACCCCTTGTGTTTGCTTAGAACTTATGACTCTCTTTGAGAAAGTCATTCGAGTCAGGAGAGCTTCTTAAACGGGAAGCACCTCCACAATAATGCTCGCATAGAACCACAACCCTCATGGTATGAGAGCGTCAAATCCCTTAGTGAGTGCGATCCACAATCCAGCAAGCTTTTGCATATGTTAAGAAGGATAATAGGCTCCTGAGGGAGAAGAGGCTAAGGCCCATGAGTATGACTAGAAACGTGCCGTGAAGGGGATGCATACTACATGGCAAAAGTGTGGACGGGGCCACCATGAACAAACAACACTTTGAGTTATCAAGAGCATGGAGGATATAAAACAGCTCTTGTATATAGTTGTAAAACAGCCTAAAGGTTCAGCATCAGCCTCCCAAAGGTGCCATCAACAATTTGCACAAAAATGACACTTTGAATACAAAGAAAATGGAGGTGAAAATGAGCTGCAGTACTCCTCTTTAAAAGAGCCTCTTTTGATTTGCTAAATGCTCTTTTTACTCATCTTCTCCCCGATGGAAGCCTAACATGAAGTGCAACGTTAAGATCAATACTTAACAGAAACAACAACAACAAAAACAATACCCTTGTGACTTTGTTGGATCAAGCTCTAAGAAAGCACTAGCACTGTTTCCATCCCTATATTGCTCATGATCTCCGGCTTGTCAGTAAGAAAAGAAATACCTGAAACTGGAAACTTTTGAATTTAACCTTCTCTGATGAACTATGAAGAAAAAAAAAACAACATAAAAAAACTAGGTCACCGGTGGTGTTACAGTACCTTGATGACTTCAGGCGCTGGATTTATCCAGTGCTTTCATCTTCTGCCCTGTGAAGAAACTACAGTCCCGTATTGACTGATGGCAACCCCTTGTTGATCATTACAGGAGAGAGGACGTACAGGTGTGCAAGTGTGGAAGTGTGGAGTCTTATCGATGGAAATATCAAAGCAGGAGACCGACTCCGTTGACCCTCTCATGATGTCAGCACTCAACTCTTGCTGCTGGGCACTGTTCGAATCATAATATAGACATGGCATCTCAGCATAATGAAAACGTATTGATGCCCTGTGCTACTGTAATGATGAAACTGACTGCTCCCACAGATCTATTTTTTGTATTATTCAGGTCGTTTGACATGTGTCAATATTGCAGCAACTACAAGGAAAGGCTTTATCTGACTGGTGTTGATCACTTCGAAGTGAGCTGTACACAGTTTGAGGACGGCAAGTCTTAAAAAATGTGGCAGTTGTGACAAATCTCAGGAATTATCGTGGAACAAAAAAACAGAGCTGCTCGGCAGGAAATGGGACACATTGAACACATGTTCCATGGTGTGCGCAATCTCCTGTAAAGACCCAGCTGACATTCTGGCAGCATCCTCCTTTCTGTTTTCACTTGCCTTTCTCTGCACCCGTGCCAGCTTATCCTGTGTGTGGTCTTTGCTGGGACTTGGCACTGCAGCTCTGCTGCACAAACTACTAAATTCATCTCACTGAACTGAACATAGAAGCGTTTTTACTGAGAAGAGGGCAAGCACAGCAACTTGGACAACACGGAAGGTCAGAATTAAAAGTAAAGGAAGAGGCATTACTGTGGTGCTGCAGCAGCATGGCTCACTGGCATGTATTTGAGATGACCTTCCTATTGTTAGTGAGCAGAGCTGAACCTGCCTCCTGGTCTGGGCTGGGTCTGTGCCTGCTGCCAACCTCATCATCCATCCAGCGTCTACCTATCCATCTTTCCTCATTGTGCTCAGTGGTGACAGCTGGCATTCAGCTGTTTGTAAAAGGCCTTTAAAAAACATGCAGGGCCTCTGTACTCGGCTACATTAAAGTAATTAGCTGCCAAGCGAGTAGAAAGCACCACCCACTAAGTGCCAGCAAGACTGCGGATTAAAGTCGGCATCCTTTTTGACACATCTGGGCAAGGGAGAGTAATGAAAACAGCTGCTTCTGCCCATATGGCATCCAAAGGCTGGCAGCATGGCGGTGTGCAGTGCCAACCTCAGGCAAATTATCCATCATTAATCCCGAGATCTGACCGGCATACGAGTTGCTGCTAATCAAAACATCTGGGAATGGTGGGAGAAAGGGTATGATTTAAAAGGACAGTAATCTAGAACAGCCACAATAAAATCTATCTACAGTATCTATCTATTGCATCTAACCTACCTACCTACCTACCTACCTACCTATCTATCCATCTAGGGATTTTACAAGATCATAACATGGCTTTTGAATGTTGTTGTGCAAACATTCCCCTAGAAAAAAAATCAATTCCTTGCTATTCTTTGATTAGCTGCAAATTGCTCGCACGTTTGTTTCTGCCTCAGTCTATTGTGTGTCCTTTCTGTTCATAGGCTAGCCTGTTCAAAAACGAGCTTCAAATTCCCTCAGAAAGTCAGTGACATTAAGATGTCCTTTGATGTGCCTTCCCCAAGCAGGGAGCACTAACAGTAATAGTGATTCTGTCACTTAATGCTTTTCCGGGGATCAATAGTTCTTAAATGCTAAAGTGGGACAATTAAAAATAAATAGGAGGTTTCTCTAGTCTAAATCAGATTATACATTGCTGCCCCTAGCAGGTCCTCAAAAGCACAGTATGCCTCCTCAGCGAGTCATCTGCACAGCACCCCAATTTGTGACTGATGCATATGTAAGTGAGGCTGAATTGGAAAGACACAGCCCTCTTTTCCCTCTTCTTCACAGAAGCTGGACCTGCCATTTAAAAAATACATATATGAGAAACCACTGGCTTATATTTTGTTACATTAAAAATAGCTTATAATAAAAGAAAATAGAGGTACAAAATAAGTGAAATCAAAGAAAAGCTCTAAAGGCAAAGAAATGCCATGGGAGAAGTAAATATTGCCACTGGAGGATCCATCAGCCCGAGCCACGGCGGTGGGGTCGCAGCCTGTCTCTACGTCCCTTGTGGCTGACGCTGTAATGTCAGCTCCTGCAGTAATACAGCTGTAACTGGAAGCACACCGTGATAGGAACCCGCTCCTGACAGATATGACCAAACCCAACACAATTAGTAAGTGACAGCAGGTGTTGGATAATTCTGTGTTAAAATGTCTCAGGTTTCCTTGTAATGGCCGCAAAGTGATCCTAACTTTCAATTAACACATCCCCTGCCTCTACCGCCACGACCAGCCAGTCATTTCCACATCCTCACCATTAGCTGCGTGGGAAGCGCCGGCTTGGCACAAGTGAGTTTTCACAAAAAAAGATGCTCGTTCACCCCACCCACCTCCCTCACAAACACACATGTTCAAAAGCACGTCCACTCTAATCATCAAAGTTCCAAATGTACAACATTCTGTGGAGTTCTACACACTAGACTGGTCCATATGACGCCCTGCGAGGACGAGTTTCCCTCTCTGTCCAACGCTAAGGGGAAGTTCCGACTCCACCACTTGGGACTAAATCAGGATAAATGGCTGCACCCTTTGAGAGGAGGAGGAGGCAGCACAATCAAACAGCCTGGGAACCCTTTATACATAGGAAGAGGTTGAACGTCATTCAATAGTGCCCATCCATCACTTCATGAGATGCAGCAAGAAAGGTCTAAAAAACACAGCTGTCTTCGAAGCATCCCGGTGACAGTGCCAAGGGAATTAAATGGCACAAATGATTGCTCTCAAAAGGGGCAGGCTGGTGTTGAACAACAGTGCATGTCTTTAGCTTGCCGTCAGCTCTTCATCAGTGTAGGATGAGGAAGTGTTCAGCTCTGTCATTTAAGTCTATTGACCTTTAGCGATTCACGGGCACCTGAAAAGACAGGCAAGAGGTGAGGGGTTTAAGCACATCGGTGTATGTGCAGACACAGCTTTAAAAGTGTCATTTACTTTGTCAGGCAGATGATAAACCATCCATATGGGTGGATGAGCATCCTCTCCAGACATATAGGTTCACCAAAGAGCAAATCATTGTTAGGGGTAAAGGGTCCCTTTCTTTTATCATCTCTCATGTCTTCTGTCATTTTCCTTAGTGGCATATTTGAAGCTTATCTGAATAGTAAAACATTGTTAGAAAATGATTCTAAATATCACAATCTGATTTTAATATTTCCTAAAATAAAAACGACAAAATTAATTTTGATTTTGACCAAAACTCATTAGTCAGGAGTGGAAAGAACAAAGCTACGAGTCCTGTCTGGACTAAAAGGTGCATCACCCTGAAGCACTTGAGTCTTCCTGGTTGAATCACAGTTCTGACCTTGTCTGAGGGCCAATGAGAGGCATCAGGAGCTTCCACAACATCTCTGGAAAAATGACAGGTCCCCGTAGAGTCTGAACAAACACACACAAGTGAGAATTGTGTGCGTAATTTGCACTTTGCCATCTTAACTGTAGTTATTACTATTTTAAATGGATACATCTGTCCAGGAGAAGTCTTTCATTACCTCCATTCATTAGCAGCACATCGCCACTCTCCCCAAGGACTTGTCTCTTACGTGCTCATTCGCTGAGATCTGTTTTAGTGCTCTGAATTTGATGCCCGTCTCAAAGCTAATTTCTCTCGAGCAATTAAAAAACATCACCTCACGCACAGCCCCTTCCAAATAGTCTGTGTTGCATTAGTTGTCTCTAGAAAACGTGCTGTTCCAGACATCTGACCTCAATAAATTGAATACATTTTATATTAAAACGCATTAGAGACAAACTCTAAATTTTTCCATACAAATGACATTTTGATTAGCATTCACTCACTCTTTGAACTGTGATAATATGGGGTGGAAACACCCATAATTTAAAAAAATACATTAAAATGAGTTGTGCACTGTTTACTTAGGTTTTAAAATTGTCGCTCGAACATACACAAAAACACTGGAACTATTTTGACTTTTTTCGTGTCCATTTTTTAATGCAGCGAGACGTTTTAATGGGAAAGGATAATATTTCTACAGGCTTAAAATAAATAAAATACACGTTTTTCCACAACGCACAGCCTAAATATAGATTTTCATGGAGGTAGGCACCCAGCCTGAATGCTGGTTGGAAAGATATCTTGGTATATGTGCATGGATTGTGCCTACATACTGCCATGCTCAATAAAACCCAGGTTAACTTAACAGCAGTTGAAGCTACAAACAGTAAGGAAAGTTGCAAGCTGTTCAAGTGGCCAGAAACATGAGCCTCTTTCAAATGTTCGTTTTTTAGAAGTCATGAAAAAAAGCACCCTCCACAGCTGCTGCTGATGAATCCGTTGGTTCCAGACCTCATTTGAAGGTCACAGTTGAGTAAAATGACAGCTCACATAGTGCGCGCTTGTGCTTCAACATGTACCTGCATTTATGATAATTGCTATTGGAAGGCAGCAATTAGTTCATATTTACCTTTTAGAGAAGCACTTGAGTACAATCCAAAAGCAAACGTCTGTGTTCAAAACTTTTTGTGCTCTCAAAAACTATTAAGTCACGCAGTCGAAGCTCAGTTGCAAGCAATTTAGTCTTTGTGTCTTCAAATTCATCTGAAAAGGGATTTTTGGGTCAATTACTAGTTTCCTTCCTCAAGAAAAATGCTTTCTATGTTTGTTTTTGTACTGTTTTTAAAGCTGCAACACTCAGCTGCATTTATGTGATTGCTGTGTTTTTTTTTCTCTTTTTTTAATTTTAAGGGTTTGTTGGAAGTTAACACTTTAACCCTAAACACAGACCATACAGGCTGTGGACATGTTGGGGTCCAATAAAAAATTTGAAACAATGAAGTAAAATTTCACAGTTCACCCAGGAGTATACTTTCTAACAAAAAACATTTTTTCCCATTTTACTTTCACTAAAATAAGTTATATTTACCACAAATGCCTCAGGAGCACACTAGAGCCAGTAGTTTTAACTGCTGGAATACTAGGGAAAAAAAATGGGAAAACATTCCTAAACCACACATTCTGTTCAAAGAGGAGAAAACAAAGTCCATTAAAAAACAAATAGACTGCAGATTATAAAGTGGTCTCATATGTTTTAGGAATTAAGTTTAGACTTACTTCACTGAGAACAATTCCTTAGCCATGGTCACAACTTCCTGATCAAAGTAACGTTGCAAAGCCATGTGAAAGAAAACAATGTTGCCAACAAGTTTTAAATAGGACAGAAAGCACCTTAACTCTGTCAAAGTATTTTAGTACATTTTAATGTAGAAAATGCCATTGGTTTGAAGCACAGTACATGTATAGTGTATGCATTGGTGGCCAGCCAGAGACAAAGCTGTTGAAATTTCCAACAGTGAATACTGTTACGAAGAATATCTTTTTTTTTTTTACCTTTTTCTAGTATTTAACAATACCTGTTCTTTGCCTTGTTTTTTTTTTCCACAAATGTGTATTTGCAAACATATGGTTTGTCTATTTCATGAAAAAGCAAAACTTCTAGATTACTGTATGTATTTAAAAAAAAAAAAAAAAAAAGCCAGATGGAAAAAAAATAGTTGATCACTACAGTTTAATGGCCATTCCATAATTTGCCAAACAGAATAACAAAATGAACCAAAACAATCAAAACAGACATAAAAATGAATAAAACCATAATCCTATAAGATTTATCTACATTTTGAAAATGTGGAAAGTAACAACAATAACAAAAATACACAGGAAAGAAAGATAAAAATATGTATTACTTCCTTTCTATATTCCCTATTCTGAAGTAGCTTAGTGATCAAATTTCTGTCTTTGGATAACATTGTGACCACTGTAGCTTCATCGTTGAGAAGCACATTTAGGAGTTGAGGTTTCAAATTCTTCAGAATTAGATTAACAAAGTGGCAAAACTATGTAAACTGTGGAAAAAAAGATAGCTGAGATTTATGTGAAAAAAGATCAAAGTTCACGATGATCACACATTGAAACCACGATAAGCTACTTTTTCTAGTATTTATTCAAGAAATATGTGCAAAAGTAATGAGAGAATATGCCAAAGTATAACCAGAGGGTGAAAGTCTCAGTTTGATTAAGGAACTCATAAGTAAAAAAGAAATTAAGATAATTCGACGCTTTCATAACATTGGAAAAGTAACCTTTGTTATATCTGATATTTTGAGTTCTTTCAAAGCTATTTTACATGGAGTGACTTGGCATTTAAAAAGTTTGAGAGTTTTGATAAAGGACCGTGAAGCTAATAAAACAGAAACCCTAAAAAGCTGAAACCATTAAAAATGCAATTCCTTCCTGGGTTTTCAGCCAATTTCTTACTGTTATAAAAGGAAATGCAGGCAGGCTGTTAGGCAGCAACACAGGCCTTTATGAGCTTAGTCATTCCCATTCCTGGCCCACTTTTAATAGCCATATGATCCAGCAGGCACACAACGGGCTGCGCCAGATAATATCATAACCAAGTATTTACCATGGAGCCGTTTAAGATTTCTCAGATAAAGCTGAAACACTAGAGCTGCAAATTTGTTAATATCATTAAAAGATGTTACCAGTAACTGAAGCTGAGAGAATAGGATCCCTGAAGACCTCAGTCTGTGGAAATAATTTATAATGTAACAGCAATAAAACATGTACAAGTTATCAGGTTCAAGACCTGTCCCAGTATCTGTGGGCTCGGGTTACGCATGGCACTGCCTTTGATACAAGTCCTAAAACAATTAAGGAAAATGGATTTTCCACAGTAGGCATGTCAAAAACTCAGTCTCACAAGTTAAAGTGTGGAACATGAAACAACTGAAACTGAAACCGTTTTAAAGACTTCATAATATCTGCTGAAAAAACAACAACACAAAAAGGAATTATTTTGTTTGCAACAACAAAGTACTAGGATTTCAAGTTCAGACCTGCATCTTTTGTTTAGTGCAATCTTTTAAAATAAAATAAAATGCATTTAAGAATGCAAGTGTACCCTCCACTAAAGGGAATTCGATGATGACCTGATGGAAGAATTGTCTTAAATTGTCATATTATGTCCATAAATTGACTTTATTACCTCCTATTAACTGCATCAATCTCAGCTTTCATTTACATGGAAAAAAAGAATCCAAAGCAAACAAGGCTTAATTTAAGTGTAGCAGGAAAAAGTCATGATTGAAACTGCCACAGTGTTTAGCATCTCCTTTATTGTATCCACAGTTGTAATGTGATATGTCACACTGTTGCTAATACACTTTGGTTGGCTGTCATCTGGCTGTTATGCTTATCAGGCCTGTGCTGATGATTTGCCCTCTTGTCAGGGCCAATTATGCTTGGATGTGTCATGGTGGCAGGCTGTGGGATTACTATTACTGGTGCACACGAATGATGTGAGGCAGTTGCAAGCTGCCTGGCCTCTGTAACCCACCTGAGGTTAGCAGGTGATGCACTCGATTTTCCCTACTGTAGGTCGATGTAGGGCAGGAACTCATTTTCGGGTTCTTGTCAGCATGAATTGTTCAGTGATGGAAAATTTTCACTATCATCTGTGCTGTTGGTTAGAATTTTTAAAAGCTCCTATAATTAGTTGATTTTTCATTGAATACGTCACACAACAAAGTTTTGTATTTTATGATGAAGGTGGGAAATGGTTGAATTGAGTGAAATAACATGATGCATGAGACCGTAAACATGATTATGTTAGCTTTAAATCAGTCATTGTTGTGAAGCATCTTTCTCAGGGGCCACCAACAAGAGAGCATTTCAAAAATTGACCTGTTTTCCAATTTTAAAAGTACAGTTCATGGCCCTCCTGTGCTTTGAAAAGGTGGGTCTTCCTTGTGGGGCAATGGGCTGTGACCGGGAGGGAGTGGGGTGGTTGGGGGGGGTTGTGTTGGCCCCCCTTTATTCCACCCCTTTACCTTTCTTTTTTCCCCCCTTTCTTACCCTTTTCCCCCGTCTCCAACATCCCCCCTCCCTCTATCTCTCTGTTTCTTTTACGTCCAGTCCTATGATAAAAAGGACAGGATACAAACATAATCGATTTAAATTAAGTTTAGCTTCAAATAAAAAGGGATTTTTACAAATATATTCTTTGTGTGTCAGAAGCTTCACGACCCCCTATTGTAACTGTAAAATCTGTCCAACACAAGTGGCCTTCAAAAAAAAAAAAAAAGGTCCGGTTTAATTGTTAAAGATCCACTCTGATGAAAGTTGTGTTTGTTGTGACTTAACCAAAAATACGCTCGGAGGGGCACAAGCTGCTCCGCTCCATTCTGATGCATCCACTCATAGATGACTAGATCTTTGTTTTCCTCGTCTGAGCTGTTACATGGCTCAAAACTCAAACGATAATAAGAGTGACTGACTTAAAACCTTGCTAGATTGCTAGCTAGATTTTTAATTTAATTGAAATTTCAGTGAAATACCAGAGTAACTTTTGATTTTAAGTGAAATTAATATTGCATTATCCATCAGTTTTGTCTTACGGACACATTTAAGAATTTTGCATCTTACAGCTGCTGCTATAGCAATAAAAATAACAGAAAAACCATCAGTTTAATGAAGGAAGTTGAGTGGGGCTGAAATGCTTAAAAGCAGTACAGTAGTACGTCTCCAGACTAAGACTTTGTAGCGTTCCCTTCAAGCTTTGTTTTGGTTCAGAAACAAGACAGTTTCCAAAAATAAAACTCCTCTCAGTGACCTTCCTTTTCTGAGGAGTTGTGCAAATCCCCATCTTCTCTGCCAACAAGGACTCATTACTCCCGGTTTTAAAGAGAGCTTTCTGGTCCAGGAGGCCTCATTACAGCTGAAAAAGACACCCATGGGACACACAAGGAAAACACTGAAGACCCCCCTTGAGTAATAAGCTTGCAAACTTCCACACAAGACTCAGTGAGGCCCCCCGATGATCCATAGGAAAGGTGTCTTTGAGGTGTGCAGATTGTATGACTTAGTAGTTGGGAGAAGTTAGAAATGTGTTTAGAGTTGTTTCAAGGCAGAGAAAAACAGAAACTGTGATACAGATGATGCCTTTTTTGTCAAATATTGCTGTAAATTTACGTAAAATATAACTAATTCCAATTTTTACCTTGAACCGGTAATATAGTTTACAAGGTTAAAAAGAAGAACTGGCTTCTTTGAAAGAAGTAAGAAGGAAAACACTTCCTCATCTGGAACTTAGACTCAAACTGTTTGCAGAGTTATTTTTAGTTTGTGTCTACTGAGAGACCCTGAAAACCCAGCTGTTCTTTTCTTTGGAAAAAAAAATGTTATCTGAACTAATAAACTTTGGGCTGCAGTTTACTTAAAGAGAAACATTAAGGGAGTAGCAAACTTTACAATTGAATTTTTCCCACAAAGTCTCACAGACGTTTTTGTTTCAATATTGCTGCAAGCTGTGATTCCCACGTGAAAGGCATCAGCGAGCTGTCTCTTCCTGTCACTCACTGCAAAAGGGAGACCCGTACTACTGTGTCATGAACCCGCGCTCCGGGCCAGTGTATCCTCCCACAACCATCTCCTCAGTGTCAGTTACACAGTCTGGACTTAATCACTATAGTCAGACCAAGTCTACTTCTTGAGGGCTGCCTAACAAAAAAAAAAAAAAA
>BSAI01000030.1:29403432-29426966 GCA_036245035.1 Adrianichthys oophorus | reverse complement strand
AAAAAAAAATATATATATATATATATATATATATATATATATATTCTTTAATTTCATTTTATTCCTTATAAACTTTTAAACTAGTACTAATTTAAAGAAAAACCATTAATGCATCAGGTAAAATTGATTTGCCTCCATCCGATCTGGAGCTGAGGACAAGATCAGTTGTGGTTGAAGTCTGTGTCTGCAGAGGTCAGCATTCCCAACAGTTGACACAGTGGCAGATGGTATCTTTGTAAGATTTAGTAACAAGTCAACTGAAGCTCCCTTGTGGGAGTAACTGGGCCCATTTATAGCATCCACTTTAGTGTTATCCGTGACAACAGAGAGGTGACTACACCTTGTGCTCCACAAGAATGCTTTATTTTTTTCTTGCTAGAATGTGTTGTTTTTTAGTTTTAATGTAAAATTTTAACAAAAAGTACATCTATATATTTTATATATATATTTCTACAGCTGTCTTTTTTTACTGCACGGTCCTGGAGCCTGTTATGTCATATCTACTATGTGTGGTCTAAAAAGTAAAAGAAAATAAGCAGTAAGCTATTTAATGTTATGTGTGGTCTGTGAGAATAGGCGAGTGTTGCACAATGTTGAATTTCCCACTTTTGTCAGGAGTTTGCTAAAAAAAATGTAGTTATTCATTTACATTTTTTATTTAACAAAACAAATTATTAATTTATAAAAATGAAAAAAATATCACTTCCTCCCACATTGAGCCATTTTAAAATTAAAGTTATGAGATTTGCTTACATTCACAAATGACAGAACATATGACTTTTTTTAAAGGCCAAGTCTCACAGCCACTATGTACATTTTGCACATTTTCCTCGTATGAAATTTTGGTCTTTCGTGATACATGCTTGACATACATAGTCATAAGTCTCAGTCCTCAATATGCACAGATTTCCATTGAGTTTTTCAGTGAATTCAGTTTTTAGGTCAGTTGAGAATAATGCAGTTTATGTGTATTTTACGTCATCTATACACAATTATTACCAGAAACCTAAACAATTGTGTGAGATGCATTTGCAAATTTGTGGCTTTCCAAGACTGTTCCATGACTGTCTAACTGACTTTTCTCGCATCTACCAGCGATGTATAACTTTTATATGGCGGACTCAGATTATGATTATTTTAGATTATATTAAGATTATGATATTGATGCACAAATCACTGCTGAATTACATATAAACAGCACAATAATCGTGCACAGTTCATGTTGTGAAAGTTTTTTTTTTGCGTGGCTTGTTCGTACTTCTTCCGTGGTTTTAACATGGTTCATTTGTCATAAATCTGTGAACATTTTACATAAAGACCACAAGTCTTCTCACTTTTTCACGTATAGAGTTAGGGTTATTCATGTATGACCTATTTTCATCTGTGCAATATGTGCAAATTGTACGTAGTGGCTGTGTGACACAGCCACTGCTATTTAATGATGACTCCGTTTACTTGTGAGATTAAGGCGCCTTGACAGGAAAGTAATGACCCCACACATGAGCCAAATCCACTCACTGCAACATGTACTGTTGTCATATGGAATTGTTTATTGATGGACCTTTGAACATTAACGCCTGTGATTGATCAGCTCTGCAGCCATAAGGCTGTGAGTCACAAGGTGCAGGGAAGCTGCAGGGCAGAAGAAATTTAGAGCCATTAGGCACAGTGAGTGCACAATCGTTACTGTGAGCAGATTATTGTGGCTGTTCGGGTCCTGAAGAACACGGATCACAGCGATCTTTGGACCGAGGCCACTCACAGTACATTGACGCTGATGGGACATTCAAGAATTCTGCAAGATGAAAGACAGCAGGGGGAAGAGTACGACTTTTTCTCTGTTGTGCTTTTAACAATTCAATCAATACGCAATGAAACATTTTTTTAGAGCAACTAAACTGCGTGTAACAATAATTCTTTACTTTTATTCCTGCAGTCAGGAAGAGCTGTAAACCTAAAAATAGTGTTGCTAAAGGTTCACCAGCTCAAAATGTCAACATTTTAATAACCTTGTTGATAGGTCTTTCTTTTATGAAGATGCTGAACTTCATCCACTATTTCATTGCATTTACAAGAAAAAAGTCTCAAGAGTTGGCCATCTTCAAAGAAAGATTTTTGCAACCCCTATCACAAGGACCAAAAAAAAGGGGGGGAAAAACATCACGTTATTAAGATTAATCGAAGATGTTTGATGTTGACAGATGTATATAAGCACATCTGTCATTCCTTAAATGTGTACTCTGTAAGTTTGCGCTGCAATAAAACCAGCTTTTTGTTTGCCATGCTGTCAGAGTTTTGTTTATCAACACTAGCTGCAAATTCTGTTTGAGTGACAGAACACTGGAAAATGCCAAAGTTGCAGAGAGCTTTCAAGTGGAGGGAAATTGAGTATGCAAGACTGACACTGACTGATTTAGCAAATGTCAAGCAGTTATCTTGAGCAACAAGAGCCACAATCATAATCGGAGAGGCTCACTTTCAAGTGCATGTTGAAAGAGGAGATATATATTTATATATATAATAAATATATTAAAAACATGTTTTATCTACTTTCCTGTTCTGGTCAAGTCGGTGATTCTGGAAATCCGTGCACTTCTGTTTTCACAGTGATAGATATAACCTTGATTTTCCAGATTCCTTGAATCACATGACTGAGAAAGAAATCCGCACCAACTTCGGGTGCCATCCGGAGAAGAGCGCACGACAACGTTCCCAGTGTATTTGAGCTGTCACTGAGTTGTCAAATTACAGTGATGCTGACAATTGATTCATGTGCAAATGTCTCCGCTCCCCGGATGGCAGTCAGAGTATATAAAACTCACTTTTCTCTCCGCGAGAATGACAGGAAGCAGTGAGTCAAGACAACAAAGCTGTCACAAACAGCTGTCGCTACTGACAATTATCAGATTTATTTATTGACGATGATCGGGCAGAACTGCCTCATGAAAGGAATTGTCTGCAGGCTGGGACATCCTCTCCTGTTAGACAGGATGGACAACTATGATAATACACCACACACTTACACTGATAGGATGTTGTCAATCACAGCGCCTTTGAAAGGCTGTGGACTGATGGGTGGAAACTTCTTTGAGGCACTCGTTCATTACCTTTCACCATCCTCTAAGAGGAAAGAGCTTCCTGACAAGTCAATGTGAAGTGCCAGATATTGAACTGGGTCAGAGGAAAACAGCATTCGACTAAGTGAATTTGGTGAAAAATGGCCCCAGTAATGACAACGTACTGTGTTAAGCCCACAATGATTAGAAGAACCACTACAGAGACAGACTCACCTCAGTGCGTCTCAAAGCGCAGTCACATTCATTTCAAAAAGACTGTAGGCCACCGCCTTTGAGCGGCGCACATGTTTCCGGTCACTAATACAGTGCCCTGCGGTTAATTTAATGATCTCTCCTTCCAAATCCTCCCCTGAAAGGTGAAAGTAATAATACTTGAGGCATATTTGTTTTGTGAGGAGCAGCAGATGCATGTGACTTGTCTGTAGGGGACGTGTTAATCCCAGCAGCACGATGGCACTCACCTCTGTCTGGATACAATGGTTCTTCATGTCTTCTCCTTTGTTTGCCGTGCCCCACTGCTACCCATTACACAAAGTGGCTGCACTGTTTGTTCACTGCGATAAGTGTTGGGTCTCTCTGCAGAAGTTCATTTGTATTATGGGATGCACACAGCAAGCTCTGGCACTCAGTCCTTACGAGATGAATGTATACCCTGGGCCACCAGCTGATTTGGGTAACAAGGTTTTCTGCAAAGCAAATATTTGGCTTGAGGTATCTACTAAGTTGTTTTTGAAGTATGAAAAAAATTCATGGTGTTGGATTTTGGCTTTGAATCGTGATAACAGCAAAGATAAGGTCAAACACTGTAACATATGTAGAGAATGTGAATGTTTAAAGCCTAAAATGGAGCAAGTAACAGATGAACGCAAATACCACTAAACCAAGACTGCAGTTTAAAAAACTAAAAATAATATATGACAAGAGTTTAATAATATCTTAGCTAATCAAAGTACCACTCCATTGCTAATTTGCTCTCATTTGCCATCTGTTCTTCCGAGACGCTGTACAAATACTCCTAAAATTAGCAATCAAAATTTTCAAAATCATTATAATCATTTTCTGGCTCTGACTGAATTCTCGACAAACAATGGAACATCAGAGACGGCAATGTGGAATTTCATTTCATTACTCAAACCTCAGAATAGTTGACGGGTCCTTTCTTCGACTGAAAACCTTCTTCTGTCACACGAAGCGCTGCAAAGAAATGCTGAGACACCTGCACTTCACGTTTACCCACCAAGCTGCTCCAAAGAAAATTACATTGAAACTCTATTTTAAGAAAATGATGACATCCAGCTGTTTCTGTGGCACAGAATACACTTTTTTCTGAGCAAGTGTCATGAAGGAACTTTTCCATCCTTTAAACCAGACTTATGTTAGCATTTGTATTTGAAGTGGCAGATATTTTGATGAAGTGCTGGCAAATGCTGGACTGTTGCAAAACCAAGTGGACAAGTCAAATGTAAACGTCCAGTGAAGATAAAGGAATGTATTAAACCCCACAGATGAGCAGAGATCACACTCTTGTTCAAATGATAACGGCAACGCCAGCTGGTGAAACTGCTTTTTACTTTTTCCCCCATCATAAAAAGCTGATCCATCATCACAGCCACTTGAAGACTTTTTACAAGAACATTTCTCTTTGAAGTTTGCTAAGTTTTTTTTTTTTTTTTTTCGTAGAATTCTATTAGAAATGGTCATTTTCTTTGTACTCATCAATGGGTTCTGTGGTGAGTTTGTACTGAATGCTCAACAGAAAAAGCATGTGCAGGGCAGGTTATGCTCTTCCAATTATTGGCAGAACTTGTGAGACAAAGGCTTGACTTGCTTCCACGCTCTCTGAACCTTGATTTTTGAGAAAGGGACACAGTCAAGTGATTAAAAATAACATCACTTCCTGGGATAAACATTTAGGGCAGGTTAGCGCTCTTCTTAATCAAGAAGTTCTTCTCAAAATGATAAAACTGATCATAGTCCGGGTGTTTGGACCGTACCTGCAGGTTGAAAAGGAAATAGTTCAATTTATTTAATGAGTTCTTCTTGAGGGCTTACAAAGCTGGAAGATTCCCACGGATCTGGATCGCCGCCATGCCAGGCGAGAGCAGGAGATGTCTGCATCGAGATAGACACCGGTGAAGAAGAGAAGACAAACTCGCAAGGATCAAGAGGAGAGCTGTGATACTGAAGCTCTGAGGTTGCTTACTGGATGAGGTGCAGATGTGTGAGGGGCTCCCCGATGTGCTTGCTTGAGTACGTTTAAGCTGGGGGATGAACTGGCTGTTTCCAAAGAGTTCATGATGAGGGTTTTTCAAGGAAGTATCCCACATTAAGACAAAACCACAAGATTAAGATTAATGAAAAAAAAAAAAAAAAAGATTATTAATACAAAGCTCCAGCAGGCCTTTTGAAGCAAACACTGCAAACAGATTTTTTTAGTTTCTATATTTGATGAAATATGAAGAATAAGGGAGCATTTCCTTTCTTACAAAATTAAGAACAATCATTTTATTTCTTCACATTGGGGAAACCGCAGCTAGGGATATTCCAATGTTAGTGAGCGATAAATACCTCAGCTATTTCTAAATAGGTATGGCCACTATCTGACCATTCAACAATAAGAGAAAAACAATGTTTGAAAGTCAAAGTCAGGTCACAAGTTCACAACAAAGTAAATCTTATGTTTTATCCCTGAATTGACCATTTTATTTCAATATGACCAGTACAGACCCAAAATAATGCTTTTACTGTGGGTATGATTAATTTAACTCTGTGGCTAGCTAACAAAAAAACAAACAAACTTGTTTTAAGTCTCAGGGAGACGTCTTAGCGATATAAGCATTTGCTTTCCCTGGATACACATTGAAGACCATTATTATTATTATCATTGGTAATTTTTATCCAACAGTATATACAAACTAAACAGGATCAACATTTAAGGTTTTATGATGATAACATTGAACTTTGGTGCCCTGCAATGGATTGACAACTCCTCCCTTTTAGATTTAGATTTAGATGAATTGATTAAATTAAATTATCCATCCATCCATCCATCCATCCATCCCCAAAATAAGTTCCAATTCTCAGTCTTGATAACATGTATAAAACATAAAAAGAGAGATATTTTGTTTCAAAGCTGTTTTGATCAGTAAGCAATGATGTAGCCGAACTCTTTAGAAAATATTCCATATTAAACAACCATGACAAAACAGTATTTTTTTTTTCCCCATTTCCTTTTTAGAATTAAACAGCACCATTTCAAAGTGGATTTTAAAGCACTCACTCAAACTCATATTTCTTTAGAGGACCATCATGCAGGAATGACCTAAACTCCATTGATTCCCTCCAGAAACTTTACCTCTACTGAGCATTTCAGAAGCTTGGTGCTGCAATGACTGCATTAAAGTTTGAAGTGGCAAAACAAGGACTAAGTACATTTAATACATTGCACTTTAGTGACTTTTGTCTACAGGTGTATAGATTGGTAAACAAATCATTCACAAATTATGCCGGGATGGCTCATTTTCTTATTGAGTCCCAGGTGCCGCTATTTTAATCATTACCTAATTGTCTGGCTGCTCTATCGACAGCATGGAGGCCTCCTGCTCTGATTCTGCTGACACTTGCAGGGCGTCCGAGATCTGGAGTAACCTTTCGATGTCCATTGATGCTCCGCAGGCTGATGATGATTGATCGAGGTGGCCCTTGCTGTTAGATAATACCTAATCAGCGTTCAGAGTAATTTGTGTAAATGAGACCTCATTATTGATGGTAGGCAACTTTAGGAGCTTTCATACTCACTGAATCTAAACAGGGATTGGATCAGCAATAAAACTTTGCTCCGTTCCTCCGGCTTGAGATTGAGGGCAGCCAGGCTGATTGAACTGTTGAATGGGAAATAAGTGAGAGGAGATGAGTTGGCAGAGTGCACACAGAATGAGAATAAATAAAAGACATACCACATTGTAAACCCACTGTAATACACTGGGCAGGCTGACTTTTCTGCAGTTGCCAAAAATACAGCAACTATTCATAGTTCATATAGATATGATTTAGATTTGCTCCTTCTTATCTTAATGAAGAAATCTGAGATAAACCAGAAACGAATTCTCCATTCCAGTCTATGCAGGGAATGAAAATGATAAAGTGTGTGGGTGAATGACAGAATGACAAGGAGATTATGAAACGATCCTACTCACTCCTTCACAAATTTCATCTCTGACTGCCAAAAGATAGACAAATATCAGAAGCAGGGTGGTCACTAGGCATCCTCTAAATTTACAGCATTATAATCATACAAGGGAAAAAAGTAATTATGTTTAATAAAAATAAAAAGACGCATCTGCTCTAAGATCCGATGTGCATAGTTTTGATTAGATCTTTAATGGACAGTATTTGCAGTGGCTTTAAAGCAGAGCAATTGTGCTGCTGCTTTTGGGATGTTGATGTTGGAGGATGGATGGCTGCCCCAAGGACATTACCATTACCTGCCCCTGTAGATGGAACTCTGCCACTCCACTCCAGCACAAGGATCAGGCTCTGACACAGTGACACCGGCTTTGATGATGATTGATCATGTTGTTTTCTTCATTACCTTAAACCCAATCAGTGATTGCCGTAATTTGAGTAATGATAGCTCATTATTGCAGCGTTTAAAAGCTTCTTTTTTTTTTTACCCCACTAGTGAACCCTTGGAGACAACATTATAGGATCAATGAGTCTACCTTTTTTTTATGTGAAGTTCAGGGCAATGCCCTGTAATGGAAAAAAACAAAACAATGGCAACTTTAAAATTTAAGATGGTACACTTGTTCAGAAAACAGACAAACAAAACAAATATTTTTTTTTCCTTTAAGAAGAATGAAAGCAATAGGTAAATAAAGCTAATTTATTCTGAGACATTTAAAGTGACTCAAAAGTGATGATTTTATGATGTGTGAAGTTGGACTGATATTTGATCAATCTACTGAAAACCTATAAAAACACAATCCTGGCATAATATTTGATCACAAAAACAGACAAAAACAACAGGTTCAGGGACACGTAGATAATGATAAGCTTCAACACACATTTTATGCTTCTTTCATTGTGTTTTTGATCCCAACCATTAAACCATGGATTTGAAAGGCATTCCAGCGGTGTAGTTATCACATGGCTTTTTGAAAAATATGAAAATTGACAAATTGATTAAAACAAGTGAGCTGATTACAAAAGAAAAGAAAAAAACACAAAGAGAAAGAAATAAGTACCATGGATGCAGACCGACATCTGAATGTCAACCCTGGTTGTACGGGAACAAAAAGACAGATTAGCATTTTAAACGCCACATACAGAAGAACACTGCCTTTAATGGCAGCAGCGTATAAAATTGTTGCTGATCTAGATAAACACTGTGTGTTCAGAGGAGGGGGGGATAAGGCAGCATGACCTTTATAATAAATACTGTGCAGATTTTTAACAAAACAATCACTTGGAAAAAGGAATTTCCAGTTTCACTCTATGACAACAATCAATCATACGCGATCAAAGATGGTACGTTGCAATAAGGGAACCTGCAAAACCATTAATGAGTCTCATTTAGGAACAGATGCAGGGAGACAACCGAGCAAGTGAATTGTGAAGAAAGGTCATGCCACAACTTCACACAGCTCGATCAGAATCAATAGAAAATTTGGAGACAGAATATCAGCAATCCTCCAGGAATCAGCAGCAGATACGGTGATTAATCATGTTAACACTTTATTTTTACCAATGCCTTTCTTAAGGTTACGCCATGTGCACTTGACAATTTCCCAACACATCAGGAAATAGAACAAAAGTTACATTAGTATAAAGATTTTTTTATTTCACTATTTTAAGAGCTTTTTTTTTGCAAGCATCTAAAGGTAAAGAAAAGCTGTTGTGATATTGGTTACATACAATGCAAGGAGATAAATGAAAGAATCTACAGCATGGAAGTCTGCAACAATTCTTGTTTGTAGCCTTGACAATGTTGATACTGTGAGGCACTAATGCCTTGAATTAGAGTAGATGAATGGATCACTCTGCTGGTCATGACAGGGTTGCACTGGCCATCTAGTCTCTTTTCATCTCATCCCCTTTGGTGGATCCCCCTGTCCAAATGTTGTCTCCTTTCTTTCTTCTGGTCTCAATTTCTGATCATCAAAAGCCAGGTGAGCATACGTCCAAATCTTCTGGCCCCGGCAACAGCATATTGTGTCATTAGAGCAGAAATGGTTTTAGAGCCAAAACACATTCATAAACACTCAGACACAATCCAGAACAACGGTTTGGGGAAATATAAAGCACACATACAAAACAAATGATCTAACCTGTACCAAAAACAGGCACAAATGGACTTTGACACACACACACACACACAAACATCCACAAGTATTTGATGTCCTCCCTGTTTGAAGCCCAATTCTTGTTATCACTGCTAGCTATATGCCGTTCTCCATTTCCCAGTTTTTTTAGGAGCGTCCAGGGCTTTCATCTGAGAGCCATCGTCTACGCCAAAGCCAACAGTCTCAGAAGCACTGACACACTGAATGATGGTTAACATTTCAAAACCCTCACTTTATATTAATACATGACAGGTAACATAGAAACACTGGGTGAGTAGAAACCACACACAGACACTCAGACACGACAAAGACACAAGGATGCAGACCCTTGCTCTCACTGACGCATAAAAACCAATGCAAATCTGGCTGTGTCTGCCTCTGATGACTAAACCTGTCCGGCTTTTAGATGTCAAATCTCCTTGTTATGTTTTTCCGCTCTGCTTTGGCAACCCTCTCCTACTTGTGCAGACACCCACTCCCTGAAGCTCTGCACAGCTCCACTTTCAGGAGGAGTAGTTTGACATCAGATATCATACCGCCGTACTGCCGCCATTTCCTGTTTCATATTTGCTCAATCTTGGACTTTCAGCACTTGAAGAGGGCAGTTGTTCCTCTTGTCATGTTCATTCAATCAAAAATGACTAAAACATTAAGCTAAATAAAATTTGAATTAAAAGTGGATTCAGATCTACCTCTCTGACACTAAAAGATTACCTAAATAATGATTTTGTTCAATTATTTAAATAGATTTTAGAAAAAAAGGTGTTGTTATGCAGCATCTAGCACAGACATCACTGTCAAACAGAGGAATTCTCAACAACAAAAAGATAACCATTCATTGTTTTTCAAGATAACATTAAAGTCCCACTCCAATCATCTTTTTAACTATTGTAAAACATTTCTAGTGGTCTTTTAATTATGATGATGCCATTTTTTTGACAAAAATAAACAAAAAAACTGTGCCATCTTCTAGGACATAGTTTCTGTAGAGCGACAGGAGGTAATCTGAAGTCACATAGTAAGCCTGCCCTCATTTCCTGTGACCCATTTGTTTATACTCCCACTAGCTTATATTCCCCGATACCCTCAACCTAACATCACCTGTACAACAAAAGTGGCAAACAATATTGGATCTATCCTGCTGTAAATATTTTGAGCCAGATACCAGCTCAGACGAGAAAAATAAAGATAGCTTGTGGACTGCTGACTGTAGCACCTATGTCACAGCTACAAGCTTTTTCCAACTGCGTTTATTTGTGTGCTCCTAATTCACAATTATTTAAATAAAGAAATATGTAGAAATGCAATTTTAAGCTTAATTTTTTTTTTATAAATATCCTCCATCATGAGAAAAATGGTACAAGAACATGTTAAATATTTTTAGAATGACTGTTACCAAACAATTTCCCTGGGTATCAATGAAGCTGAGTTTAAGTCCAAACTTAAATATTCCACAATATGACTTCATTGCACATTGATTAGTGGAGTACCTGTGCTACTAAATTTAAAATGTGGGGCCAGTTCTTAAAACCAGCATCATCTTTATTTAACACATGATCCAAATAGGATTTCAGTTCCCCTGATCTGTAGCTGATGAGAGCTATGTTAGAAGAAAATCAAACATAATCACACAAAAGCTTCTTTTTGGAAATGAATCAACATTCAGTAAAAACGTTAATTTTTTTCAACTGTATCTATACTGAGTTTCTATTGCTGCATGATTTGCGATGTGAAACAAAGACAATGAGAGTACTGGATGTGGGTTGAGGGTGTACTTAACTGCGCTGTTCTAAAAATGTTCACTTCCTTTTTGAACACATTTGATTTACTATTTGGCAGGGTTTCAATGCTCCTTTACCCTCCATTTTCAGCAAAGGAGGAGTTAGTTGACACTCTCAATTCCGAACTCCACCAAACGCTGAGGGCATCCCTGGAGAACGGCTCGTTCATTCAGCGTTCCCATCAGCCCATTAGATTGGCCATCAGCCAATGTAACATGCTTCCTGTTTCTCGTAGACACCTTTTTCTTCATTCTCGTGTTAATTCAGTTGTTTTTGAAACTTCCAACATGTAGAGGTGTTAGATTGCTTCAGCCTGAGGATTCTCAATGCATTTAACAAACTGAAAAGCGGATCAAGTATGAGGAGGAACTTGGTTCATTCATTCTCACAATTCATCGCCAACTCGAAAGCAGCAGAATCAGATTAAGACCATGGGCTGAACCACGCTGCATGTGTTGTAAGTGCCTCTATAGGCATTGTGAGAAAACTGTAAAGAGCTAAATTGACTGATAAAACCTTACGGCTGCCTGTCTCTAAAAACTTTGCGACTAAATACGTCTGTGACACGCAGAGATACTAAACATTCATTAATTTCAGTCAGCACAAACCGAAAAAGAAGTAAGTCTATTACCAGAAATATGTAGTGAATTAAAACTTATCAAAGTTTCTATAATTCAAACACTGTAACGCTACTTCCTGTATTAGTATGATAATCTGAAAACTGCCATTTCCTGTTCACCAGGGCACATCAGCAAGTTTGAAGTGTAGAAGGTGAAAATGCAGAACCAGGAAAGTGTTTTTTTTTATACATGTAGGGCATAAATGATGTCTGATTGTGCAAGCTTGATGCCACTGTTGAACAGCTAGTCAATGGAGAGGGCAGGGAGAAGCAATGGAGCGATGTAATGTGTAATCTTACTACTCAATGGGCTGTGCCCAGCAACGGGCCTCTGAATGCTGGAAGTGTCAGAGAGATAAATAGCGGAGTGTCCCCCTCGAAAAACATGATTAATACCCCGCCTAGTGACGCTGCTGAAGATGAAGTGGGAGCAGCTGGCTCAGGCAGCGTAGGCACGCAGGCAGAGGTGGGAGGGGGAATGGGAGCGAGTGCAGCGGAGCAAAGAGGGCAAAGAGTAGGACACACTGGCAGCTAGGGGAAAGGAAGGCAAGGCAAGGGCAATATGGGCCACCACAGGCACAGGGACCCCACTTCCCTTCGTATCCACTTGAATGCAGATTTATCTTTTTTTTTTTTAACCAGTATTTAGCCCTTAAATAGTTTATAGGTAATTACAGTGCTGTCTGTTCGCACCAAAAATCAAACTTCCCTACATTTCTCTCGCTGTTCATAATGAAGGCTTGTGTTCTTTGATTAAACAAGTCCAGGAAAAACAAAACTACCAGGAAATTAATCTCAATTCAGTGAAGCATTTTTACAGTTTTAGTAAGCGTTAGTGGCATGACTTAAAACAAGAGCGTGGTGGTAGACTGTACATCATTCAGACACATTTTCATAGATCATGCAAGCTTTTTTTTTTTTTATAAAAAACTGTGTTATGACCACTTGTATATCATTTTGTTGATAGATCATAAACAAGTTTTGTGAGTACATATAAGCTTTCTTTTATTGACTTTAGCCTCCTTTAGGAAAAGTAGAAACGTTCTAAATGTGCAGACTTTGGTCCACTTCTGTTGTGTAAGTAAACATGTCGAGGGGTGGGCTACTTTTTCATGGTTCAGGGGCCTCAACCCTCCCCTTACACAATTAACTTTTCCAGTGTAATGAGATGATTGATATGCTGGAAGTGTGTGCTTTAAGGAGATATTAATCATTCCCTCTGGTAATTTTAATCATGCGTTCCATCATCCCCAGCTGCTGAGGATCACCTTCCTAGCAAACAAAGGGCGGCCACGCCACTTGCATAGTCATTCTGTTCTAGTTTAACTTTATTTTATGCTGGTTCCTCCCATCTGTTCGCACAAGGCTCCACAGCCCACGTTGCACGTTGACAAGCTGGGTAAGCAGTGTGTGGGTGGGTGATTGTATGAGTGTGCCTGCTTGTGTGTGTGTAAACTTTAGAAACACAGGCATCTTTGAAATGGTAAATCTAATCCTCCAGGTCCGTGAATGGTTGGTACACCGCCACCAGCCACCTTCACTGACGCACGCAGTAAGGCAAACCAGCAGCGGGCATGCATGCACACAGTCTCTCTGAGGCAGAATCGCTGAAACACACACACTGACACACGCACTGAGAAACATACACATGCACACATACCACATGGTGTGGCCAATATGTCAGAGTAAAGCATACTTTGGCATTTGAACCAGTCACTATTATTGCAAGGCTGAAGAATGCTGTAGGGAAGATTTATTTAGATGGCAAACTTTGAAAGTCTCTCTTCCCTAACTGCTTTGAAAGTCAAAGAGACTTATTTATTCCCAAAGCAATGATTAGTTCGTGTTGAGTGCCTCCATTGTGCTCTGCTGTTCATCTGCATTGTTTTTCCATGTTTTTACCCAAGGCTATAGCATTTGAAAGGGTGTTCCAAAATCAAAGGCATGTCTCACATGACTTCAAGTCAGGTGCTGCGTTGTCGCAGTCAAGGCCCCCTGGTGATACGGTCGTGTTCTCAGGCACAAAACAAAGCAGATCCGATTGTACAAAAGCAATAAAGTGTTACGTCTTAACGGTTAAACAACAAAAGCAATCCAAGAATTTCACTGTGCTTAAAAAAAGAAACACATTGACTATAAACCGTATGATTATATGAGACAAACACTCGAGAGAAAAGCTCCACAAGGTTGTTCAAAAATCTGATGCTTCAAAATTTGTGACAGCTTCAAGCTCGGTTTTTTTGAAGTCCTAAACGTGTGCTCAATCATGAACAAAATTAATGACATGCAGCTGACAGATATTCCATCATCAATTCAGAAGTTTCTGAAAGTTATTGAAGGGGGCTCATCTAGTTGTGCTTCGATCAGCTGGAGAAAGTTGGCTGCTTGACAGATGCCTAAATGCACAAAGCTTTGCAACTTTAAATAATCTAACTGCAATAAGAAAAAGCAACTTAACGTTACACTAAATTCAGCCTCATCTGTTATCTGTGGCACATTTCTGTAGACAAAGGTAATAGGGGTTTGCAGAGGCTATTCCCCACCTTATCCTAAATAATGATGAATGAATATGCCAGCAAGTGACAGATGTTTACTTTTTTCTTTTTTCAAATTGGTCTAATCTATTTATGGCTACATGCAGTGTTGTCACCTTTGGAGTGCCAGTTGAGGCCTTTCTAAAATGTAAACTGTTAATGGTTTTTGTCCAAAACATTTAGTGTTTTCTAAGAGAAAAAAAAAAAGTACAAATTATTTTTCTATTTTAACATCAGAAAGTAATTATGTAATGCTTTTTTTGTATAAACCGCAATCATACTTAAAAAAAAAAAAGCCAATTTGAACGTTAACATTTGAAATGTGTGAGGTCAAAACGGATTCGAAGCCAAGACTGAAGATCTGCCAAACCTGACAGGTGTGTTTTCATTGGCCATGCAGCACCAGTTTCTTAAACATGAATAAGTTGTCAGCGCCGTTGATAAACTAAATGTCTTCCATTCAAAAGCATATCTGATTTTATTATGACTTTACGCCCATTTCAAGTGTAAATAAGTGTTGATCACGTGACGTGGCTCGGAGGAAATGCTTTGTGAAAGGTGCTTGTAAAGAAAGCATGACGACTGCTGGCTGGCCCTCATTATTTCCACCTTACTTTACCCTGGCACCCCAGCTCCAGTGCATGACTAAGACACAATTAATCCTAATAATCAGGGCCCTAACCGCCATTCCTCATTCTGGCAGGCCTTTTTTTTTCCATAGGGGCACAGAGGGAGTGCCCCGACCATGGATCTCTGCTACACAGATGAACTCTATACAGATGTTGAATGAGCAGCATGGTTAATGGCTTAGCCTTCTTATGGCCTTCACACATGTACAAAAAAGAAAAAAAAGAAGATGGCATTTATCATGTCACATCAACCTCTAAATGGAGGAATGGCTGCATTTCTTGCAGCATGAACTGGATTATTTTGAAGTGTACTTTTTTGAGCCCGTACCACTTTTATTGTTCAGTGTTTGAAAGAAAAGACAGTCAACTTAGAATTGGCTGTGGTAAGAAGAAAACAATTTTAGGATTGTTGGACATTTTTAAGCATGTAGTTTTCAGATGACAGTGCAAGTCTTTAATGTTATCCCAAAAATAGCTTTTGCCATTAGATAACTGGATTGCGTTACGCAAAAAAAAGATGCTTGGCTGAAAGCTTGAAAGTCTTTGTGTGAGTTTAAACTGAAGGAAGATAAACAAAGGACAGTAGTATTATGACTTGTGTTTCTCTATTTGACTCTTCAACATAAGCTATAAAACCATAAACTTTAGTTGGTGTTTTGTTGAAACTTACAAATATCCCATTTTAATCCCCTGCTTTTTGAGAGGATGTAGACTTGTGCAATCAAACTGTCTAAGTTTGTGGTATTTATGCCAGGCTTATCCGTATTTTGCTGGTTATGCTATTTTGCAAAAGTATTTTGCAAATTGTTCATAAAAAAAGAAAAAAAAAGTTCAATAACTTTATTTACCACTGCTCCATATAGGTGTGTAACATGTCCACTCTTGACAGGGGTTGAGCAGAAAAAAGATAGAAATGTAACCAAAACCTAATTAAGCAAAATTACATTTATAAATACAAAAAAAAGACTTTTAGTAGTAGAATTATTTAGACTTTTCCAGACTTCTCATTAGCCAATTTGTCTCATTGGTGTGTGACAGTGTTTAAGATTTAGACACTTTACCTGAATGACATTATTAGGATTTTACCAGCTCTGAGTGTGCGCTCTTTATTCAACTGCACATTTCTATCATGTGCTTTTACCTTATGCTGAACTTCACTTAGTATTTGCTTTTTGAATGCAGACAGTTTAATTTGGAATAAAAGCACTGTGAAAGATTATTGGCTATTGATAATCATGCTAATCAGCATGTCAGCAAGGATCTCAAAATCCCTCACAAGTCATCAAGTGCTTTATTTCAGACGACAAAAAGGTTTGTTATAAGTCCCTTAGAACGGTGCCCAACACACAGTTCTCAGTTTCCCCAGGAAAGCCTCCATAGGTTTTTTTCTTAATTAGTGTCAAAATGAAAATACACAATGTAGCTACCCAAACTTGTTAAAAACAGAAATAATCTTCCTTCTTTCTAGAAAATATATGCGCTTTTCCCCCTAAAATACACTAATTTCACACTAATACACTCATTTTGTAGAAAAATCCATTTATTCTTTGGTGGTTTTCTGCCGTGTGGATGTAACATATGTCAAACAGTCAAGTTTTGAGAAACAAACAGCTGGCTGGTTCAAGAAAGAGGAAACTGCCTACTGAGCAAGAATGATCTCTCCCTGAGTGTCATCCGCCAGCAGCATGAGGCAGAACCAGCATGTTTGGATTCCAACTGTACAGCAAGAATATGGCTCTTCTTGTCAACTTCATGCTGACAAGAGTAATATTGACACAAATGAATGCAAAGGCTGCACAATTAATGTCTTGAAAGCTCCAGTAAAAGTTTGCAGGAAATGATGGTGCAGTTGCCCGTGTCTGTAATGTGTGTGTGCATTTGTTAATGCAAGTTTTATGTCTTTTCGTTTTTTCTTTAAAGATTGTAGAGGAATTGCTCATTATTGGGCTTCAAGTAGCATAAAATGTACAGCTGTGTGACTGTCAGTGCTCGTTGGACTATTGAGCTGGTGTGCGGCATGACAGTGGGTGGCGTCCCTTCATACAAATAATCGCCCGGTGCTTGTTGCCAGGTTTTGCAAGGAGTTTTTCAGCAAGTTGGATCTATAAATCCATTTTTTCAAGCCCTTTTGTTTTTGAAATAGACATTTGCCCTTTAAACATCACAATATTAAGATAGTATAACCCATAATGGGGCTAATTTATGGTGTGATGTTTGTTTTCAGTGCTAATAACCATATGGGAACAAGTGTACATACACAAGCTCCTCTAAATAGCATCTGCTAAAAACAGCTGCATTCCATGTTACGCCACTCTGCCATCCTTTGTAATAAACTCATATTTATGTTTTTTCTTATCAACATCTGTATCAACATGGCTTTCCTATTTGCCCTGCTGGAGACTCAACTGTCTAACTTAATGTCAGCCGTCTCTGAAATGAGTTTCTAAAGTCTGCAAGTTTAATATGGTTACTAGTATTTGGGAAAAGAGGAAAATGAAAAAGGCTCCTCACAACAGGTAATACATAAGAAATACATGTAACATGACTGGTGATGACAGGCTGCTGTGATCAAATCATGATGAGGGTCTGACAGCTAAGGACTGAAACCAAGCAGCTGCAGTAATAAACACATAGACTGAGAAACAATCAACAGACAGTGAGCAGATGTGATAAGGAACTCAAAACCCGGGGTGATCAGTTAATCTGAAGTAGAAACGGGAAGCTCAGATCGAAGAAAAAAAAAGTAAACAAAAATAAAAATCATGTCTATAATAAATTATCTTAAGGAATGAAATCAAAATATAGAAACAAAGTCATTTTTTAACTACTTTTCTGCTTAGTTAGGCTAACTTTTAGGCCTCAGAAAGGAATTAAAAATATTCGAATAATACGAATTTCATAAAAATACTGGCATTTGTTTCTGCACTTACTCTGAACAAAAACTTCATACATATGTATTCTTTAACTCTCTATTTAGTTGATCTTTTGGGAAAAAAACAAACATCTTTTGTTTTTTAGGGGGCCGTTTTATCAAAATCTTGCTTAACTCTCCTGATGTGTTTATTTCTGAAGAACAGCATTGATGATTGTTACTGTTTGAATTACAAATAGAGCAACGGAACCTTTTTGATTTGATAAGGTCTCTCTAACTTTATGAGCTGCTCTACAGACAATTGAATTTTTGAAGTGTATTGCAGTTTTCCAGAAGGGGGGGTGCTAACCGCGGAAGAAGTTTGAAATGTTGATCTGCCCAGCCACCTTTAGGCTCAGGAAATACCCCTAAGATTTTTCCAACAAACACACAGATGGTATTGTGTGTGTGTCTCTGGCATTTTTACAAATTCAGAGTCCTGAGGAAGGGTGAGGTCAGATGTGGCTCATTTTCATATGGTGTTTAGATTCTTTTGTTTTGGAATCATCATGTGGACTCTTGACTCAACCTGCAGGTAGGGGTCCATTCAACAGCTTGCCTACCCTAAGGAAATATCCTTATTGTTGCTGGATATCTTTATAGGAATAAAAAGCAATTGGATTTTTCAAGGAAAACATTGGCTAACACTCAAAATAATTGAGTTCTGAGAAAAAGTTCTGAAGGTGCAGGGCAGAACTGACCTGGTTGTTGGTTTACAAATACAAATTTGACAAAAAAAGGAAGGAAGAATGTAGTTTCTTTGAGACCACACCAGAAAAAAAAAAATCATTTAAAGAATACATTTGGAAGAAATTCCAAGATCTTACAAAGTTAATAAAGATATGGTCCTTAGGCTTCTTCAGAATTTTGGAGTGAAGGTCAATCAAATTGGAATGTTTTTATCATTAATAGCTACAGCACTTATTTAATCAGAGTCCCTTATCTAACCCCGGAGAAGCCATAAGGTCAATTTAGTTGTATTTATTTACTTATTTATTTTCATTTATTCATCTTCCAGATTTTTTGGTCACTGTTAATTGCTCCTATTCAAGATGAACAAACAAAAAAAGTCAAATCAATTTTAAAAGCACAGAAGAAAATTGCTCTTGGGGATTTCAGGGTCAAGATGAATGCATTAACTGTCAGCATAGAACGTTTCTTTTTTATTTTTTTGGATGGGGGTGGGGTGATTCTAAACATTTAGTTTGTGGCTCAAAACTTTGCTGCATTAAAAAGCCAAAGCATTGCCAATCTGCAATGAGCTTTGTCTACAAGACGTGAATTGGAAAAAGTTTGTGTTCCTAAATGTTTAATATCATGTTAAGTCAACCATTTAAAAACTTTTTTTTTTCATTAAAGAACTGCCGCATTACACTAACGATTTACAAAAAAAAAAAGTCACTAAGTCACAGAATCCATGTTGTTCTTTTCCCCAGGAATCCTGACCATTTTCATATGCAAATAAATATATTAATTATATGCAAAGTTACAATTAGATTGAAATAAAAAAAATAAATTGAAAAAATAATATTTTGAGGAAAATGTTCATTTTGTTTAATTTTTACATGTTGTTTTAATGCCCAGAACTGTACAGAAATAGAGCAATTGACATTTGACTGGAAAGTTGCAGGTTTGGTTCCTGCCCACCCATGTTTTGAAGTTTCCTTGAGCAAGGCACTGAATCCCACATTGCTTTTGATGGTTTTAAGTTGGCATCAAAGTTTGGTAGCGTAAATGGGTGAATGTGTGTGTATGGGGGAATTGGACTGTGACTGTAAAGCACTTTGAAAATTTTAAGAGTGTAGTAAGTGTTGTATAAGTATTACCATTTACCATTTTTACTAATGAAGATACTTTTTTTTTTTATCAAGGATGACATCAGACAATTTAAAAAAATCACTGACAACAACACATCTTTATGGACTAAATTAAGAAAATTACAATGTTAAAAAACTTTGCAAAGAATTATTGTTGGTGTAGTCTGTCAAGAATCTATTAACCACCCACCACAAACTAATAGGTTTACCTTTCAAATAATTCCCATACATCATGTTTTATGTAATGTAGCTTCTTTGTACGTTTGCTCTAATCAAATACATAGTATGAATCAGGAATTCCGGTTGAATTATGCTGAGTCACCGTTGTCGTGTCCATGCTTAGACAGATGAAAAAACGTATGAAAAACCATGTAACTGAACAGGACAAAATTTCACTTCAGCCGATTTTGGAGCCCTGGGGAGCGCCAACACTCAAATCTTCTTTGATCATAAAACGGCCTGCCCAGTAATGGTGGTTAAAAGCTGCGTTGTACATAAAAGTAAAGCCCAAGCAGAGCAAAATTTTAACATCCCGCCTGCTTCTATAAGTCTCAGAGAAAGAAAATGGAGGAGGCTGAAATAATGGTCATGTTTTGCCTAAAATCACAACTGTCTGTACATTTGGATCACAAATAAAGATTAGACTAAAGACAATGTAATATTTTGATTATTTTTTTATATACTCACATGTTTTGATTTGAAAAAATATATATATCAGAAGAACTTCAATAAATAGAAATTCTAGAGATTTTTGTGTCATTTTGTAATGTTTAGACAGCATGAGAAAATTAGAGTTTTGCTTTATGCACTAATATCAGATTTAAGATGACAAAGCTGACCTTTCAATGCTAGAAGAGATATTTTTTTCCCATTTGCAATTTGACCTCTTGACTTCGCAACTACAGTTGACCTAACTTGTTTAAAGGTTTTCTGTGACAAGAAGAACATCTGACTTATATATTGCCCTCATCAACACAAGGTTTCATCGATGTGTCCTCCAGCTAAAACAGCAAAAGAGCAAAATCTATAGAAAAAAGGTGGATATAAAGCCTCAAGCAAAAAATGCCAGAGGTCATCCATAGCTGGATAAATATTGTTTCTTCAATCAGTGTAATGTATACTAAAAGGAGACAAAATGTCTAAAACTTTCCTTCTGTAAGAGTATGCTGTGTCTCTGCTTTTTTCAAAATAAATAACCAACAATATGGCTACAATTAGGGGAAAAAAAGACATTATCTAAGCAAATTCATATGTGCACATTAAGTTCTGGGTTATCCCATTTTTTATTGACACCACAAAGATTTGAGAAAAAAAAAAGCCTACAAAATATATGTTTTTATGTCTCTTATTCAACCTGGTTCAAAATTGCCCACAGAGAAGTGTCAAAAATGATAGCAATTTTTACTTTTTAACGAAACTCATTGGTTACTTACTGGTTCTTTTGCTTTCTCGTTTTGTTTTTTTAATTGAGAAATCAACTCAGCTCTGTAAAAAATTGTGGTAGACCTATGGTTGTTTTTTTTATAACTTCTTAATGTCTGTTGATGCAAATATGAATCAAATGACTTTCTGCTCCAAACATTAACCTTAATTTAGCATCTACATGAAAACAAACACATGGGTGATTTTTTTTTCCTTGCTGTAAATGAAATCATGCATCAAGGGGTTAAAGCTCAGGCCTCTGATTTAACAAAATCTAGCAAAAGTACCAAAGGTTAAATCAAAACAGCATCTGGGTGCGAACGCTTAACATTTAATGTAATCAACAAAAAAAAAGCAATAATGTTTTACTCAAAAACATGTATTATTATTATTTCTGATGCACGTTTATTAAATAAAATAGGCATGATATGTGGTTTTGACTTTACCACATTAATTGTTTTGTTTTCTTAAGCATAGTTTTTTTTTTGTGAAAATATATACATGTAAGTAAAAATGAGAAGTTTTGCATGAACATACAGAAATATACACTTTTTTTTTCCTGAAAAACAAAGCATTTTAAAGCAATAAAAGAGCAAATTGTCACATACACTTCCTATATTAGCTGTGGGAAGCAAACCTAGTTATAAGCAAATCTGGCTATGAGTCATTGTACTGAGTCATCAGCTGTGAAGACACTGAGAAAATATGTGGACAACTGAGTGTAGAGCTGCAAACCTCTTCTGACAAACCTTGGCCAAGAAAGCATTAGTGGACACAATGAAATATGGGGTCAACTATCAGTCATTCGTCAATGAACCCATCCTGTCATCATTTGAATTTTGAGCACTGACTGATATTAACCTTCATAACCCCGAGTCACGTAGGACAACTCAGCGATCCTGAGACTGACAGGCACAGTATCAAAGTAACTGTTGGGTGTCACTTTAATAAATGCTTTCAGTCGCATACAGCCATGAATAAAACGGCACCAGCGAGATGATGGGCACTTGGAGACCTCATCTTAAGATTGTTTTCACAGCCACTTTTTACTGAGGCTTTTTGCAGCTGACTGGACTAGAAATATATGAATTGTTTGTGTGTTATTTGTATTAATGTAAATCTGATATTAAAAATGGAGAAGACAAAACTTAAACACGTATCAACTAAATTCCCATGCATTCATCGGTACTCAGGTTCTTCCTAGTTTAAGGTTTTCTTAGCACTTTTTCATAACATGGATTTAAAGATATATTTATAAATTTCAGTTGGGTTTTACTAAACAATTAATCCTCTGAAAAACAAAGCAACTAGTAAAGTATCTTTCAAATGAGTTTAGCACGACCACACTTTCGAGTATGGTGCTATTCTCCTATTATTTCCTTAAGGAAAATTACAGAGGAACAAATCAGGAAGTGTGATTTTTTTCTAGCACTATACAAAAATAATGATCAACAGGAACCAAATGTTCCTGAAAACCTCATCATTTCTGCTGTTGTTTCCATTCAAACACTTTTTTCAGAATACTTTTATGTCACTGAAATCCCTATATGAGTTTCTTAAGACACTTCCATAAAAGTAACTGGATTATGTTCTCTATTGGTTCATTTCCTTATGTAAAACCAACCTAAACCTCCATATTAAAGTATAACAACACGATCCATTTGCTCTTTTCTTCTGGTGAAGAAAATTTGAAAACACAGGAAGTCCCACCGTACAGGGAGAAGATTGTAATTACTAAGCTCATCTGGCAGGGGAATGTCAAAATAAAAGCCATAACAATCATTGTAGCAGCCGAAAAACCAGCTTGATTTTTTTTTTTTTTTTTTTAAATAAAAAGCAGCTGAGGACTTGAAGCGCATACATTTTATGCTGAGAAGATGAGGTGTGTAGGATGCAAAATCTGCTGGACCAACAAGAAGACACAGCCATTAAAGTGCAATAACACAAGGAAGACGGAAGATCAAAAGGCAGAGGAATGAGTTTGGGTTGAAACTAAACAAATAAGCTGCATAAAAAGTGCTAATTGTGAAAATAGGGTTTTTCATAAATCAACGTGAAAAACACAAATTGAAAGTAAGACGTTTCATTGTTAGGTATTCAATGTATTGTTTTAATGTACTGAACAATATGCTTGTGTCTCAGAAGAACCTGCTTGTTAATTTGTCCTGTGGCCTTTGTCACTGGCCTCAACTTATCTTTGAGGCAAAGATTTAAAACAAAAGGACAGTCATTAGATGACATGTCACACAATAGAGAGGTCTCATTCTGGACCCGTGCCTGCTGGCTGTGTCCTTTGCTTTGCCCACTTTGCTCAGCAAGACTGCCAGGACATTGAGCCTGACACATTGGAACTGCTGCTCTCTCGGTGCCCTCTTTCATTCGCGCTATCACAGAGTCAAA
>BSAI01000030.1:29381245-29403032 GCA_036245035.1 Adrianichthys oophorus | reverse complement strand
ATCACCACGAAACGCAACGGAGTAAATAAAATCACCCCATAAGGAGTGAGTTGCCCAGTTGCAAGCATATGGGAAAACAGTCGCTAGGCAGATTGTGAGAGGGGGGGGACACAGAGCTGATAGTCATGCTCCAGGTGCAGATGGCACACTGTTTCATGTGTGGCCTCAGTGGATTATGTCAGGGAAGCTACTGGAGGCATACAACATGGAGAGATCACACAAAAACATTGTCAACCAAAATTCAAAGATTCATTAACAAAGGTCATTTCCATGACAGCAAATACCTAAAAGATGGCCAAGCCTTTTGAAGCCAGGATGTGGACAAAAGGAAGCTGAACAAAGAGGCTTTAAGGGAGGATGGAAATTCAAATTTTACAGATTTGGATGGAAAATAATTACTAAATGTTGTTTACATGGTTTTATTTACATGGGATTTAAACAAGCAATTTTAAAAACAGCTAAGCTTTTGCATTACCACAGGCTTTAAATCAGACAAGGAAAATGCCATGCAGTAATTTCAGTTACTCAGTTGCTCACATATAAGGAAACATTCATTACCTACATTCTAAGTGAATTTCTGCACATAGTCATGACACGATCAAGACAGACACTGCCCCTAAGGAGGGAGAGTAGCAGCGACCCTTAAAACCAATAATGGTCATAGGTCAGAGAAAGGGAAGCTTGGATCTAAGTCCCATCCTATTGTGTGACATGTTTCCCTCGCCTGCTTGCCCCAAAGGCGCAGCATCAGGGTTAACACTTCAAACACTCAATATCTTCACGAAACACAAAGGACTCAACTGCTTGCCATACACATCATTTCTTCCAGGAACAGAGATATGGATCCCTCCCAAAGGTCACTGCCAGCCCAAGTTTCAATGATTAGGCGAAGCTTTGTTGTTTGACTTTTCTCCTGGTGCACATCTACTTTTAGCTGCAAATTGTCTAGTTAGCCCAGCATTTTGCATTAAAATAGAATCGTGTTTTATATGTCAGTTTATGTTAGATATGGCTGATAACAATTTACTATTTAAGTGTATGCAGTAAAATAAAATGTCAACACATTCCTAATATTTAAGCTGGCTGCATGTTTCTTTGTTTTGTTTTGACAAAAACAACATTTCAACAAGGACTCAGTGAGATGCCGTGGATCACTTACTTATTTTTGTGCTCTTTTTAAAATCTGAAAACATCTTTGTCCTCCTGCTCTTAAACCCTTAAATGTTCTCCTGACAGCATTGTAGGAAGATCTGTTACAGGTGAATAAAGTCTACCGAACCAGTCCAAAGACAGCATTGTGACGAGACAACTGTCCAGGGTCTATTCTGTTACACTTTTATGAAATTTTGCACCAGAGAGGACACTAATCTCACAAGTCTGAGATCTTATTTCAAGACGGCAATTCAAGAATCAATCTGGTTAGCTTCCTGCTTTCAGCCTGCTGCTTTTACGCTAGTGCATCTCAAAGAGAGCTTAACTTTCTGTCATATGTTTATGTGCATTATAGTTAAACGCCTCATATTGTGAGTTGACGAATACCTTCTGTCATTGATGTAGGTGCACATATGGATTGTTTGAGGCAACCTTTAGACTTACTGTTTTTTGACAGTTTTTTTTTCCTCATCTTCTGCAACCATGCACATGAAAAATAGAGAAAAATCTCCCAAGTGTGGCAGATAAATATATAATTGTTTGCTCAAGTGTTTTTTTGCACAGTATGAGACCTTCCGTTTGCTGCACCAAGTAGAATGCACTGCAGGCAGTCTCTTGAGGGAAGGTCTCATTTTCTGCCCCCTGCTGTGAAATATTCAGTCCGGCCTGAAATAATATGGGACTCGTTTCAAGGCTTAGCACTTTTCAAATATGCTGGCAATAATGGACAGGGCAACAAATGAAGCACAGCCTCTCACAGAAAGAAAAGCAGAGGTTTTGAATCCTCAGCCAGGGTTTTACACAAACACCAGAGACAGTCAAAGTGCTGTCTATAAATACTGTAAAGTAATTACTTTTTAGGTAAAAAGCTTAAAAAATAGCAAAAATGTGGAACTAAGTGTTGTTTGATTGCTTGTGAACCTTCATTTTGTGCGATGTTTAAAAAATAAATCCAAACATAAAGGTTCATATTTCATTTCTGTGGTTTCCTCTTTTTTCTCCAAAACATCAATACACTTTTTTTTTTTTATTTTAGAACTTTTCAAAATAAAGGCTTAATCTCTTTGCTTTTCTTTATTTTCATGGAAGTGATAAAATAATAATAATAGGATTCCCTGATGTTCTGTTAAAAGTTTTTCTATCTATCTATCTATCTATCTATCTATCTATCTGAAACAACGTTGCAGTACCTTGACCGTCCACTGAATGGCGCTGTAGCCCGCAACTTCAGCGCTGTGCCACCGGCCACCCAGCCCACCAGCCTGCCGCGGCTGCTTCCACGGTCCGAGCTACCTCCAGGCTGAACCACCGCACTTTCTCCGTGCGGGGTGACAGCTCCAAGGCCTCCGTCTGAACCGTTACGCCAACAAAAACTCATAAAAAGACCATGACCCAGAAATTCCCGCTTTAATCGGGTCATGGTGCTGGTTTTCATCCCTTAATGGCAATGGCACCTCTCACTGTCCCTTTCATGATGGAAGAGTCACTTTTCTCCCAAACCTGTAGTTTGAAGTGACTGAGAGGAAGGGTTTTCAGCCGGCCACCTTGTATTGATGCCTTTGCGTGCGTTTTCAGCCTGGTTACAGCTTTTCTCTGTTTTTTAATCTATTTGAAGGTCAGTTTACCCCTTTAATGAGCTGCTGGGAGGATTTGTATTAGCAGAGATAACCAAGAATGTGATGATGGTTGGCTGTAGCCACAATGTTGAATGAGCATGCTGCTTTTAAGTTAGTAAAATCCAGCCACTCATTTGTTGGTGGTTAGCAGCTTCCTTATAATGATCAATAGCAGGAAAAAAACACGAAAAGTAATAAACAAACAAACAAACATACAAAAGTAATGTTCAGGTGACAAACTGATATTTAATTGCCTCTAAAAAAAACATAAAAAGGTGATTTTAAATGTGTTGGGTCTCGATGGAAACGTGGTGCTTCTTTGTAAAAACACTATTTTCTTCTTTGACTTTTTACAGGGTTTGTTCTTGGTTCTACCAAGGATGTCCAATGCAAATGTGGGCCTACAGCCAATTGGGATGAATTCTAGAGTAGAACCCAAACAGATGGGAAATGGTATAAAGGTGAATGCAAGGTCAACCTGAGCTTTGGTGATATGGCTGTGGGCACTGCTCATAGCAGTGTTTCAAAAGTTGACTTAAGAAAACAGATTGTACGGTCAGACTAAACTCTTAAGACCATATTGGGCCATTTTTTTTCCCAGGCTTCTTTTGTGTAGATTGCCACAGGCAGAAGCAGCAGACACCAAATGGTCAAAAAATTGTTAACGTTATGTTTGTCTGGAAACCAGCAGAACGGGGGTGTTGGTTTCCAGCCGGTGGGTTTTTTCTTTGTCCCTCCTTTCTGATTTTTTCCTTTTTTTTTTAATTTCCTTTGCTAACCCAGATTTTTACATTTACTAGGCTCACAGCTGATTTGTCCTGTGGGACTGAAATGAACCAGAAAAAGGTTGAAGAACTCTGCATACAGGAGCCAAAAGAGCAGGGGCAGGTAATTAATATGTCAGCTCAGTAATGAACTTCATCAATATGTATAAATAACACTTATTTGGAGCTAGAGTAGCTGGTGTTGGATGCTGCAGGAAGTATCATCTGAAAGTACATGTATCCATTAGTAAACACTTCATAGTGTGTTTTGACTGGCGAGGTGGCGGGACTCGTCTCTGTCCGGTTGCAGTAATTTTCACCCGTCACCTCGTCATTGCTGCAGAAACACTCGCTGTGGCTTGGTTAGATTAACAGAGAGCCCCCTAATGGAGTAATTACACTGAGCCAAACATCTATTTTTCACCTGTGCTCTGCCATTATTCTCTGTCCCCCTCATCCACTCCATTGGAAGTCACTTACTCTCCTTACAATGAGTTATCATTGACTGCCATTCAGACGTTCTGGAGCAATTTGTCTTACTGAGGCCACGCGCTGGCCTGATTGTAAAGAACAATCATTCTCTCTCCAATATATAAAACATTTATGGGGAAAAGAGAAAAGAAAATGTCCCACAAACAGATAGTAGAAAGTAGCTAATAGATGCTATAAAGGTGACAAAAAAAGGAAATAATGTTGGCGATTACTGGAGGAGGAACGAGTTCGCACCACCAGTACACCTACACTAGTAGAAGAAAAAAAAGAAAAAAAAAAAACCTCCTCTACGAGACAAATGTGTTATACGGTTAGTGTGTCAGTTATGCATGGAGGCAATTGTTCTCTTCACAAACAAACTATAAATCCTAGTTTGATTCTGTGTTACATTTTTCTGCTAAGGTATTTGTCATTGAAATCAATAGCTCTTTTTTTTTTCATTTGGTCTTTTTGCATTTGTGGATTTTTCTCAAACTAATGATGTTTTTGATTTGTTGTAACGCCTATTTTTTTAGTTTTCAAACTTTCTTGTTGACAGACTTGTGCTTTCCGTGGCCTTTTGGCTGCTTTCATCTTATCCAAATTCAAAATTCTGGATGGAATTATGTGCAACGATCCACACTTATTTGAGCCTAGATTTGTCCAGTGCACAGCTATGTATCTTCTATAACAATTGCGACTGACATCTCTCCTGAAGGCAAACACAGCCTTGCTGCTGCTCTCGGTCCAGCATGCATCCCACTCTACCTCTGCAGCAAGGGTTAATAGCGTTCTTAACGGAGTGTTTTGTTAGATTAGTCTCTCTCCCAGCTTAACACAATGACAAATAACCATTATTCTTTTTCTTGCACTGATAATCAGGAAAACTTGAACATTTTTTACCAGCAGAAGTGAAACCATTAATCCTCAGTGATGCTGCTGATAAGTGCTGACTTTGGAGTAATGGCCCTGTCACCTTAAAAAGGAGGAGAGAAAATTTGAACAATTAAAACAAGATGCCTGTTTCATTTAGTGTATCCCATCTCTTTGTGTCATCAGGAGGTTTCTGCCAGTGGTAATAGACCAAATAACTGTTTTTTTTTTTTGTCCATTATGCATGCTAAGCTTTACATCCTTCATGCTAAAGCGGATCCATTTGCAGACTGTCGAAATAGCAAAATAAAACCTCAAAGTTTATTTTATAAAAATAAAAACATGCCTACTGTTTATTGGTGCATTAGCACTATTCAGTAATACTCATTCAGATAGACACAAACAATTAAATACACTAATGTGTTTGTTAGGGTTTGCATTGTACTCATAAAGCTATGGTCACACTGGCCTTGGCAATGCGTGTTCAAGCAACCACTTTCAATGAAAAGTCTATATAAATGCACATAATACGCGCCATTTGGGCTTCTGCATTGAATGTGCGTTGTTACTTTAACCAGGTTAAACTTTGACCAATCAGGGACTTGGATTTGGTAGTGACAATATATGACGTCCCTTTTAATGCATAGAAGTACCAACTGTTTGGAAATTGATCTTGGAGGTGGAATTAATAGTTGCGGTTTTGTGTCGGAATTCTATGACACGAAGTCTTTCATTTACCGGAATAGAGCTTTGTGCAGCTTTGACATTTCTCACCAAGCCTTTTCTATCTGTTGGTGGCGGAAATGTGCTAGTAAACAATAGAAAAAGAAAAATCCTCTTCCTGCTTGTCCAGTGTGAACACCATAGACTGTTCAAGAATGAGCTAAACGCGCTAAACACGTCAAATGCCAGGTGGTTTAACGCAGCTTTAAAGGAGAGATGAAGGAATAAGGCCAGAACTACAAGTCCACTTAAACCCAATAACAAATCCTGAAGTATTTAATTGTTAAAAAAATAAATAAAAACTGTTTTTTTTTAGAAGATTCCCAGTAGTGAGAGTGGATTCTGTACTCTGTGTATTAAATTGGTGTCATGTCCATTTAAACCCATCTTTCAGTACATACATTAGTTGAGTCCTGACATCATAAATAAAACCATATGGTTGATTTATTTTTATTTATAGATGTTGTGTTAAAAACTTTTTATTTTATAAGTCTTTTCAGGAAAAAAAGTTTCTAGAGATAAAGTTGCAAATGAGTAAACGATAACATGATAGCCACTATTCCTAACAGCTTAAAAATAATCTTGTTGTTAATTAACAGGAAATAAATAAACGGAGAAGGGAAAAGGCTAATTTTGTCTCAATTATCCAGTTACGTTATTTAATACTTTGCGCGTTCCTGTCTGAGTTTGGATCCTTTGGCACTCTTATGCTGTCGTACATGGGTCATCAGAACATTATGTAGTTTCATTTAACAACTTTAATTTTGTAATGCTCAAACTTTTTTTAAGGAGGAAGAGCATGATTGCACTGAAGTGGAGAATACACAGCTAAACTTCTTGTTTGGTGATATTGACTCACCACTACAAGCATCTCCTCCATACATCAAGAGATTTATTTAGAAAATAGAAACATCTTTACTAATTGCTCAGCCCTGTTATATATGGGAAAAAAATCTGTTCAAGTTGAATGACTGGTGTTCTGGTTTCCTGAAGGAAACATGTGGACTTTCACTTAGAGACATTGTGGATGTAATTAGCAGATTTCAGAGTTAGTTTGAGATGTTAGCAGGTGGCGAAGAACAACATGATTTAATTTGTTTGCAATAGATTTAGCACACAAATGTTATATGGGAAACATGAAGCAACATGAGAGGAAAGCGTAAGAATCCAAACAACAATAGATTACATTTTAATATCCAATGTGTTTTTTTCTGTTTGACAATAAAGTATCTTGTTTTATGTCACAACTTAAGTTTGAAATGTCAACACATGATGATAAAGTTTTTTTTTTTTTTTATTTGCTTCTGTTATGCGTTTCTTACTATGTACTATGGTATGGTTAGCAACACAGTTCGAGGGACTTGATACTTAGTATTTCTATGGCTGTAGCTCAGTTTTTATCAAAGAGGTCCATGGACCTAAGTTTCAAATACCCAAAGCCCATTTTGGCTACTCTTTGTTCAGCCCATTGGCATTCTGACCCCATGCTTCTCAGACTTTGAACTCAAAGCTTAGAAAAGCCGTATCGCTTCTTTAAACACATTATCTGTGGGCTAGGTTTTAAGAAAATCACTAATCATCTTAAGGTTTTAGTGCAGTGTGGCAGTGGAGTTAAAGCTTTGGGGACTGCTTATTCATATAGCCACTGTAAGGAATTCTTTTAAGTTTATTTTAAATTATTGGCTGAATTGTTTATACATTTCAGAACTAAGTAGCATAAAAATGCACATTTTTGCTATTTCCACTTTCAAAACAACATATATTATAACATCGATTTAAACTTTACCCTAGTTTACTTTTCTGCCAGTATGAGAAACTTTTTTTTCTTCATTTTTAGTTAGCTACATAAAGGAATGTGAGCAAAAAAACCCATAGTTTTTGCTTATTTACTCAAAGAAACATAGGAATATATTGTTTGTCAGTTAAAATTAAAAGCCTATGCATATAACAAGAGTAATCTAAATTGTACTTGACTCTTTTCCTATAAACTAAATGTCTAGGAAACATGTTGTAGGTATTAATAAGAGAGCACAGATTCAGTTTCTTGAAAATTTGTGTTTACTGCATGCATGTGCTTTCCTCACGTCTCCCTAATCTTGTCAGCCCCCTTATGAGAAAGCGGTCAAAGCCCATGTGGAGCCCAAGGCAAATCTCTCACAACCTCACAACATGATACAAATAAACACGGTGTGCGTTCTTGTGCAAGTAAACCAGCCGTCCATTAGTTTGGAACAATGTCTAACAGCTGTTTACCACTATGCTGTTTTAACCTTCAGATAATGCTTTTGAGGACATTAAACGTTTTGTTGTGGATCTTTGAAATGAGTTTTTTAAAAAGTTACAAAGGTTTCTAAATTGTTTACGACTTAATTTTTAAATAAGTCATGTGAAAAATGCTTCGTTTTTGCCCATCGGTGTTAAATTCCAAAGGGTTTTGCAACATTCAGTGTTGACAATGTGGTTTATATACCATTCTGCAAAACATCACATACTTTATTTTATGTAGATACTTAATACAGAGAGTTGGTAAATTAGCATTACCCTTTGGTTGATTGAAGTTTCCATCAGTTGCAAATAATGTGCATTTCCATATATTGAATTCTAGGGGATCTTTTGCTACACTTTTGTGTAACGAATGTTCAAACAAACCCTTCCATAGCAAAGTTTTAAGAAACTTATCTTTAAGTCAGATTTACCTGGTTTTGTCTAACTTGCACTCTTCTGTACCTGTTACTTACGTGGTTTTATTTGGCAGATGTGTTATTATTAATAAAACCACTTGTTTTCCAACAACTTCTTTAAAACAAGTACTTGCAATTTTTTGGTTGTTTATCTATTATAAGACATTTCTACAATGGATACCTGTTCAAGTTGATGGGAAAAATGTAAAAGATATAAAAAAAAAGTAAAAAAAAAAATCTTTGTAAACCCATAAATGCTTTTGACAAATACGTACACATGAGCAAGTACAAATACATAAAAACAATGTAAAAGAACACAACACAGATCACAGTGGAAAGAACAAACTATATGGAGAGCAACAAAATTCATTTGCATTTTTGATTCCAATTTTTGGACACATGCAAAGATAAAATAAATGTTTTAAACTGCTGTAGCATTTAGTGTGTGGCACCCATGGTGACCACTTTTAGGTACCAAAAGGATTGGCCCTCAGATGAACCACCTTTGGCCACTTGGACTCTAGTGGTTTCTTCTGGAAAAGTTTCAGCTGCATTTCTGTTCCCCTAATCAAGATGGAGATAAAGGAAGGAAAGTAAAAACATGTCCTGTTGTGTGAATCCTCGAGAAGGCCTTGAACCCCGCCATTCATGCTTTTCACTTCATCAGCTGAGTCTAATTGCAAAAGAGGACAGGATACCCTGGGCCCAATTGTTCTTTATCCTCTTTGGAGCCTTTGAGGCATGCAAAGTGAAAGGCTTGCTTTTGATCTTTTCTCTTTTTTTTTTTGGTGTTAGTTTTTTTTTCTCTCTGTCTTCCTCACTATCCTTACCCTTAGAAAAAGACAGTCTTTTCACACCATGCCCTCTTCTTTATTCACGCAAAAATAATTATCAAGCTTCGCCTCATCAAATAATGGTGTATATTGGAGGTCATGATGGGAAGGGCCAGAGGTCTGCTGGATGGCCTTAGGACGTGTTGAAGCGTCCATCTAATCTTAAAGGCAGACTCCTTAGCCTTGGCTACTTTTATGTACCTCGACCTCGGTTTTCGTTTGTCTGTCCTAATGAGAGCCTCTCATGCAAGTGAAGCTGCAAAGGTCTTGCAGTGGCAGGGTTGTGAGGCCAAAGTACAATGAAACTCGGGGCAGTTGTGAGACAAGGGCGCATCTGTGCTATCTTATTAAGCTTTGGAAAAGAGCTCATGTGTTTCAACGGTCTATAGCTGAGAGCAGATCTGTTGACATCTACTTGCTCTTTATGATCAACACATTCCGACGAGGAGGCAGGCACATCTAAGTTCTTGTTAGAAGTAAGTCTTGGAGTATTTAACAAGGCAAAGTGCTTAACATGGTTTAGATGGTATTGTTGCATGACGATGGAGAATGCAACTGAGCTATAATGGAAATAAAAACTTTCACACAATAAAGCCTGCTGTGTGAGAACTTCAGGAGGGTAGTCCTGCATTCCTAATATTCTATTATTTAAATATTTCTGTCCACACTCTTTTATTTTAATATGACCATATGATATTCTGGAAGAAAATAGTATATATATCTGTTATCTGTGATTGATATCTTCTCTAAAAACAAACTAATAAAGGAAATTTTAACCACCTACCTAACAAACAAATGAAAGGGACATTTTATTTACTGTAACTAGCTTGAAATGACAAAAAACACAAGTTCTCAAACAAAAAAAAAAAAAAACCTTTAAGCAATGTTAAGCGCGTCTAACATCTGAGCACTGTGCAAGAACAAAGGAGGGCCCCTGTCAGTTCATCGATCCACTCCTGAAGGCATACATCCACAGCTCTGATTGCTCCTTGCCTCTCACGCTTTTCTCCCCCGCGTCTCTAACAGTTTCTGCGCTGGCTCCTCTCTGAGAGTGCGCTTATTGATCTGGCCCACCTCACTCGAGTTAACTCAGTGATAAAACCAGACCAAGGGCTTTCATGGCCTGAAAGAGCAAGGAGAGCTCATAAGAAAGATAATGGGGGAAAGGCAGACTTATTTAGGGTCAACATTTACAGAAACATAAAATTCACACGTTTACTGAATCTTTGGCTTTAAATTGGGAAATGTATTGCTAGGCTGTGAAGTTGAAGACAAAAGATGGACACACAATTTTTGGCACCAAAATTTAAGCTAGTGGTCCATTTTGATCTAAAAAGTACTAAGCAAAATAATAAATGTGTTTAAAAAATTGGACGCTCACCCATTGTGTAGTTATCACTGTTGTAAATTACCTTTTAAAGTCTAAATTTCTTCTTTTTTTTTTCTTTTTTACAAATTATTTAATAATAACTTCAAAGCTTGTTTCAAAGCCAGTATTTGTTTTAATTTTTGCTCAAAGTCTAAGTGATAAATCCCTTAAATGACCAGTTTACTGGTGATCATTTATTATGGATTTTCACACATCTTATTGTGAATCGCTCTCAAGTATCTCTGACTAAATTTCATTTTTGTCATTTCTTGTCTTTTTTTTGTTGTTACATCTTTCAAATGGCCTTCCCGTTGTCCCTTGTTTTCCTGCTTTAATATGTAGAAATCAGAGTTTGGAATGCTGGGCTCATCAAAATCAATCCAAATGTAAGCTGTGCTGTTTTAACAACACTCATTTTGACATCAGAAAGTGAGATGATATGATTTACCTCTGAAATCATTTTAATGAGGTCCAGTGACATTAAAGTACATACATGGGTATATTTCAGGGGGTCGGCTGTGGCTCAGAGCAACCGTCTGGCAATTGGTTTGTCAGTGGCCCCTGCCTTGACAGTTGATGTGTCCTTGGGCAAGACATTTAACTCTGTGTTGCCCTTAATGTTAATGTGACAAGCAGTAAGTTGCTTTTGGTTAGTGTCCATCAAATCATTACCTTTATCTTCTAACTAGAACATGGCACAAAGGGTGTGCAAAACCCATCTGCATTAAAACAGAGTCACAAAACCTTTAACTTTGCCAAATGTACAAAATAATCATTAAAAGGAAATAACTAATGTTGCACATCTACAAAAGACATGACAGAAAAGTAAAATATGACTTGCACTAAACTAAAATCTAATGTGAAGCAAGAAAAAGACTAAAATATGACAGGTGGCACAATAAACACAACAACTGATGGCACAACTAAGTAAAACATAACAAAGATCAGGCTACCGCCAATCAAAATCTTGGAGCTATATATATACAAGCTGAACGAGTAATCAGAAGGAGGAGCAGCTGTGATCCTTAACTAAGACCAGGTGTGAGTAATTAACAGGTCTTTGACTCAAAGTACAAGTAAAATGGCTGAAACAACTTAAATGACTTTAATGTAGGAAATAACCTGTGATACAACACAACCAAGAAACAGAAACAGAAACAGAGTCTTTAATGAAGAATGCTGTGATTTGGGGGTTTTACTTTAGCCAATTTTCAAGTGTTTCCAAAAAATGCCTTGTGTCTATTGTTTATTCTTCAACTTAAAATAAACAAGGATTTGAAGGAAAAGACTTTAAAAAAAGTAAAAGTTTAGGTTTCTGCTGCTGGTATGCCTTAATCGTTTTCACTGTATAGTTCCTCGTAGATTTAAATCTACATTATTTCACTTTTAAAGAACCACTCCAGTAAAAATGACATTTTTGGTGTTTTTAACATGTTCTTGTAGCATTTTTTTTTTGTATCATGATGAGGACGTGTATAAAATAATTTAAGATTGACTGTATTTCTGAGTATTTCTTCATTCAAACTGTGGTGAATTAGAAGCAGATGAAAAAATGCTGTTGGAAAAAGCTTGAAGTTGTTACGTACAAGCTACAATTGGTAGGGCACAAGCTCCCTTGCTCTACGATGACCCTGAAGTTCAAATCACATCAACAAACCTCTCACTCAACGCAAAACATTTTAGTCCCGCCCCTACATCTCTGAGGGAAATTTCTGTTAAACTGCGGCCACTCTGCGGAATCTATGTCCTAAAAAACAACACAGATTTTGGATAAAAGCGGCATCATACTAATTAAAAGACCACTGGGAACGGTTTTACAATAGAGGCTTTTACAATAAAGATGAATGGAGTGGGATTTTAGTTCATTTTACAGACCAGAATATTACTGTTGATATTTTTGGCAGACTAGAAGTTAGTTTAGTGAAGATTAAATTTGTTGGTGATAAAAGTCTCACTGCAGTGCAGTCTATAAGCAGTTTATCTCCACTGCCTCAGTAGCTGACTGAAAAACATTTCCATTGTAAACAATGCTGTTTGTGATTTCTAATTGGTTGGATGTTATTGTATGTCTACTTTGTCTGCTGACAATTTTGTCAGTGTCTTATTTCTCCTTAAATCCGCAGTGATAACATGGATCAAAACACAGTGACAAAGACAAAAAGGAAAAGAAAATCTGTTACTTGCACAATTAATTGGAGATCTTGTTTATCGACGAAGCTTATAGTGACCTAGAAAAGAAGTGCTTCTAATAGATAGTGTCTCATGTTTGTGTGTCTAAGTGTAATTGTGTCTCTAGAGTGTGATTACATTGTATGTCAGTTTGTGTATATTTTTGCAAGTGTGTTGTGCTGTCATGTTTGTAGCATTCCATGTGGGAGGGTCTGTTGATAAGTAAGCCATCTGTAGTGTTCTGCTGAACGACATGTTGTAAAGCGTGATTTGAGAGTGTGGAGAGATTTGACTTGACAAATCTTGGCACATAATGAGACAGAAGGGAGTAAAGGCAGAAGTCTGTCCAGAGATAAACAATTAGATTTGTCCCAGTGGTATAGGCCATGCAATGCAAGGACTCTCAGACTAACAAAATCAATATGGCTTCCAGTAAGAACACTCAAGGGGTAGAGTGATGAAGAGGTTATCATTCATTTCTTATATAAGGACACATGTACACAAAGAAGAACCACCTTACTTTAACAATCAATATGATTTCCAGAAAGAACACTGCTTGTCAGTGATGCATATCTATGCAAGTATTTATGTGCTCTTAAGATGTCTATCAGATGCAGTAGCTTTACTCAGTAGTGATATTATAGACCATCAGGGATGCTTAACAGAGCAAGTCAAGCCAGTTTTCATCAGCAGCCAATTGTGAGAGGAGCTCAAAGGAGACAGCATTTGGGAATTATATTTTCACACCCGCAGATAAAACCATAATGGAGCATGAGCCATAGATGGAGTGGGCAGTCCCAACACGTTGAGTCCCCTCTTAGGCCCTGCCCAGACTTGCAAGTCTAATCTAACATCCCACAACTGTTTCCATCAGGCCTCACAAGGGTAGCGCTGCCAGGGCAAGGAGGGTTAGTTTATTGAAGGAGGGATGTCCCACACTATGCCTGCACTAGCTTTGAAAAGACGAATAAAAGGGGAACGGTCCTGCTCTGGGAGCGGGGGAATCAAATTTTCTGTGCAACTGCAGAGAAATCTCCTCAGAGACACCAAGCTGCTGACCATGAAGGTGTGAGTCTGAACCGAGGCCAGCCTGTCGCCTCATCTCCATGGAGACAGCAACATGGCACCCCAGTGGGCTTGTCTCTTCTGTGGCCGGGAGCAGCAAGATCACTTGGGGATGTGACCAGGCCATCACCTGGGCTTCAGGGGACCAGGAGGCAGCGCTCTGATGACCTTCAACAATCTGCCAGTCTGTCATCACGGTCTGGGGAATCACATATAAAATTTGGCAGGGGAATACGTGTTTAGACATTGCTCACTGGGCCATTTTACCTTCAAAGGAGGCTCTTTGTTCTTGTGGGAACAGAGAACACTGTAGGAGACACTTTTTAATGTTCATTTTCTTGATGCTAAAATTTACGCTTCCCAAAAAAATTCACTTTTTTTTCTAGAGGAAATATGCAACTTTGGACAGATATTTTTAGTCTTTTTGTTTAGTGATGAGTAAACTGATATAAAGGAAAGACATGTGTTCACATTGCAATATTTGTTGTACTTTATATGGTTCAGGGTAATAACTTAATTTTTTTTTAATTTAGGGATTATTGTTTTTAATTATAAAATACTTTTATTTTGGTGACCACTTCAAAGTCAGTAAAGTTATGAATATCTTCACTATCAATTTATTTTTATTTTTTATTTGATCCTCTATTGATTGACTAATTTTACGTATTTTTGTCTTTCTTAAATTATAAGGCACAGCATATCCTGTGGCAACATGAAAAAGTTTAAGAATCAGAGGTGGCACATAAAAAAAAAAGAAAAAAATAAAGGTGCTTAAGTAAGCTAAGAGAGATGCTAATGAAGAGGATAGTAATTTCACAGAAACGGCTCTGTCTGTTTTGTCTTTTTTGTGAAAGATTAAAGTAATACATTTCCAAGGGAAGCTGTTTAAAGCTAAAATACTGTAAGCACATGCACTGGACTGGAGAAAAGTATAGCAGTTCTACATAATTCATTGTATAAATGTTTGTTGTACAAACAAGCATTTAACTTTTACAAACTCATCTCAACAGAGAAACACAGTTATGTAGAGCACGGAACGGATCGGCTGGAGTGTTATTGTACAAAATGATAAATGCATATTTTTGTGATTATTCCCAAATTATCTACTTTGTCTTCTTGTTTTCACCAGTAATATTAAGAAAACTTGCCATAGAATAATTGATTTGAGTTACAATAGTAACTTTGCTTAATGTTTCCATGGAAATTCTAACTACAGTGTTATCATTTTCTTTTTTTTTTTTGTTAATTGAAATGCATTTTTAGTATCTCAGTATATAATTGTGTGCTAAATACTTTGCAAGTCTTTTCCAAAGGACTTAAAAACTCCTAAACCAAACACGAGTCATTTTTACTTTATATTTAGGACATGTTTTACACCTCAATACACTATTGGCAAACAGGATGCATAAAGTCTTCTTCTCCAAGCGTTAGCCGGCATCGTCCACTCCCTGGAGACTCTTGTGTTGCATTATCTGACAAGCCAGTACAGGAGATTGTGTGAAAAAAAATTGTGATTTTTTTTTTTCTTCCTTTTAACACAAGTGAAAGAGGATTTTGAATGGAGCGGTGATTCTTTATGCAGAGCTGAGACGTGACACCTTCCAGACAGTGGGAGATGGCGAGCCCTAATAATACAGAGCTGTACAATGGTTCTGACAGGCGAGCAATAAAGCAATCAGGGTCCCAGGCATTCCAAATCTCTTTACTGCCCACCTTCTAACAGACAGAAAGATGGGCGCCTGACCTGTGAGCTGTCAATCATGGGGGGATACCTGCTGTAGCCTGATCAGGGAGGGCTGGGGCCACTGGTCCATCAGATCTGTTTTCACACTCCAGACACCAACGTTGCAAGCATAATCAAGAACATAAAAAAGCTGCACCACCTTGCTCTTAATTAGGGGATGTGTGTGCACGTCTTGTTTGGGGGTGGACTTGCTTGCTTTGAATGGGCATGAGAGTTTCCTTGCTATAGGAAGACAGTAAGTGGAATCCCAGTGAGACAGAAAAATAGCCTTTTCCCTTGATTTAGAAATCAGGCATTGATCTGTCATGCTGTTTTGTACGTGCAAGAGCTCTTTCAGCATTTCTTCTCAGCATGTGGAGATGGACTGTGTTTGTAAGATGGGGTAGGCGTGTTGTCTATGTGTATGTGTGTAGTTGGGGGGGATTGCTTGTTCATTAGCTGTCTGTGGTCCATCCTAGCAAATAGATCACCATAATTCTGTGGTTAGTTAATGGCTTTCTGGTGTTGGGAAGAGTCTTTCTGTCTGAGGGATGACTGCTAAAACTCCTCCACTGTTTTTTTTCTTTTTTGCTCCATCTTGCAAGTGGGGAGTCCTACGTTCTGCTGCCTAACTCGGACAACTGCTTCTGCCATTGGCCAAATCTGGTAGCAATCTGCCTACATTAGCTCCTCTAATCTGCATTTACACCGAAGAAGGACGAACTTGCAAAGTGATTTTCTCAGTTAAAGTCTGTTTCAGAAAGGATCCCACACCTAGCAATTGTGTGTTATTCTTTTGTCTTTCAGCTTTTTAAAGGCAGTTTAGGGAAATTATAGTAATTGGCAATTTTTTATGCCCACTTTGATATTAATAGGTGCATTAAAATGGTATTTGATAGACATCACTTAGCATTATCTGCATAAATAGCTCAGTGATCAAGGGATTTCTCACAATTCTTGGCTCATTTAAAAAAAAAGAGTATTCATAAATCGTTTAATTTAATTACATGTCACAATTTCATTTTGATATTGTTTTATAGGAGTCCCCAGGAGGAACTGTTTTTTTTTCTCCTTTTGGACACTTAGTGAGCTTTCATGTTGGAGGTGCCTTAGGCTGAAAGATATTTTATCCGAGAAAAAAAATCCTGCTTTAGCTTTCTCTTTGATATTATTCAATGGAATTAAAGTTGATCATTTTAAGCATGAAAAACTGCATGTGACTTAAAAAAACACTATTGTTAATTCCACTGAGGATCATAATGTTGCAGATGTCTGAAAGAGTTTTTGCTTCATTTAAGTTATTTGACAGTAAATGCAGTCAGCTCATCTATTTAGAACAGTAGTACAATGGAAAAGCACAAAGGACTTAATTGAGAATATAATTTTTGCAGAACACATTGATTAATTAAAGTTTTGAAATTGTATTTTTTTGTCTTATATATTTTTCTTCTACAATCAAGTGTAGATTATATATGTATATGGTTTAAAAAAGATTCTTAATGACCCACTGTGATGAAAATTGTGTTTTTTGAGTTTTTAACATGTTCTTGTGGTATTTTTTATCATGACTGAGGACAAGTAGAAAGAAAATTAAGCTCAAAATAGCATTTTTAAATATTTCTTTATTAAAATCATAGTGATTCAGGAGCAGACAAAAAAATTATGTTTTAAAAAAAACTATTTGTAACATAAAAACTACAATTAGTGGGCCACAAGCTCCCTGCTCCTCTCCATTCTGATAGACGACTAGATCCATGTATGCTTTCATTTTCCTCGTCTGAGCTGGCATCTGGCTCAGAACTGTAAAGCTCCAATATTTCTTGCCATTTTTTTTGCACCAGTAATGTTGGGCGGGAGGAGGTGTGAGTGGCTGTAAGATAGCGTGAGAGCATGTACACAGTGAGCTCTTGCCCACGACTCAGAGGTAAATTTCTATGAACTGTTGCCGCTCTGCAGAAACTATGTCTTTGAAAACAACAGTTTTTTTTTTTTGTTAAACTGCATAAACATTAACAAAAGACCACTTTGAACACTTTTAAAATAGATAAAGTGGGTTAATAATAAATGCGCCATCATCTCCACAAAACATTTGCAAATGTTAATAAATGAATCTGAGAACTTCCTTTTTTTTTTCCCACATTTTCCTAATTTCTAAGTACAAAGGCATTTTCAACTTTCCTAATGCTGCTTCCACCAGAAAATAAGTCACATTTCTAATGGTTCAGAGTTTGTCTTCTTCAACTGACTTGCTTTTTTTTCTCTTGGCCAAAAGGATGTAATTGGATAGCACAAACTGTGGAAACTGCACTGTGTCTGTAACTAGTATGCCGCAAGTCTGATTCTGGGGATGGGCACAGTCTAAATTTGTGGTCCGCTTGCATTAGGAGAGGCATCTGGCTTTGTCCCTCAAGCCAAAGGTAATTACTTTGCTGTGGCGAGTCTATCCCCACCTAAAAATAAGAGAATAGAAAAAAGGAAATTATGTAATTTGACATGATTTTTGAAAGGAAGAAAGAGGAAAGTGATTTATGTAAAAGTTTATGTTTGCAGGTATTGCTCCTTTGGGTTGAGGCAAGTGTAAGAAAATATTCTAAACCTTTTTTTACCAAGTCAAGTGATACAGATTTAACCATAACAAGGCGCCATATCCCGATTGATAGATGAAGAACTCAGCTGCATATTATCTTTTCTACAGATTTATATTGACAAAAAACAAACATTAGTTCAAGATGGCGTGACCACATTTTCAGCTAATCTAAAAACCCTGTTCTTTCCTAAGAACAACAATAGTGCAGCTGTGGTTTCCATGTAAAATGTAAAGCGATGTGATTGTCGATGTTCCTGCATAGATAATGGCTGAGTGAGATGCATAGACATTATAAACTTGTTATTATGAACTTGTTCAGATAAAAACATGTTCATATTTGACATTAAAATCCTCTCAATACATTTCTTGATTTACAATTTGTGTACAGAATAGCTGTTAGCCAAACAAAAAAACATCTGCAGGTCTGCATTGATAAAACATTGCAGCTTTTTACACAGTTATTACTTTGCTTATGTTTTAACTTAACAGGACACTTTTGTAAGTTTATATTCAAGTAGATTACAAGGACATAAATATAGAAATGGTTAAAGCAGTACACAAGCACTGATTTAACTGTTTACATTTGAACTATGTTGTACTCATGTTTTATTGAGTATCTCAGTTGCCTTGATAATAATCACAGGTAAATAGAATGGAATTTGTCAAAAATTGGGGTGTCTTGCCTGATTAAAAAAAAAAAAAAAAAAAAACAAACCTCGCCTTAGGCCTGTACTCCTGCAGGGTTTGGAACATTTTGTTAGTCATTGTGTCTTTTTTCTGAGTAAAATTTGATCAAAGCCTGTTACCTTGGAAGAAACGTAGCCAAAATATAATAGTTCACAGGACTATCTCATCTGTGGGATGGAAAGAGTTGTCTGACTGCTGTTGTGAGGCTCTGCTTCAGCATTTCTGTTCTATTGGGGAAGGTTATGTATTCTTGCTAAACACATTATTGCATCAGGCTGACAATGTTGTTGGATTCTTTTCTTGAAGATAAACCTTTAACGGGCAATGATTATTTCAATGAGGATTCAATGAGGATTTCAATAACTCGCACTCTTTAAAGCATCACTGAAAGTAACATAAAGGGGATGTGGTAAAATAACCTTACCCTCGGCAAGCATAAAGCAAAATAATCAAGTTTGTTTGAATTTTTATAAAACTGACCAACTTGACTTTAGATCTATACTTTATACCCACAGGTTACACATAAAGGTTTGTCATTATACTGTTTCTATTTGTTTTTACCCTCTATGATCCTGTCCTCTAAATTTAGAGCTGTGATTGCTTTTGTTTGTACCTTTTTTTTCTAATCAGCACTTTCTGTGTGAGATGCTAAATAAAACGAGCTTCTTTTTCTAGACTTAGGTAATTATTCTCAAATTTAGTTTGTAAAACTGACCTTGTTTGTTGTTGCTTCCTTGCTTTTAGATCTCTTAGCTTAGAGAGAGATTTAGATCTCTGAAGAGGAACTAAGGAATATAACCTATCTTCCTTTGTGCATCCAGAAGTTTTAGTCCAAAGTGTTATTCAAAACCTATGAAGAAATTTTTTTGTTAAGGATTTCCAATAGTGATATGCAAACATTTTAAGACTGAAGTCATATAAGATGAAAAGAAGCATACTTTGTGTTTCAAGGTGTTTTATTGCTCAGCCATATTTGACTTTAGATGATGAGTTGTACAGCCGTCTCTCCTTAAACTAGCCGTCTCCCCTAAAACTGTCCCGAGAGGGTGCTTTGTAGATCCCCTCACCTCCTTGCAGCTGGGAAACTAGATGATTTTTGATGCTTGACATCCAAGTCTTTCTTCCAAAGAAAAGTTTGTCTTGTTTCTTCCAGATCTCTGATGTCACCCGGTACCAGGAACTTGCATGTGATCTTCTGCAGCTGGAAGAGCAGCCTTTGTGCATTTTACACGCCAGTGAAAAGCAGGGTTTACTGGGTCATTCACCACCTGACATCACAGTAAAGTCTGGTTGAAACTGGATTTGGCTTCCAAATCCTCTGTCCATTGACAGCAATATCCTCAACACACACAGTGTCTTTCACATTTGAAATCATATGACTGAACTCACATGTCTGCCTTTAAATGGTTTTTCCTGACCTCCAGACTTTGTTTTTTTGCCAGTGTATGTGGATGGTTGCATAAACACAAAGATCACTTCTTTATTGCTAAGTGATTCTACATGTTCTCAAAGGGTTTAGTTCACATGCTGTTGTTCACAACATTAACTTTCCTTCACATCCTCTGGCTGGAACTGGCTATAACTGCATTTTAACTTTAAGTCAAACATTGTGAAACACATGAGAACCAAAAGGCTCCCACAACTAAATATAATTCAATGAGCAGAAATTACTATTGCTGAGGTGCCAAGTGAAAAGGAGATAGATCAATCATTTAAAACTGGGTAGCATATCGTCAAAGCTCATGTGGATGCTTTGGTGCCTTTTTTTCAGGTTTGGCGTTAACACTGCAATGTCAAAAAAAACAAACGCGTGCCACGCAACATCTTCCCTTCATTAGCAGTTGATGCATGAACGAAAGGCTGTCTTGGCTGAAAAAAGCAACTGCTGAGGCGGTTCTGGACCTCCAAACCTTTGTGACCAGTGGTGTTTCATCCCTCACTTTGTCATGTTTAAGTAAAACCAATCCCCTTTCAAAGCAGCATCCATCAGTGTTAGCTGAGAACAATGACAGATTGCCTTTCTGCGGCACTCAAAGCATCTGGATCCTTTCGACTCCCACTCTTTTATTTATGCTAAACAGCCTGAATAACAGCTGGGCAATTGGAGATTACAAGTTAATCAATTGTTTGTTGGGGTGCCACAACATTGCCCTAAACCCATCCATCTGCAAGTTAACATTTATCTACCATACTAATTTTCCCACAACTATCCAGTATATCTGCTGATGACCTCATTTTAAGATTCGTTCACATTTGCTTTCTTAAAAATATTGCGACATAAAAATGTTGCTTTTTTGGTACACTCAACATTAAAAAAAAAAGAAAACCAGGAACAAAATATGTTAATTTTGGAAAACACAAAACTACAAAATAATCAACCACCAGGTTAAGCAGCTGGTGCTTCATTTAGAAACACAGATATAATGTTTATGTTATTTTCATTTGAAATGTTTTCTTTCAGTCAATTTAGTTTTTATTCTTCTTGCCTTTTGGGAAAGAAGCCCAAACTAACCCAGTACCAAGTTTCCTGAAAGTCTGTCAGAATTATCCCACAACATGTAGTAAGCTATTCCAATGATTAACTTCTGTTCAATATCAATTTATTTTTAAATATGATTTCAATATGACTTTTTTTCAATTTTCTTTCAACACTGCTCAAATTTTTCCCCCAAATTATATTATTTTTACGTCACATTTTCTTTAAAGTGGTAAAGACTAAGAGATTTAACCTTAACTTGTTTTTTTTTTTCTTTTTATCACATTTTAGAATAATTATATACTTTATCCACAGGTGATATCCAAAGTAAAAAATGTCTTATTGCCAGAGTTATTTTATTATTTAGAAGTTTTTTAGACACATTCTAAAATGCTATCTGTTGAACAATGTCAATTTCCTTGAACTGTACTGTAAAATAAATTAATTTAGAAATAATAAATAATAATATTAATAATAAAATAAACATAGCATATAAAATATAAACTTTAGTCATTCCATATATATATATATATATATATATATATATATATATTGAGGTTGGTTGTATTATAAATAGAGCAACGTGTGGTTTCTGAGC
>BSAI01000030.1:29348000-29380845 GCA_036245035.1 Adrianichthys oophorus | reverse complement strand
GCTCAGAAACCACACGTTGCTCTATTTATAATACAACCAACCTCAATGTAACTCATGCCCCACACTCTTGCTTGCATCACACAGGGGTCACTTCCCTCTGCACCTCCACCACTGCTCTTGCATTCCAACATGGCTCTAGGAAAGCAGCCCAGCAAAGCTCTGTATTCCTTAAATCACAAAGAGGCCCAGATCAGAGCCATCCTGGATGGGAGCCAGGATCCTACCCTCACAGCCCAGGCAGCTGGGGGCAGCCTATAATAAGCAGGAGACAATGAGAACGAACACACCTCCCACGCTTTGCATGTAGATGTTAGAATTATATTGAAAATAAATGGTTTCATAGGCTTTGGATAGACTAGACTAATTATAAAACAAAATGAGAACCTCGGATGGGATAACAAAAATGCTTCATCTAAAAGTTTTTTACATTTAAATTTCAGAGATGATGTATTATTCAGTGTACTGTAATTTGAAAGTGCAAAGTTACAAAGGACAAAGATTATTACAGTAAACATACAAACGTGCAAAGGCTTCTTTGGATTTTCACCTTAAAAGACGCTGGTCAGTATTAACATGCGTCAGGGCTCGCTTTTGTTTGTATGTCATAAATTCAGTTCATTTACTGTAAACTCTGATTATTTTTTTTGTTTTTGTTTTCCAGTAGTCATCAACAATTAGGCTCTGTGTACAACTTTTGTTTCCACATGGGAACAGCACATATTAAAGACTTTCTGTTTTAATGAATAATAATGAATAATCCACCAAGATGTGGATGGCCGTGGTGCTTTAATGGTCCCCTGTAGCCTCTTAAGCCTCTGGTGATAAATCTTCGACGGGCTCACACGTATAACTAAAACCCAAACCTCATTCAACTTCACATCCATCAGTGTTTGGCTCAAAGTGATGACAAAGCACTTTCAATTACAACAGTAACTGACTCTGGAAACAGTTCATAGCCAAGTCCAGACTCAAGGACCACGGGAAAAAGCCCAAGAGGGGTGTGTGTGTGTGTGTGGGGGTGGGTGAGGGGGGGGGGGGGGGGCATCCGTTTGCCTCGCTCCCAAATAATAAAAAGGGTGGAGTGACTCTGCGACACAAGGAATGCTGCTAGTATCACAAACCCAAGGACAATTCACCCATTTTGTGTGCTGTCACCCCTGTAGTCTGATTTATGGTCGGGACATCCTTCCTATGACCCATTCGTCCATCAGCTTGGCGCTACAAGGATACTCTGGTTATTGAAGGGTGAAGTATCAAAGCGTCCTCAGTCAGGGCCCTTGTCTCGTACCAGAGGGCCTTGTGCTGCTGAATGGGGTGTGTGGCAGTTTGAGGGGGGAGAACCGCGGCAGCAGAGAAGTGCCATTCTTAACCCTAAGCAACACAGGAGAGAAGAGCTTTTCGAGAATCCATCAACTGTAGATGCTTCATTTCACAACGTACGTGTTTTCTTTTCCATTTTCCCATCCCAGTTTGTAATTATATTACGTGAAGTGTGTGCTCTATAAAACTTAACATGGCGCTGTTTAATTGGAGTGATTTTACTTATAATTGCATGATCCTCTTTGGCTCTTTTGGCTTCCACTCGATTTGAATAAGCAGGCTCATTTTTGAATCTGTCCTCAGAATGAATCAATATAACAAAAATACTAATGAAGTTCAAAGAGGATGTAACTGACGAAATGTAAATCGCTTCTGAAAACCGGAACATAGAAAAGTGAGCAAAAATTAACCCAACAATGAAGGCAGCAGGTAGAGATGGGGCAAAACAGATAAGTGATAATAATCCCCCCATTTGGCTCCTTTAAAACACCTTCATTACATAAATAAAAACAGAGTCGGATCCCCCACAGTGCCTGATCTTTTCAAGCGCCTCTGACTTCAACCCCCCTGATGAAAGCCCCACGCTTACATCAGGAGTCTGGAGCCTTTACTCCCTAACTTCAGGCAATTATGACACAGAGGAGATCTTTGCCTTCTGCTCTCCTAAAGAAGAAGAAAAAGAGGCATTTCTTTTTTTTTTCAAGCACAGTTGTAAAAATAAGCCTGCTCTCCTCGATTGCAGTCACCCCATGCCCTTTACAATAGCAGCAAGGATGTATCAGAACAAGCCATGGGGCAAAACGAATCACTTGTGATTTACAGAATTATAAAGATTTTAATAGCTGCTATGTTTCTCTCTCAGATTGGTCTTTATTTCCAGGAGTCAAAGTTTCCTGGGTGCCCCAGGCTTTTGAAAAGCAGTAATTGGCCAACAGAGAGACTTTGGATCTCCCTGGGTGATTGAGGGTATTTGTTGCTGTGAACTTGGGGGTATCATTCTAAAGATCACAGGTCCAGGATCTGAGAGACTGCAGCTTGTCAAGCACAATTCATTTTGCAGCTGTGTAAGGACTGCTTTCCATGCAGTTCATGTAGTGTTGTCTAAAGTTTTAATCTCTCTGCAGAAGAAGTTCCACCAAGCTTGTTTTTTTTTTTTGTTTGTTTGTTTTTTACTTTTTAAATGTACAAATGATTCCTCATAAAGTAAGAGCTGCTGGTGTGAGACTAAAAGAAAGCCTTTAATTAATGCAGAGACTATGAGGAGGGTGAGGGCGCTTTTATTTTAACAAGGAAATCTAAGAAACAATGCCTCTTAGATCAAACTTATTTTTGGGGGGGCTTCTTAAAATATTGTTAAACCAACATAACTTTTTAGCCATAAATAGCAAATACATTTAATTGTGCTTTTTTAAATATGTTTCATTGCATCTTAACGTCTTAAAAAATATTTATTTTTCATTAGTTTGAAACAATTTCATGATGAAAAGTCCTTATTTTCTTGGTGCTGTTTAATATTTTAGCATTGTATTTTGAATAAACAACTCTACTGTAGTGTGGATTTTGTTATTATTTGATTAATTTAACTAAATCCTGCATTACACTCATGCCAGACAACCATTGTAGAAGGTATTCTGTTTTCTGTTAAAAAAAAAAAAAAGGTTCTTAATTGTAAAGAAAAAATAAACAATTGTGGCAGTAAGCTATTTTAAGGAAATCCACCAGGGAGGCATAATCTAGTTTGACTCTCTACCGGTGGTCTCCTTGTTAGTATTGTGAGTGTCAGAACTGACAGTGCAGGTAACTCAAACGCCACTTAAGGTTTTAGCTTCAGTGGCTTTTGGAAAGAAATGACCGTGACCTGTGTAGCTAGAGCCCACACCCTTTCTGCCTGACAGCCGTTCAATGGCAAGTGTCTGCCAGCATGCCGAAGGGAATGCTGCCAAGCAGCCGTAGATAGAGATGATTACCACATCCCTCTCTCCCTCCCAGCCTGCTCGCTGAAAACTGATACCTACTAACAAACTGCTGTCAACATGTTAGCGAGGCACAGAGAGTGAGAGCAGTTGCATGTGCTGAGGGAGGAAAAAAGGGGAGAATCAGAGACGCGTAGGAGGGTGGGTGTGAGGAGTCCAAACAAGTTGGGATTAATGACATTGAAACAGTTTTTTTTTCCTCCTCATTTTTTAAACACTAATACGGTTTTAGTGTACTTGAAAAATGACGCAAAAAGGAACAGGGTGCTTAGACATGCATTCACCTACAAAGAGACAATTATTTGATAAATGTCAGACAGTGTGTTTGTAGGGTTATTATTTTTTTTTCAGGCTATTATCGGTTAAATATGCAGCCATAAATGGAAATGCAAATATTTACATATATATATGTGTGTGTGTAAGTGTCTGGTGCATAACTATTCATTCCATTTGTTTATTTATTTATAGTTTAGCAGGTTTAATAAATGCTAAATAAATAAAACATATTTTATTACATTTAATAAAACAAGAAATGCAAATTTTATTTGACCTTTAGTTCACTTAGTCATTTAAAATTAGACTTTCAACAGAGGAAAATTGCATTTTTTTTCCTAAAATAAGTCCTAAATGTCATTGTTTTTACATAAATGTCTAAATGCTCCTCTTTAGAGATCCATATTTTAGTGGAAAAACTAAAAAAAAAAAAGCACTAACATATTTTTTTAATTGTAGCAGATGATAAGGGGAGCACAGAGTAGCTTGAACCATCGGCAACTAGAATATCAGAGTGGTAATTATATGGGTGATGTTAATGTTGATTGTCTTATTCTCAGCAGAACCCGTAAAGTCTTTACGCATAAGTGTTTTTGAAGATTGGGAATGACAATTATGATAACGTGCATCCCAACACGACACACTTTTGTTAAAGGATTGAAGAGGTATTACATAGAAATTTTAAGAAGTTCTAAAAGCAACAAACACACACACACAAAAAAAACATTTTCATTACTATTTACCATCTCATTTTTTAAATATGCATTTTGATTGTTCAAAAATGAAAACAATTGAACTTTGAAGCCATAAGTAAATATTCTATCAGGAAAATTCAGTTAGGTGTTAAAGGCCCTATTAAAAAACTCACATACACACAAACATTAAAAGTCTCCAACAAGAGCATATGCGTTCAGTTACACATTGCAGAACTTTGTCAAGCAGCAAGATAAGTATTTCTCTAAAAATCAATTTTCGAGAAGAGACGATGGAAACAAATCTAAGTGCAAGTTTGAACCAACCTCATAAGGCTTCCAGGGAAACCAACAAGCCTAAGAAGCACTTTATTAGCCAGCAGGGAGGGGGGTCAGGAAGACCAGCCCTATCATTGATTGGGGTTGGATGATGCATCTACAGCTGCACTTTCTCTAAATTTTTAAGAGTAAATATGCGCCATTTGAAGTGGGGGGGTGCCTAGCAGCACTCCTCTGCACAGATTGTGTGGGTTTCTGTGGGGAGCTGTTGTTACGGGAAAGATCAATGGACAGGGCATTGGAGGGGGAGAGCGCACTACACTGTCCAGCCCTGCAGCCTGCAGACAAAACTCAGCAGATCCTACTATGGATGGCCAGAATTCTTGAGCTTAAGGCAGTTAAATTCTCTGTGCTATTTTATGAAACAGAAAATCCTTCATAGATTGCAAAATGTATTGGAAAAAAAAAAAAAAAAGATAAAGTTTGCATGCAACTAGTTCTTGGCTTGATTTTTAAGAAAATCCTTCACAGAGAGACTTTTTTTATCTGACTATATAGTCAAACATACTTATTATGTTTGCTACAGCCGAAAATGAGTGTCTCTCCAAATCCAACTGTTTCTGAAACATAATATTTTACAAGCCAGTGACATTTGAATATTTTGTCTGGAACGGTGCTTTTTAGGGTAATTACTGATCGGGAAGAGCCATGGGCCAATTCATGGTGAAAGCATGGAAAACCAATATCCTGCTCATTCTGTGGCTTAATATGCATGCTTGTGGCTGGCTTTAAGTGCATTAGAGTTGTGCTGAACACACAGCTTCCATATTGTGGTTTGTAAAAACGATGAAAATATCTCTTGGTTTTGCCACACTTTCAAATGAAGCTAGCAAGCTTCTTACAGGTACAGAGCTTCAGAGCTTTCTCTGCTCTCTTTTTTTATTTGGATAGACCAATTCAGAATATATTTAGACAAATCTTTTAATAGAGGCAGAATTTTACATCAATTGTAGATGCAGATTACAATTACACAGGATTTTCCATTGTTTTAAGTTCAATGACCTTCATTTCTAATTGCTGGCTTTGTTTGCACTAAGGTGGCAGGACAATATTATTCTATGCTTGCAGTGTCAAAATGTACATCTCCTGCTCTCTCAGGTGTCATCAGGGTTTGCCTCTGCTAGGCTCAGAGGTGTAGCCAGACGGAGTTAGTGTTTGCAACCCCTGTCACACTCCACAAAACACTGTGTCACTCAAGCACAGCCTGTGTGGCAGCTCTGGCATTAATGGAGACGTTGACATCTTCCGACAGAGTGTTTATCTAATACTCATGCTAAGCAACCGGAGCCAGTCGCTCCCACGCTGAGCTGTCCAACTCAGCCGAAGTCCTTGGTGTGTGGCAATCATGATAGTTTTCTCATTCATCCATGACTCAGAAATCACAACAATGTTGTTCCCGCTCCTGTGTGTCACTCAGCTGTATATCTTACCAACATCTGCTGGAGTTGGGCCCATTCCTCACATTTCACTGCTGTCTTCAATTGTGGGCTGAAGACTTTCAACAAAAAGTTGTTTACATATTTCATCAGTGGGAAATTATTTCTTCTGCATTTTGTTTTCTTTCTGCCTGGTTAACAAGAAGAGTTCTGCTGAAATTTTAAAGTTTTTTCTTGTAAATTATGTTTGGCAAACTTAAGAATGATAGGAAACCCCGTGTCAGTTTATATATGAAAGCATATTTTGGCTAAATATTAAAAAAACATAATAGTAAAATAAAGTTTAGGCGAGTGTGTACGTACAAAGTCTGAAAAGGTTTAGTGCACCTAGAAGTAGTTCCTTTGAGAAGCACATATAGTGCGATATTCAATGCACAAAAGGCCACAAAAATCCCTATATGTTACTGTATGTATCAGAGACAGATGATGGGTTCATGAAGTGTATGGAGCTATCTTTAGAGGATTGATTTCCCATACTGCTACGGAGTTGGCTGCATTTTTATTCCATGCCTGTGGCTCCGTGACCCCTGCTTCTCCTTTGATGTGGCAGGCAGAAGCACACAAACCAGGATGAGGCAGAGAGAGCGAAGGCTAAGGGATAGCAATAGGTGAAACCGTCTGCGGTGGAAGTTGGAGGAGAGTATTGGTAGGTTCTTTTTTTCTTTTTCCTTCAGGTGGAGGTGTCTCAGAGTGATGAGGACAGGAAGAGGGGAGTCTAAGAAGACTGCTAAGAGTTTGCGGGGAGCCGTGAGAAGCAATGAAGTCATCATCTGACAGATCTGGGAGAGTTTGCAGAGAGGGCGGGTTGGTGGTGGGTGGGCAGAAAGCATACTAGTCTGAAGGGTAAAGGGAATGTGTGTGTGTGGGGAGGGGTGTTGGGAGAGGGCATGACAGTGGCGCGAGCTGATAGAGACGTCAGCGTTGCTTCAGTAATCTCATGACGGCTGGCCGCAGCAAGGGGCCATCGAGGGGCCCACGAGAGCAGAGGCATGATAGAGTAGACCACCCTGCCAACACAAGCGGGGGGCCAGGCAGAATGGACAAATCAAAGCAGGAAGAAGTAATTTTTGAGAAATTACAGAAATCTCCATGGAAATTAGCATGAAACACTTTCTAATCTCTTGCGTTTCACCACGGACGATAGGGGTCAGTGCTTCAAGTTCTCCAGCCCTCGCTTTTTCTTTTTCCTTTTCCCCATCCCTAATTTCATTATTCCCTCCTGATTTTTTTCCCCTCCTCTCCTGCTTCTTATGTGTACCCATTTTACAGCCCAACACAGAAATAGCCCCTCCCTCATCTCATACTCGTCCACCATTCACTTGCTTGAATCCTTTTCACTGACCACAATTAAACGTTTAGATTTCAAAAGCGAATCAAGAGAAAGACTGGCCTTGCCCTTGGAGTGACACAGGATCAAGCTGTTGGGTGCTTTGGAGCCTCAGAAAGGGGGGAATCCCCCAAGATGTGTCCTCTGCTCCTTTCCTTTCGTTCATGTGGTGTCTGTCAGAGCTCAGAACACTGGTCAAATGAATGGGTGGAGTGCGGCACCCCTGGTTCTGACCGTGGGGTTATTGATAATCAACAGCAGTTACAGCAGTACAATGACTCTCTAAGCCATAATTCTTCTCATCACAATTGCTCTTGATTTCAATAAAAGGAAACAAAGCGCTCTTTAAGAAAATAGCAGTGAAATATATCGTAGATGTGAATGCCAGATTTTTTATTTTAGTTCTTTTTTATCCGTTTTGTTGGTTTTCAATTAGTTTTTGCTTGATTTGCATTGGTTTTCAATGAAAGTATGATGCGGTATAGTAATCTGTTTTGATATTTAACCGCCAAGAAATCAGAGTGTCATGTGTTGAGATTATCCATTATTTTATTCCAAATTATCTTTTTTTTCGTTTACATTCAACTTCTATATGTAAATTATTTCTATTGTTATTTATAGTTTATATTTACAATGTAGTTTGCAAGAAGAAAAAATATATGTATTTTCTTTTTTGCATTCATTGCAAAGCAGTTGTTCTTTATTGCCGCGATCGCATCATCATACATACTAAACAAGCCTGATCCTGTTTTACTCACATCACTAAGGGCGAGTTATTGTTACGGCATACTTTCCTTTAACTACATTTAATAAAACAGAAAATTTGGGAAAATGTGACTAAATTATAACGAAAAAAATGTCTGGTAAATCACCTTAAGATGTTGTTACAGAAAAAAAGTAAACCTTTTTATTTTAAAGTCTTTATTTTTATTTATTTATTTAAGCATTTTACATTTCAAAATATTAATAATTACTTCCATTACAAAAAAAAAGGAAGGGGGGGTAGTAGAAAATCACTGAAAGTAAAGCATCTGCTATCAAAGTGTTTTAGAGCGTAGACACAAAACATATTAGAAGCAGTAGACAAAACAGAAAAAAAATCAAAACTTTTTTTATCACAGTAAAAAAAAAATACTACAGTGTTATCTTTTGAAAATGTATTAAAAGTCAAGAAAATGTTTGTTTGTTAATCTTTTATCTAATTCTATCATTTTCATATTACTTTTTGTCATTGTGTTTGTTTTTTGCAACCCTGTGCCATGTGACTGAAGAATACCCCTGAACTCACAGCACCTGCTCACTTCCATATGTGTTTTTCTGCAGGAAAGTTTTCCTCAAATCTTTAATAGGTACAACATATGACAGAAAATAATGAGCATTAAATCTGAAAGTGATATTGTGCCATTTGATTAGCATTACATTGTGTGCAGATTCAGGGGGAGTACCTGCGTTGTAACTTCAGTGGAGACTTAATTAGAGTGCTTGCCTTGCAGACTTGGATGCTGCAGTGACAAGCAGTGGAAATATGCTTGAGATATTGAAACTTTTCTGACCTTTAGCTAAACCCTTTTTCTTCACCAAATGGTTTGGCCTCTAATTAAGCTCTAAAGTTGAATTATTGAATTGTTTATCTTTAAACACCCGAAGTGTAGCTTGGCTAATCACAGTTTTAAAAAGTTAGAGTATGCACAAAAATCAGGGTGCATATTGTCTGACTTGTGCTTCATATATCTTTCTCATATTGACTCAAATATAAAATGGTTTGATGTGCACATTTATTTGAAAGATTGTGTTTGATTTTGTGCTGAAAAAAGAAACACTTTTGCTACTAAGGGGATGCTTCATTTAAATAAATAAAAGAAAAAGTGCATATGCCTTGTGATGAAATATTGAAGTACTATTGAAGTACATAAAAAAAGAAAAGTCTTTTGCCCTCAAAGACTTTGGAGCCTGGGTGAACCTTTTCACAGCGGCAGTTCTTCCAGTAGAAGATAGATGGCACTGCATCCAAGGTAGAGCAAAGGGCCAGCGACTTCCCTCAGCCACCTTTCAGGGTCTCAGTCTCATTATCTATCTGGAAATTAACCTGTCAATTTATCAATCAACACCATCTTGAGTTTTCTGCCTCCCGTTTGGTGAATATCATTACAACAACGCCAACACACTGATAACCAGGAGGTATGTGTTTGTTAGTGCTGTGAATGAGTGCATTATCACCTAAATGACTCCTATGAATCACAATTGCTGCTAGGTAGTTGATAAGAAGTAAATACACAGGCAATTTGATTTTAAAGTATTGAACTGTTTATGTAAGCTTTCTTGTGTCTGGGAAATAATTTCAGGAATAGAGGAACCGTGTTCTTTTAATACTAAAAGCACTTTCTTCCAAAATCTGGAACAGTCTAAGGAAAGGAGGTGAATCATTCTAAACACACAGCTTGTCATTATTTCCAGCACATGAAAATGTAACTTTAAAATACATAAAAAAAAAAAAAAGATCACAACCATAAATATCTGGCTTACAAAACATAAAACCCTTAAATAATGTATTTAAATACTTTAACAATAATAATACTACTACTACTACTACTACTACTACTACTACTACTAATAATAATAATAATAATAATAATAATAATAATAATAATAATAATTATTATTATTATTATTATTATTATTATTATATACTAAAACATCAAATATTGTTGTAATGTACACATATATATTTATTTATTTATTTATTTATATGTGTGTGTGTTTTGACATTATTTTGTTTTTTCTTTTGAAAATAATATTATATTACTAGTGTAACAATTGTTTATTATAATTACTATTATTATAAATGTTCCAAATTTGGAAGAATTCCCCCAAAAGGAAGTAACTTTAGCAGCAACATTGCAGCCACTGGTATAAACATAAAGTTTGAACCTGCTTTTAGAATGCTGCACATATTTTCTAATTCTTCTGTGTTGACTTTGGAGTTAATGTTACATCTGCTGTAAGAAATATCTAAAGAGGGGGCCGGCTTGAAAAATGTGTTTGCACTCTCAGCATGCTAACAGAGTTGTAATAAGAGCTGGGACACGTCTTTATCTCTAAATAGGTTTAAATTTGATAAGCTAAACTAGCCCCTTCACAATCCTCACCAAGTTTAACTGCAAGCAGGGGAACCTCTGTTGTTCGGAGTTGCTATTCATCGTTCTTACTCTCTCCTGGTCGTTACTACACGGCTAGATCAGCTGCAAATGGAAGGATGTGAACAAAAACAGACAGTGTTTAGAAAAAGAAGGAAGAATTTACGTTGTTCAAACTGTTTTTTGCATCTGGCCTCATCATGCAGAGGTGTTGAAGACTATAGAGGGCATTAAAAAATGCTATTTTGAAAAAAAAAGACCACACATCTGGTTTTTACAGCAAGATTACACTAATTCTGTAAGCAGATTACTTTTGAGCAAAGTGGAAAAGGGAAAAATGAAACACAGTTGTTTTTCTTTCCTTGTTTTTGCTCTGTCTTTTAGCCTTTAATAGGTTTTCCACTATCACAGACTGAAACAGAGCCCTCTTGAACACCTCACTGTTAGTTCAGTGACTTTTTCTTTCCATTTTCTTCCCAGTCATTTCACAATTTACATACCCAAGAAGTGGATTTTCGAACAGATCAGGAAATTGCTTGACACACAGCAGGAGCTTAGGTTTGTTTTTGGAGCTTGTTTTAGTCCCTTGAAAAGAGGAAGCTTCATGAGCATTGAAGGTGAGATGTAAGCCACGCAGTGCTGTGGGTGTTGTGGGTCTGATTTGCTCCTTCTCCTCAGAGAGCGGAGATCAGTAGTGTGCCCACAGTGAAAGGGAGGGCAGGAACCTGGTGTGATGAAGGACACTGGCTCTCAGTCAATGTGTTGAGGAGACCGGAGGATGAAACACACCATTAAGACCAATTTAGAGTGTTGCTCTAAATTTCAGCAGGACTGATCGATCCTGACAGGAGGGCATCGTACCGCCTGCCAGATCACTTAAACTGCTGCCCCTTGTATCGTGTTGCTTAATGTCATGTCATTGGCTATCATTCCCCGTCGAAGAGTGAGCTGCAGGATTTCATTTCAATTACTACTTGTAGGATTACCTTTTATTTTTAACACATCAGTAATCAATGAGGATTTTGATAATGTCATAATGCAATTTCATCAATGTATTCTCCTCCTTTTTTTTTTTTTCTCAACCTAATCCAAAGTGAAATCCTCTGAGACTTGCTGTCCTGTTGGTTTATTGATTTTTCTCCCGTGCTCTGTGAACGTTGAGCAGCAGCTTGAGAGCCAAGGTAGAACAGAGACTCTACTTTACTTAAGGGTTTATCTGTCTGACAAGAAGTTGGCATGATTATAATACGGTTACTTTACTGAGCAGTTTTTAAATTTCATCTCAAAGTGCTCCTCAAAGTCGAAAAATAAATGTGACAAAACAAAATCTCTTGATGGTTAAACATAAAAAAAGATGAAAGTAAAAAATCAGTTAAGAAAATTCAAAATTACAAAACAATTTGATAATCCTTTTTTGTTATTTTCAGAAGCGAGATTTTTTTTTTTTTTTTTTAAATTAAGATATGTTGTCCTTGCATGTTCATCCAGACGTCTATATTGTGATATAAGCTGTGTTTTATTGCCACAATCTGCTTGGGCTGTGTTGACATTTTATATGCCATCTATTTATTAGCTGGGATGTTCATTGAAGCAGCCTGGGTTAAGTATCTTGCTCAGTGTATGGCTGGAGATATTGAACCATCAGCCCTCTTGTCCCAAGTTCAGTTCCCTAACCACAACCAGTTTGCCCCTTTGAAGTATGAGGTCTCAGGAAAAGCACTGCAATATATACCACCCAAAGCCTGATCTTTTCTGTGTATGATATCATGTTGCAGCGTGTCACTGACTGATGTTACCTGGATCCTCCATGATGATTCGATCAATGACTGTGACTACTGTCCCCTTCTAAAATCTGCTTCTTTCTTTTTCCACTTTTTGTGTAAAGTCTTCTGTTAAAGGAAAAATAAGTTGGTTAATATGTAAAAATTTAAACCAAAGGTTGTTCTTTTATTTTTATTGCTTTGTTTTTTTTATGTCATTCTTGGATTTTTTAAAATTTGAATATTGCAGTGAACATGATGTTTTATTTTATTTTTGTTTACAAAAATGTAATATACAGAGAGCATGTCAGCATTGTAATATTGCAGTCCTTATGGTATACTTTTACTTTCTATTTTTTTGTAGTTTAAAGAAATAGCCTGAAAATGTCTAAAATGTACTTTAATTTTGGGATTGGTTTACTTGTCATGCACTGTATATGAACAAAAATTATATAGAGAATTTAATTTAATTCAATGAAGGCTAAAAATGTAAATAAAAAAGTATTTGTAAAACTAGAAGTATCAGGGTTAAACTAAATTAAAATGTTAAAATAAAATTATCCTGTTTTTCTGGGTTTGTGATAATCCCTATTTACATTTTAGAGTTGCTTTGCATCTTTTGTGGTGTTTTTCTGTGATGTTATTTTTTTATACAATTACTTTTTCTGGATTTATGGGTGGAGTCTTTAATGTTATTTAATGTTTTATTGTGATTTTAATAATCAAATTTTTACATTTTTTTGGTTTACCTTAAATATTGCTTTAAAAGGTATGTTTGTTTTGATGTTGTTTTTTTTTACTTTTTTGTGGCTTAGAATGTTTACCAAAGAAAAGCTATTAATTGTTATACGTTATTTTTTTTTTTAATATGTCACATAAAGAACTATAAATACTTATTTTAAAGTATTTTACTTATTTTTTATCAGTTACTGTTAAGCTTTTATTTAGGAATCAAGATTTCAAAAAACGTTTTTTTTCTAGTTGTAATTCATAAACCATGATTTTTATGTCTTAATCTATGTTTTCTGCACTTTTATTGTTACATTTAATATTGTTTGCTTATACAGAAAAACTTCACATTACATTGATTTTTTTCGTTGAAAAAGTGAACAAACCCTACATGAGTTTTAACTTCATTCAATAAAAACACATGAAAACATTTGTCAAGGTGTTTTCCATAAAAGATCCTGCTATTGATTGATTCTGAAAAGTTGTTTGTCTTACAATGTGTGAAGTGAACCAGCAGCACTTTAATGATTTGCCTGGTGTGCATCTTCAACGGTTTTCTGTGCCACCAGCTGAGGTGTTAATACAAATATAGCAAATTATTTATGAACTAATCTGTGTTTAAGTGTGTTTCTCAAAAAAGTGTGACAGACAGATGGGGAAAAAATAATTAGGCATTTGCTGTGATACAAACATTCAGAAAATGTAGTTTCTGACATTTCATTTTAATGTCCACCTGATTTATTTGTTTATTTATTTCTACTTAAAATTGTAATTCTGAGTACAAGACAACAGCCATTTGATCCAAAAGAACATCCCTGTAAATAATCTCATTAGCTTTAGCTGTTTTCTTTTAAAAATAAATAGTTGGTCAATTGATAAAGCATAAGCTCCACCTTCGCCGCCTGTCCATTTTGTAATCACAGGCAGTTTGGCAGCACAGCGTAATTAGTTTGCACGCCAGATTTCCCATGAGTCCCAACCCAGCTCAAAGCCAATCCCTGCCTCATCAGCAGCCCAGATACTAAACACCTACTTTATCTGGTTCCCCCAAGGCTGTCCATCCATGGGGAGTCAGGGTGCCCTCAAAAACATTTTCAGTGCGGGTTCCAATGCCTCAGGCTGGTACGGGTGAAACATAAGATGGCAGATGGCACGAGGAAGGAAAAAGACTGTTTCTTTGAGCTATAGCTGCTGAACAAAAGTGGAACATCATATCCCAGAGTCTCACGTCCTAGGGCTCAGATTAAAGCATGAAATGTATGTTTAGGGGATCCACAAATGTCTTCATTTCAACCACGAGTTGAAATAATCACTGAGTCTGATGTGTGGAGGCATGCTGCAGGGTGTTTTTATTTTTCTCACCAGTTGACAGCAGCCGAGGAAATGTTTCCCAACTCGCCCCAATGTCATCTGCGATAAACAGGAACACTGAAGTAGAGAACCATTTATTACAACATCTCTCGGAACTAGAAACCATGTTTTACAATTAATGTGCATTGCTATCAAAGCACAATCTCTTCAGTCTTAGTAACGGAGGGCGTTATTAGAAAATAACCACTGCGGCTTCTCTTTGTTCTCCATCTTATCCAGTTCACTCTTTTCATTGCAAGTATTTCTAGATCTGCATACATATGGTACCACTGCCAGTCAACAAGAAGTGATCAGGCAGTTTTTAATACCACTAGGCCCATCTGGGAGAAGGACCCTTTTCATTCGACATACTTGGCTGCTTGTCGCCTCACCATAATGGGCATGCTGAACGAGCTCTGAAGCAATAGCCAATTAAATGCCTTGAAGGGGATGCCTCGAGGCCCTGCATGAAAGGCTTCAGGTGTGAAATGCTTGTTTTTCAAGAGTGCTGCAAATGTTGGCTGCTTTCAAGTTTGCTATTGCCCTGCTGGCTCCCCCTTGCAGCCCACCCCAGCAGCCCTTCTCATGTGGAGGAGGGTAGAGGCTAGAGGTGATGGGCAAAAGAAGACCACTTAAGTACAATTTTCTATTCAGTGTTCCAAACCTGTGCACTCTCATGTTTTTCACCGCTGCTTCGTAACGGCGAACAGAGTTTCAGATGATGCAGACAATAGCTTTTTAGCGCACAATGGAGTGAAGAGGAGAAGCTGAAGGGCAGACGGGGGGTAATATGGATGAGACAGAAAATATGTGCGTGAATCCAAACTAGACGCTGCAGTGGCGGGGTGTTGCAGGGTTGACTAGGAGGGGGCTTAAAGGGAGATGGATTGTTTTCTAATTGTGGTCATTTCTGACCACAACATGATAGTTCAATGGCTACTTTAAATCGTTATTGATTACAGCAGAACTTGAAAAATTACAGTAAAAGACGCTTCCATTTTAGAGAATCCTTTTTTAACCCCTCCACGGGTAGAAAGATTTGTTCAAGTGCAAGAATAGACTACTTCCTTTTTACAGCAAATGCTTGATAGCCCCCCGTTTTACATCCAAAGCGCTGCAATCAGTTGAATTGAGGTTTATTTTGATGTCGACAATTCAAGATCAAATTCATTCAACTTTCGAAACCCTCTTAAGACCACTGAGGAGTAACATTAAAAGATGCAACCAGACACAGAGATGAAATAAATTCAGGGGATATTAATCTTTCTCAGATGATACATCACCATCATGCCAGGTGAGAAGATAAATGAACGGGCGCCCTTTTCTTCAAGCTAGACTGTGTGGTTTACCTATCCATTGCTCAGGGCACTATATTGCCACTAATAAATTGGTTAATTCTCAACGGAGTGATTGTAATGAAGTTAAGGCTCTGGCTGGCCGGGGCTCTCACCACTGCAGGCAGCCACTGCTGCTATCCTGCTTCTTTATCTGTCTGGATTGGGAGAGGCTCTCAGATAAGATGAAGAGAGGAAAAATCAAAATAAATTGAGTCCATTAAAAATCTAATGCATCAACTGCTTGATGATGTGATTAATACACATACTGGGAATGTGATTGATTAAAGCATTTAATCATACTGTTAAAAATGTTCTTGGCTTTGGTGCATAAAGGTTTTTGCATTTATAGAAGGCCTTTTTGTTTTATTTTTCGTTGTAACATGTCTTTTTTACAAACTTGTGATGATCCAAATACCTTGCAGCATTTCATTTTTTTTTTCCTTTTTTAGGTTCAAAGAAAAAAAAAACACTATTGGATTTGTTATAATTCATCTTAAGTGCGCCCTGATTTGAAGACTCGTGTCTCTCAGATTTTTGCAGCAGTTTTCCCTCATTTTGAACAAAAGAGCAATGGTTGACTTAAGTGAACTCATTAAAGATGTTTTAAATATGCCTGAATACACTTGCATTAGGTTTCCACTTAGTAATCAATGACTGAAATCACTTGCAAATTCTAATGTGGTGGATGAGTGGGCAGTGGCAGGCTGCTAACATTTGTGGGACTTAAATGTCATTCAAACTCACTAATGCAAAGGAAAATACATCGGGCAGATTGACACTTTAAGCTCTGCAAAGTTCAGGCTTGATGTATAGCACACAAAGACAGGAAATTGCAGATGTTGTAATTATCAGCAATGAGTGACCTCGTGCTAAATGGTGTAGGGTTAAAGTACTTGTGCACTGCTTTTAAGGTGTGTAGTACACGAAAAGATTGGCATGTATCTGCAAATGGCATGCTTTTATTAAATTGAAATAGGGAAAATTATAACACAGAAATGTTGTGAATAATTTCCAGTCACAGTGGATTTAAGTTCTTCGCTTGCCTTTTATGAGCAGGGGTGTTAAAACCCACTGCATTTTTTTTTTTTTTCTGTTGATTATCTCTTTTTTGAAGTACCCGTTCCCATAAATAAATGCAATGTTACTGACTATAGGAAGGATTAATCTAAAGACGTGTTGCAACACAAACACAGTTGTTTTTCCTACACTTTATTGATTTATAGTCCTCAGAGTTTTCCTTCAAACTAGATCATGCGACTCAAGAGAGATTATACTTATAAAATGGAATGAAAAAAGGTTTTTCAAAGGATAGAAAAAAGTCATAAAGTTGATTAGTTTTGTATTTATGTGATCATGCGCCACATGTAATACGCACTACTATCTGAAGACTATGCAGTCAGATGTGTTATTACCCTAAAATTGGTAACTTACTTCTATTTGTTGTGATTCTAGCAGCTACAGGATTAAAATATAACTGAGAATCACAGAAGTTCAACCTAGAGGCATGTTGACATAAGAAAATATTATTTAGATCCCTAAAAAGCTAACAACTTTCACTCAAAGTCCCACTCTGATCATTTCTGGTCTATTTTGAAAGCATTTGAAGTGATCTTTTAGATACGATAAGGCTGTTTTTAGCCAAAATATAATAATAAAATTAAAAAAACTAACAAACAAAAAAGAAAAACTGACCTTTTCTAGGACATAGTTTCTGCAGAGCAGCAGTAGTTCCTTAGAAAATTAGCCTCTGAGATGTGGCCGAAATTGTGGGCCCAGAGAAACCCTGCCCCTCACGCCCTCCAAACTTACATCATCGGTGCGATGGTAATGGTGAGGAATGTTGAGCTGTATTCCAGCTGTAAAGTTTTGAGCCAGATGCCAGATCAGATAAGAAAAACAAAGATGTACATGGATCTATTCATCTTCAAATAGATCAATCAGAATGCTGCAAGTGGATGCATCAGAATGCAGCGGAGCAGTGAGCTTACGGCCTGATAATGCTAGCTTCTACATCACAACTGCAAGCTTTTTTTCTGCATTCTTTCATCTGATCCTGATTCACAATGATTTGAGAAACAAAATACTCAGAAATGCAATTGTAAGCTTATTTTCTTTATATATGTCCCCCATTATCAGAAAAATGCCAGAAGAACCTGTTAAAGTTGAAATGATTTTTTTTTAAACAAAGCAATGGTTCTGTTTGGCTCAGTGTGCTTTCTTACTGATATCTTACTGAACTGCTTGATTGACAGAAAAGTTTGTTTTATTTGGTTAGTTTGCTTCATTTGGCAGGTTTGAAAGCTCTACTGAAGTGTGGGGCTGATCAAACAAGCAAGTCTGGTCTGCCTGAAAACTAATTTCTTGGATCACTTGCAAGTGAATCCTGGTGTGGTTCAGTTACAGTGTGAAAGCAGACAGACTATTACCAGATCAAGGAGAGCGCTAGTAGACTTATGAGAAAAGTTCCATTGGTGTTGCGCTTTTTCAAAAAGAAAGAAAAAAAAAAAAGCCAACAGCATAAAATGAATAAAGCAAAAATTAGAGATATTCAAAGATCTAGAAGGACTCATGTTTTCTTCATAAAGCTCTGTTTGTTCTTTTTGCACCCAAATGAGCAGCTGCTTTTTTGTAAGTGAAAGTTAAAAAATGCTGGAGTTGCATTCACAGGTAGGGTTTCTTAAGATGCATATTATCAACATATCCTTGGTAAAATAATGCAACTGTTCCGGTAATACCTATACAAGGGTATTGTAAGTTTAACCCAAACTGACTGTAGTAAGCTGCATCTTGCAACACCAGTGAATAATGTGGTGCTTTTGCCATTAGACTGAATTCTCTTAGAAATGAATAGAAGTCGCATGAATGACACATGAATGACTTGTTAATTATGCAAACGAAGTGCTGCAGAAACCAAGTAAGTTGCGGGAACTCTGTCATCTAAAAGGGTATGGTGAGTGTGATAATGTGGCGGCTTGGTACGGCTCTCTTGATGTAATGACAGGTCAATTTGACTGGCTTTATGCGTTGCACCCTGGTTCTGTCTTTGGCTGTTGTGTGGCTTCTGCTGCTACCTCCCCCACTCCCCCCTTTCTGGTGTCCCTTGGACTTTGATTTCTCCTTTGTTCTCGTGGCTCCTGCACTGACAGTTCCTGAGAATAAGAGATGCCACACAACCATGACCCTTTCACACCACATCGATGACCTCTGTCTCTTCCATGCACAACCCCTCACCTAGAAGCTGACAGCTTGATTAATTGAAGAATGTTATGATTTATGAGTATCTTCTCAGCACGATTAACAAGCCAACAGGTGGCACAAACCAAACAACTGGCAAGAACATTTCTTAAAGAACAGGAAACAATAGAGGATTATATTTAGAAACCGCGTTTTGTCCAGAAGTGACTGTCAGTGTGGAATAGCCATACATCATTTTGACTTTTTGTCTATGACTGCAATTTAGATGTTTTCATTGAAAAGTTTCTTTTGTTTCAAACTTTTCAGCCCATTCAGGAAATGTTGCATCTCAATGCTTTTAGTTGATAAAATCTAGTCTAAAAGCCTAAAGAAATGCATCAGATGTAAAAAATGTTTTAAATGTATTACAAATATATATATATACTACACTTGGGTTGGATGGTAATAATTTTCATCATATTCAGTTGCAGATGGCAGTATTTTACTACTTGAGTCTCCACATCAAAGAGTGCCATTTACAGAGCAGAGTGTTAGAGGGAACAGTGTCATTTGTGACACTGAGTCACATCCAATTGTCTGGCCGGAGCTTTGCAGGTTAACTCACCTGACAGCTTCTAAGATAAGTCTGTCTTGTAGTCAACACTTAGCTACCTGATGGAAGTTGGTGGTCCAACTAAGGTGTCAAGGGGATAAGGGGCAATAAAGAGGTCATATGAGACCTTCTCATTGACTAAGTCAGTCACAGCAAAGCTCTATAGAGTAGGATCGCAGTCTCTTGACACAATATCCACAGCAGACTGTCCAGCTGAGCGAAAGCGCATGGTGAGATGTGGCCTTTTCGTTTAACATGGATGTGTTCCGCCCTTGGTTTCAGGCTGTGACAACTGATGGCTGATTGATGGTTCTGTTTTAGTGGTATCAATAGAGAAGCTCCAGGCAGCTCTGAGAGTGCTCTCCTGACACACACTGACCTGGCTCTAACTTGTGTCAGATAAACAAGAAAGGATGGCCGGCTACAGTTTGTTTCAAGCTGCTGGAGTTACTTAGAAACTGTTATTTTGAAGGACAAAATAAATAAATGGGTAAATTTTTATATCAATATATTTTTTTCTAAAATGAACCTCCTTTTAACTAAGTTATTTTAGTACCTCCTAAACATTTGCTGTGCATTAAATTAAAGTGGCTAAATAGAATCACATTTACAAACATATGTTTATAAAGAATTGCCATCAATGAAAAATTAATTATTTGGGAGTCAGCAAAGGTTAATTTTGGTCAGGAACCTTTCGATTGGAATTGGACCCCAGACGTTCTGGTTGCAGTGCTTGTGCAAGGCTGAGGTGACCCATTCAATGACCTGTGACATGGGCAATGACAGTAGAGTAAACTGGGACATACTCCCCCACCTAACTGTGCCTGCAAAGCTCAGGGAGCCTCCACTGAGGGAGCAGGTTAAAGCACAGGGCTGCTTCCATGTCCTCGCCCTAGTCTGCTATCAGTTGCTCCATTCTCAACAAACACTCCCCGGCTCTGCCACCTACCTCTACTGTCTCTTGGAGACACTGCTGCCCACCGCTGGTTGCCCCATATGTTTGGGCTGCACACAAGGTGGTTTCTCGGATACTGTGGTTGCTAATTATAAATTTAATTTGCATTTTAATTAGAATGGTGGAAAATTAAAGCCTGCCAGCTGGATAATTTCAAAACACTTTTCCCTCCCTCCCCTCTTTTCCTGTATAAACTAAGCACAAATGTCCTGTCATCATTTGTTTGAGCACAGCAGTGGCACAAGCCCCCATTTAAAAATAGGACACTGTATGGCATCACCTCTTTGCATAGTGTTTTGGTAACTTTAGTCCATGGGGTGAAAACAGCACTCATGATTGTCCACATTTTTATTAATGAAGTGATTTATGGTGCATCTGACACTGCTTATTTTGTTAGGATCCTAAACGTGTTCCCTGTTTAAATACTCTGTAATATGCTATCAAATATCCTCCACTTCAGTTGCGGGATTAGTAAAACAAGGTCCAACTCCCAGTCACGGTGTTCAATCGACTCACTTTTCTCTTGTTCATAAGTAAGTGATATGCATGTGTGGGCTGGTAATCTCATTCAGTTTTGGTCATTATTTTTCAATCTCCATAATTCATCCGATTCCCTGTGTTGCTCCCCATGGTCATTCTCATTCTTTCTCCCACCTCCCACCAGCGTCCTTGCTCAAGAATTGTCATTAATTGATTGACAGCTCTGATAGACCCAACTAACCCCAGTTCTGCTCTCATGTCTATGTTTTAAATGAGAGCTTGTACATCCAGTGACCTTGTCTGCCCATCAGCTCTCCGCAAATGTGAGGCCAATTCAGTGAATGTCTCACCTTACCAAATAAGACCATCCTAAATGGCTGTAATTGGTTTCTGAATTTATCTTGGATGGCACTACACAGTCGATGGAAAGTGCTTATGCAACTTTGCTGAAAGTATTTATGCTCAATCAAGCGCTTGTATTTTTACCACTGGTTTGAGTTCGAATCTAAGCTTTTACGGTAGGTCATATATTTTTCAACCATTTCTTTAGATGTAACACGTTTTTAAGACTATGAAGAAACATTGTCATGTTAATATTGTGAAATGTCTCTTAATTAAAAAACATAAAAGGCAATGTCTAGTAAATATGTAAAAACCTCAAAAAACAATTCAGCTCATAAAATTCTAAATTAACAAGAATTAATCAGCATAGTGTTTTCTGTTTCTCACTCTGTATTTATCATAATTTGTGCAAAACCTGCTAAACAACATCTGTTCAGATGAATCAGACACCCTTATGCAAACTGCTGTCTTATTAGAAAACCTCACTGTTTTGCTTGCCATCTCCAGATGTATCTTTAGACGTTGCTTCTAAAGGAATACATGGAATGCAGTACACTGACAGAAATCGTGTACATGATGTACAAAAGTTTAACACAAGTCTGATCACCCTACAGTAAAGTACGGGGAACGAGTTGGCTTTTAAAGGTTATTTAGCACTAAATAACAGAAAAATACTGCAGAATATCTTCCTAACCCGAACAAAGTTAGATTGGTTAACAGTTAAAATTTGTTAATATTCAGGGCGTGTTTACATCAATACAGTCAGGATATTGGGGAATAGAATGCTGAAGAGATTCAAAACTTGTGTTTGGTTTTGTTCCCTTTTACACACTGCACTCATTAAATAGGACCAAAAATCACACTTAACAAGTCAAACACTAACTGCATATTTTGAGATGCTGTTACCTGAAAAACAAAACCATGACAGATACAAATACCAGAAGGAAAGAAGTGATTTGTTTGCTTAACAGTACTTTTTCTTCTGAGTGACACCAAGGTTCATTTGCAAGTGAATCAAGACTATTATTTTCAAATGCATCAGCGTTTACAGAGATGAAGTAACCTTTTACACTTCCCAGGCAACTATCCGATGAGGTAATTTTTTTGTTCATCAAACAGTTAAGAGTAAAAGCTCCTGTAATCACTGAACTCTGTGTTGCTGCAAGTTTGCAACAATCCAAGATGTCTCCTTTTAGATCAAATTTGAAGTAGTTAGCTAAACCTTCATAAAACTTGCATATCCAGCATTACGAGCAAATACATTTAATTTTGCTAATATTGTAGCATATTGTCTGAAATGCAGCATAGATGACAGCAGTGCTTTTCTTTCAAATTGACTTTAGTATTAATACATTTGAAACAACCCCATTACACTAAAGAGCTTTCTCATAGTTTATTTCTAATATACAAAATTATCCCAAGGCCTATTTTATTCTAGGTAATTACACTGATTTTGAAAAAAATAAAATAAAAGACCTATCACACTCCTCTTGCTTGTTGGACACAATTTCTGTTACACCAATTATAAAACACAAACTTCAACTTTTTTTTTAAATCAAATAACTACTTTACAGCTTATCAAGCTCTCATATTTTGTTTCTTTGCCATAACCCACGCATGTACTCTGTCAAAACCACATGTAATGTTTGACATTCTTCTAGATTGCTTTGGTTTGGGAGGCTGCCAGCTTCAGTTGTGTACCTCTTTGCAAAGCCAGGTTGATGTTGTGTGAATAACATCCCGACATACCAACACGCCCTCATTAGCATTTATTCAGAGATGAAATGGAGAACAACTACTCAGCTTATAAGGTGGAATTTCACAAGGCTCAGAAACACTGGGATAAAACCTTTACACATCCTTGACACATCATCTTATTTCATCTTAACCATTTTGTAAAATTTAGCACACTTTTTTGTTGGAATTCTTGTCAAACTATCACTACACTATATTAATCTTATACATCCATTTACTTTGAATTGTAGCAAAAAAAAAATCATCAACCTCCACTCCAATTATCTTTTGATCTAATGTAAAAGCAAGTGGTCTTTGAATTATGATGATGCAGTTTTTAGCCTATGAGTTGTGGCCAGCACTGCTGGAGCAGAGTGAGCCTGCCTTTATTTCCCATTAAACCTTTGTTTACACCTTCTCCCCGCTAACTTACAGACCCTCATACCCCCAACTTAACATTGCCAGTGCAACAAAAATGGCGAGTAATATCAGAGCAGTTCTGAACTGTACAGTTCTTAGCCAGATGCCAGCTTGGACGAGGAAAACGAAGAAGTACATGGATCTAGTCATCTCAAGTGGATGGATTTGAATGGAGGAAATGCCCAGAAATGCAACTTTAAGCTTAATGCCTTTATATTTATCTTCCGTCTTGAGAAAAATGCTACAAGAACATGTAAAAACATCAAAAACACAATTTTCATTGAAGTGGGTCTTTAAAAGTTCCACTAAATCAAAATGTTATACGCAAAATGCAAATGATCAAGATTTTGATGTGATGCCGTGGTAGAGTCTATCTTTAGCTGATGTTTCAAAAGTTTGGATTTTTCAGTGGGTGAAAACTCTTAAGAAATTGATTCTATAAAAAAAATCAAAATCAAATTTTGCTGATTAAGATTACTTCTTCTTTTCTCAGTCCCTTCTGTTTTGTTGCAATGACTGTCCATGGAACTCCAAAGTGGTCTTGACACTGCAACAAACTCAAAACTTGTCTTTAATTGCTACTATTTAAGAACAAGTATACATTTTAGAGTTAAATGGCGGCTCTTGTTTCTTTTTCTGACATGTTGAGAATTCTGCTGAATTTGTCTTGCTAAATCAATAACTTAAAAGAAAATTGCTATCAGGAGAAAAAAAAAGTTTTCGGTTAGTCTATGTGAACACTCAAATATTTGAGTGTATGAAGTGGTGTGATGAGGTGCAGAGAAAGATATTTGAAGGGATTTTAACTCATTTGAGCAATTACATGCTTAACTGGCACAAGATAATCTGTCATCCAGAGCTTCTGTCTCAGGCTCTCCCTCTCTTTTCCGATCTTTCACTCCCTTAAACCCTCCTACGTGGCAAAAGAGAAGCTCAGAATAGTAGGATTTAGAGCACAAAAGCTCATTCTGAATGGAATGAAGGCCTTGGAGAAATTAATTGCTTCTAACAAACAGCATGACTGCTAGCATGTTTTGTGTTCCATTCTTATCAGCCACCCGAGGCAGCGGGCTGGGTTACAGGCCTAGAGAAAGTGAACCTGTAAATGAGGAAGGTAGTGAACAGTACTACGCACTTAATAGTTTCTCAGTGCTTTTACTTTTAACTAGTTTTATCCATAAGCAAAGGCTTCAGACACCTTTATGTGCCATAGACTGAATTTGAACATTTCAGAGAAGCAAATCAGATGCTTATTAAGTTTTATTAACATATTAGCATTAACGTTGACATGAAAGACCTGAAATAATATGTTGGACAGTTCTGCTGCGAAGCAAAATAGCTCTGTGGGTGGTCATGCATCTGTTTGAATGGTTTTGAGACAAGCAAGGTTTTAGCTGTAACACTAGTAATTGCACCAACCTCCTTTTTTTCCTTGAAACATGCTAATTTAAAAAAAAAATCGAATTAAACTGAACATTGTTTTTTTTTTTTTTTTTACCTCACATTACGCATCCAATGCAGCATTATCATCACAGTGAGATTCTTCCAATAAGCAGTCTATTATACCAATAATTGACAAATATCTTCAACTATTAATTAGCTGTATATTATTGGAGGACATGCAGGGAAGCATTAACAAGAGCACTGATGGGATTTACTCTTGTGAGGGTGTGTGGCATATTTGCCCCACTTCTGTTCTCTGCTTGCTCCCACTCCCACTTGTCACCATTCTGTCTGCCACCACTAGCGTGGCATCCATCATCCACCACAGACGCTATGGCACACCACAAAAGGAGGCTGGAGCGTGCACAAAGGCATTAGCATTTTTTGCATCTCATTATGATTATAATTGCATGCGGGTGTAAGCAGCTCGCTTGCCATTATCTCACGTAATTTTATCAGTGACGTTTGAAATGTGTGTTTAAATGTCAATTACTGACTACAAAAAAGGAGCGACCTTTGTAGAGGCATTGCATTATTTCCTCCCTCCATCCCCTGCTCAGTCTTCATCTCTCTGTCCTTGTTCCTTATCTCTTCCCTCTGCTGCCACTTGCTGCTATACCACCTATATGTTGGCCAGCTCAACCCATCACATTTTTTGTGTATACCCTGAGTGATGCTAATCATCTCAACACATCCACCGTCAGAGGCCGTCTGTGATACCTCATTTTAACAATTAACTGTTAAGAAGGCACCTGAAAACCAACAGTCAATAATGAACGTCTTGCTTTAGATCTATGCACTTAAAGTTAAATAATTTGATATCACACCTCTTGTACCACTCCCACCCACCGAATGCTACATTTTATGTATCAAGTGGTGCAAAAATATAACCAAGTCCATATACACACACATATATATATATATATATATTGTTTGATCAAATGTTTAATTTATTAAGTAAGGATGCTAAATTATCAATACCATGTCATCAGAGTGTCAGATATTAAAAGTCAATACAATACGATACAATTACTACAATTTTTAGTAGCTTAAGTTTCTGTGAATTTTCTTTACCCATTCTCTTTTAAATTTTTTTTTTACATTTTTTATATAAAAAGATTAAAATTAATGGGTTGGAATTCTGCATAGTTTATAAAGTCATTTTATAGATAATTGAGAGAAAGTGTAACTTACTGTCTTTATATTGTCTGTACTTGCAAAGGATTGCTTAAGGCAGCTTGCTTAATAGATGAGCTTTAAAAGCTGTCTGATGCTGCTGCAGAATAGGCAGACTTGCAATTAGCTGGCAAGTAGAAGAAACACAATCTGTATGAGTTTTATCAAACTACTTGCACCTTCTAATTAAAGAAATCACAACCCACCATGATACATTTTTTATTTGATCTGATGTGGAGCAGAAAATCTCCCTATTAACATCCTCCTCCCTATGAATATGACAGTAATTGCAGTCTCACTCTGTATCTGTTGTCCTATTCGAGTTGAATGCATTTAGGAAATTTACCTCATACTGTAGGTTATTATTTTGCTGTACAGTCTGGGGAATCAAATAAATCACTTAGGTTATCTTATTAATTAAGTCAAAATAAATGCGCTTCAGCTAATTTATTCCACCCAAATACCATGGGATCTCTCACTGCAGTTAATGGCAGAGGTTGACATTTCATAGGCTTAACAAATAACCAGAAGTAATTCATTTTGATTTTTCCAATTAGAGATCATTTTGTTGCGCTTGTGACATTGCGTACATATATACGGATGAATTTGCATTGTAAAATATGCAGAAATGCTGACATTTTTCAGTGTTTGCCACCCGGCTTGTCTAAATGTTGGCAATGCAAGCATGGCTACCTTTTAAATAATAATAATAATAAATAATAATGCTGACAGTTTTCTAAGAATATCAAGTGGAAGCTGTTGCTAATTTTAAATCTAAGACAATGCTTTGTGGTACACCATGGCTTGGACTTATGTAATTCTGCAACAGTTGCTCACAGCAGGCAAAATAAAACTTAAGCACCTGTAAAACCCAAGCTTTGAGGATACTGAACCCTGTGCCCTAGCTTTTCCCCACTCTTACAATGCTCAGTGGAATAGTGGTGGGTACAAAGCCTCTGTCCATGACTTCGTTTTGTGGCCTTTGGGCATAAGCAGACCCCCATCCAGCAGTGCTTATCTGACCCTAACCTTGGCGTATGGTGACCTTGACCTGCACCTCACCCTTTCTTCATCCTCAGGGCTACATCTGTTACTTTCCCTGGGACACCCAAGCAGTTAGTGATATTGAAACATCACCTTGGGGCTCCATTTGTTTTCTCTGGAGAGGCCAGTAAAGGGTTGTCATTAGGACTGAACTTGATCCTCTGCTTCCTCATAAATTGGTCCGTCCATGCAGAGAGTGAGCACACAGTAAATAATGAGTATATAATACTTAGCATGAAACAGAATCTGCAAATAGACCCACTGTACATTTTATTTTTCATGTTGTATAGATCCATTTGCTCCAGGTGAATTGTGTTACAGAGCATGTATGTGATCCCAAAAACATGTAGAAAAGCATGTTGCAAAGTCTCCAGTTCTTTGTATCCAACAGATTATTGACATTTTATTATGATGGCTAAATTTAACATTAAAATGTGCATTTGTTGAACAGTTAATGCTGTGTTTGTTAAAAAACAAAGTAATTTTTGCAGTTTGGTATGACTTAAAAACTAAATTGATAGTTGCTTTGTTTTTCTTGCCATAACTTCATTTCATATTAGGGTTTGGGTTACAGCTGTGGTGTTGGTGAATTTTTTTTTTTTTTTTTTTTTTTTTTTTTTTCTGTAGATGATGAACAGCTCTACTGTAAAATGCAGAAATCTTATTTATATCAACAGAAATCAGCATGAAGCATCTATTTTTTGGTCAATACTTTGCTGGTTTTTTTTTTAAATACCCAGTAAACATGATTCAAATGAGAATGATGTATTTGTGAGGAATTAATAAACTGGTCTGATTAATTCTTTCCTATTGTGTAGATCATATTATTGCAGACATTGTAAAGGGAAGATGTGCATGAGCAATAATGGGGGGAAAAAAGAAACCCACACAGTGGTATCGTGTTCACTAAGTACTTTCTGATTTTTTTCCACCTCTGTCAGTCCCATGGTATAATATTACACGGGAGTCAAGGGGGAGGCTAAAGGTTACAACTCTGAAACATGGCATTGATTCTTACACCTGACAGCATCTCTGTTTCTTCTTTCATTTGGTTGTTTGTTTTGGTTGTTATTTACAGAAAAAAATGAGACATCACACAACAAAATAAAGACAGACGTATTGTTGGCATTAACATCGTCCAGTTGTTTCATGATGATGTTGTCAAAGAAAATATTTTGGGAAAATAATGCCATTCTCCTATTCTTTGTGGTCCGAACAGCATAAGGCCTAAATCAAAGATGCAGTGGAGCTTGGTGTGCTCTGCATATCATAAATCAGACCTAACTGACATTTTTTTTAAAGAGAATGAATATCCACCCACTTTCAGTGGAAGGGCCCTGGTATTTGTATGGCCATTTTGACCTTTCTCCATACCCTCTCAGATTAGGTGTGCGACATAGAAAATTGCGCTCTTGCTGCAGTCCATAAATCATACTAGGCCATTTTTTGCTTTAAAGACATATGTAAATACCAGTGTACTAGCAAGGTAAACAACACTAACCCTGATACAAATGGCTCGAAAATTGAAGAAAAGCACCTTATTTTTCAGCTGAAATTGCTTTTGAAACCCAGTCCTGGCACGTAGGATGAAGGAGCCATGGGGTGATTTGTGCTGGGGGAATAGAAATGGGTTGATGATAACCACACTCGACACAGTTCCTGTGTTGGAGAGTTCTAGCAATGATCAAAGATATCATTGTCGCACATTATTTCCCCCACCACACAGACCCCAAATGCATCTCTATCTGAAATGACATCCAACCAGATGAACTCAAAGTATATTTTGTTTTAGGGGACTGGTGCTGTGCAATGAGATCTGAGCTTAACCAGTCTGTGCAGCTGTTGTCTTCAGGGCTCCAGATAACTTACAATGAACAGTTTCTTACAAAGCATTTGATGGCAGCCCGGTGTCCCACATGAACATTAAATTAGATTCTAAAAAGAAAGCAAGAGTCTGACTTTTTAATTGTTTTATTCTTTATTCAATAACAACATCATAACCCCAGTTAAAGGGTGTTTAATTTGGTAAATCAAATACCTGTGTGGGAGCAAAAAGAACAAATCTCTGAAAGCTATGTCTTTAGTGGTTTGTCTAACCTTTTCATAAGATAAGGAAGGCAGAGAAAACACTTACATACAATGTTAAAATTGATGCAAAATGATAGATTAACAGCAGCTCCACCTGTTTCTCGGTCAACAATTTTCAAGTCAGAATCCCTGAAAAACTGGGATAATTTGGTGGTAAATGAAGAGAAAAAAGTTAATATTTTGACAGTTTTCACAGATCTACGTCAAACTATACTGAAAAAGCCTAAAACATGGCAAGGGCACAATCAAATGTTTCACTTAGGTTACCTTTTATTTCATTCTCTGCTACTTTTGCCAACTTCTCAATCCCTACAATCCTTTAGAGTGAATCTCAAGGAAAAGCTTTGGGGCACAACCCATGACAGCAAAACTGACAGCCAATTTCTAACATCTGGCACAAGCTGGCGGAGTCCAATCAGGCGCAGGGATTGTGGTGAGAGTGCAGTGGATGCTGCTTGGCAGCTCGTGGCCTCGGACTGTCTTCGAATTACCCCCATCTTGTTCGAAGCAGAAAAGGCGGAGAGCACACCGTTTCATTTCAGCACGGAGGACTATTGATGCCTGCAGTAGATCCCGTGTTATCTAATCAAACAGCACTGGTCAGTTATGATGCCAACTCCTAAATCCATGGCCGTCTGTAAAGCCGTGGGGGAAGATTAACTGCTACAGCGCCACTGTCCTACATTCAAAGACTTCCTCTCAAGATCTCTTTTCCTGGAGAGTACAGTTATCCATACAAGCAAAAACAGACAGACTCACACAGACATACAGCCTAAAGTAAGAGTCCTTCATGCTGTAATGGGGCTATCACAAAGACCACACAGCTTGCATTTTGGAAGGAGACTTGATGTTTTCTAAACGTTCTTTGTCTCTGATCACTAGAATATCTCAAAGAGGCTTGGGCTTTACTTTTTCAAGCTTTGTAGGACAAGTTGTTTTGTCGTGTAGGTGTCTAGGATACCCTGCGAGTGAAAGTATAGTAAGAACAAGAAAAGGATAGCCCAAGACATTATCCTTTTAGTCCCATACTCTACAGGATCCCTAATAAGCCCCTGCGCTCCACAGTTACCCTGCTGCGTAGCTGCACTTCATTATAACCCAGGAAGCTGAAGCTCTCACGCAGCAAGCAAAGAGCTCTGGGCACTTTTTTAATATTTATATCACAGTCTGGTGTGGCAGTAATGATATTAGGGAGCTGACGGAATTCTCCACCCAGCTGGACATGTTAATTGCGGAGCCAGGATTTAAAGGCAAAGTTCACAGTTTGTGCAGATGGTGTGACAATACAAGATGGCAGACCTGGGTCAGAGTCATTTCCAAGCTATACCTTAATGGAAGCATTTTTCCCTCTCTTTCGTTTTTCCCCCTCAAATTTGACACATACTAGTCCCAAAGGTCCATAGCAGTCTATGGGGCTGCTCCTTGTATCCTAGTGCCCTTGATGGGCAGAACTGCATTAGCTGGAGTTGGTATAATCACGCAATGTTCTTTTGCCCCTTTTCCTATAGGGTATGTGAGCAGCATGAACACGGGTTTGAAACTAGCTTGCAAAAATGAAAGCATGTTTATTGGAATAATGCAATTGAGGAGAATCAAAGGAGTTTCATTTACACAACCCTTTGTGTTTTTGTGTGTGCAAATAATAAATCCTGGCCATTTGTCTTCGTCTTCCCTTGATAATGGGTGGATGCAATAGGTGCACTGAGTTCAGTATGAAAAAAAAAAGAATAGAACACAGTTGTAGGTCACAATTATTTATATGCCTACTCTTCAGAGATGTATATGTAACTTAACTGAACATATATCACATGAATTTGAGGCAATTACACTTGAGTCAAGAGCCACAGGGTCCAAGTTTATCTCCTTCAAATATTTGGCCCCTCACTAAAGGGGCTTGTCCATAAAAATGATATGCAGCATTGTGTTTCCATAACGAGGCTATAAATCAATGGCATTCTAATGAGTGAAAACTGTAATATTAGATTTAAAATAGATTATTGGGGCCTTATTAAATTTTCAAGTTATATTACCAAGTTTGAATGTCAATATGATTACAGCATATTTAAGCATCAGTGAAAATTGTGCTGCAGGGAAGTCTAACAGATGGGTTTATCTTCATCGCCGTTTATGCTGTTGCACCTCACATTTACATCAAATTAGGGCACCCAGAATGATTTTGTCCCCCAGGTCTGACCGTTCACCGGAAAGCAGGTGTCTGCTTAATAATTTGGTCAAAGATCAGTGAGTTAAAGGTTGAGGCTGGGGGCAAAGAGGACTAGGGTCATGCTGGTGGAAGAGAGGAGGTGAGACATGATCTCCTGAAGTCTGGAACAGCCAAACCCCAAGGTCATCCATTAGTGCTCTGGCCCAGTGGTGGTGGAAGACCCACAATAAATTTACTGTGCACCCTTAACCCTTTTAATACTCACCATGACCTAGATGAGGAGATCAGCTCCCTTAGGGAGGGGCACATTACATTATTAGCACTGTGCAACCATTGACAGCTATTATATTCTAACATTGTGCTATGGGTGACTTCATACTGTAAACAATGATGGGCATCGTAATAATTATTTTAACTGTTGTAGTTAGTTGTGGGATACAGGAATGTTAATCTGTTGCATTCTAAATAAATCATGTTCTAGTTTTGATTAATAGTTGTTAGATTGCATCTTCAATTTAAATTAGAGCTAGGTATTTTCCTATCTAACATCCCTCCTCTGGACATCTGAGGTCTCTTTGAAACGGACAAATGAAAGTGTCAGTTTACTATCTTTCGACTCTCTTTTTTAGAAAAAAAAAATCAAGTTATGACTGATCATTATCTGCTCTTTCAAACAATGAACAACTTATCTGCACTTTTCTGAGGCCATGCATTTTTCTATTTCTATAAGAAAAGGTGAGGCTGCGAGAGGGAACCAGAATAAAATGTCAACAGTGTCAACCACTCCCTTAAAGAAGGACTCTCCTATGATCCCTCACTACTGTGCTCGGTCAAACCTCTCCCGGTGTCAAGACTGGGCGCCAGAAAAAGAAATTAAAGTGACACAGTGTTGACAGGAAGAAAAGACATTCCCGTTTTCACCCCTATCTGGACGATGAGGGAGCAGTCACCTCAGCTCAGACATGGGGACTAATGAATCAAGCAACACCTTAACTTCTCCAGCACAGGGGACTTTTGGCTTAGGGCACCCATATAGTGTCACTGGTAATGGGATCTCTTGTTGGACTGCTGATGATACGATGTTTACGGCAACCTCTCCCATGGCCTGCTATTCTGACAGCTTAATTTTGTCCAATGCTCATAAGGACGTTCATTTAAAAGGTTTTTCACTCGTGTTAAGGTCTTTATTTCTTTTTTTTTTCTTTTGCATCAAGGTCACATTTTTCACAATCTTAAAAATAAACTGTATTTTAATGCCAGAGCAACTCAGCTGGAATTCTTTAAGTCATGTGGAATGTGTCCAAAAATACTTTTTTTTTTTATATATACAATTTAATAGCTTTTTGTTTTTCAGTCCAACTTTAGAGTAACTTGCACCACATGCTAAACTCTTTCAATACTTGTTTTTTTTTTTTTTTTAGTTTCTGCATAGAGTGACTTTTCTGTATTAAGCATTTGAATTACAACAATATCAGAAGGCCACTACAAGAAGATTAAGTTGAAGTAAATTGCTATGAAGTCCAACATTTTTTTAATTAAAAA
>BSAI01000030.1:29048578-29347900 GCA_036245035.1 Adrianichthys oophorus | reverse complement strand
ATATATATATATATATATATATATATATATATATATATATATAGGGGCTGCACGGTGGCGCAGTGGTTAGCGCTCCTGCCTCACAGCAAGAAGGTTCCCGGTTCAAGTCCTGGCTGGGGGACTTTTCTGTGTGGAGTTTGCATGTTCTCCCCGTGCATGCGTGGGTTTTCTCCGGGGACTCCGGCTTCCTCCCACCGTCCAAAAACATGCTTCATAGGTCAATTGGTTACTCTAAATTGTCCGTGAGTGTGCATGGGTGTGTGATTGTGGCCCCTGCAACAGACTGGCGACCAGTCCAGGGGTGTACCCTGCCTTCGCCCATGAGTAGCCGGGTTAGGCTCCGGCAGCTCCGTGACCCCGAAAGGGATAAAGCGGATTGGAAGATGAATGGATGAATATATTTAATATATTTAATTTAACTAATGCCATCACAGCAATGTGATGGATGAGAGGAATTGTTGCGAGAAATTAGGATATTCTCAAAGGTGTAAAAGCACTCCCCGAAACCCCACGTCCTCTTTTCCCATGTCTTCTCTTTGCTATCTCTCTGTCCTTTGCTCCTTTCTGAGAGACACTCGTTGCACACCCCCACTGTCCCCCAGTGTGAAGGGCTGGTGGTTCCTTTGTGTGACCTGCGCTCACACTGTTCCATCTCCACGTCGTGCAGCCGGCCTTTCACTTCAGCAACTCAGCAACAACAACACATGCATGGCATACATAGATTTTTATCATTAAATGGTCATTCTTTTTCCTTTTGCTTACCAGTTAGGAACTTTTTTACATGCATTTTTTTGTGTTTAAAAATAAAACAGTAAAAAAATGGAGTCAATTAAAAATTATTCATGGTAAATATAAAAAAAATATGCTTATTTATGGTTTTCCTTTTTGGGTAATTTGCTCAGTCAGTGAAAGGCACAATACAGCTTAAAAGGAGGACAGATCTGGTCATAGCTTTTTTTGAATCTGCCACGCAACAGTGTGATTCCAGAGGAACCAGAGGTCATAGATTCCCAGTGGCTGTGGACGGCAGGGAATGGAGAACAGCAGGGTTCAGGCCGTGGGTCATTGGAGTCTCAGAAGTGGTCGGCCAGCATTTTCCCAGGAGAGCTGATGGTGGCAGATTCACTAGTATTTTCCCAAGGTTCACTGAAGCCTACAGGAAGGACTCTAACTCGGACCCTGCTAAAAGAGGGAGCACTGCGGGTTACAGACCTCCAAAAGACAGAGAGTCTTGATGATTCAAAAAAAAAAAAACACCCATTAACCTAATGGAGGCTCTGCATGCACTCATATTAAAAATTTGATCTTTTTTATTGACTATATCAGTTCTATTTATTACTATTGGAGAGGGTTGTTGTCTTTAAGGAAAGTAAAATAAAAAAAAAACTAAAAAGAAGAGTCTTTACTTTTTTCTCCTGTCTCTCAACTCCTGTTTGAACTTTCTACATTTCATTTACCCCAAATCAAAATGGCAGGCCCACAGGCGTGGCGTTGCCCAGCTGTGGCCCTGGTGCACCATTACTCTTCTCCATATACATTGTTCTGGGTAACATTTCCAAGAGTTCTTGCTGTGCAGTCTACTTAAGTGAGGTCAGTGTTGTCATTGTTTGGGTCCTGTTGGCACTGAGGCATCCATTAATGATAGGAGTCCATTTCAGACCTGCAGCTTTTATCACTCCCTAAGTTAACCTCTGTCAAAACTAGGCAATCGACCACTTACAGAAGCCGCTGAGGGCTGGGATTCTACTTAGGGGAGTGAGATAATTCTGCTACATGTTGGTAGATATTTGAAAAAATGTTAGAGTATACAAAATGTATGTTTAATTGTTGGTTTTGAATAATTTGAAGAAGGTAACTCCTTGTCATTTACGAATTGTTATATTTCAAATTTTTAGGATGTAATGTTTGTTGTCTACACTTTTTTTGTTTTATTTTCAGCACTTGGGAACTAAATTTAGATAAACATGCACATCTGCCTCACACCTGTCCCACTTTGCCATGCTTCTCATTTATCTCTATGCATCTTACAAGCATAAATGCAAACTGCAACATGCACACATCCAGACAAGAACAACCTGTCTTGGAACAGGCTTTCCCCCCACAGCAATTTTGTCAGAAGTTGACAATGTCTTGATTTAGTTGTCTGGCTGTTCTAGCCAGTTTTCCCTGCTGTGCTAATGTGAACAGGACATCCCGCTGGGCAGCAAAGAATACCACTTCACAGCAGCCTCATAGCTGGCAGCTTTTATTTATGGCGCTACTGAAATGAAAGGGTATTAGTGTCCAAACATTTCACCATGCTCCTGCAGCCACACACAAAAGCCACTGATTTCCAGCAAATCTGCACTTATTTATTCAAGAAAACTAAAGCTTGGGATGGGGAGACAGACAGAGGAAGAGGGACAAATAAAACATTTATAATGACTTAAAAGACCTCCAAAGAAGAATGGGGCTTGCACTTAAAAAAGGATTTACAAGAGAGAAATCGAAAGGAAAAAAATTGGCCTCAGTATTTCAGTGTATTTTTGTCAGAGTTGAAAATAGAAAATATCTATATCTCTGAGATGACTCAATTTTAAGAGCCTATATTCACAAAACCTAATAACCCAGTTTTCAGTTGTTGTGTTTTTCCCTGAATTATATTTCTCAGGACTCCATCAGGCATAAAAATACATTTTCTCTAAAGTTGTCAGTTCAAAGTGTTTTGACAAATCTCTCTTTGTACAATTTGGCAATCAAAGCTGACTACTACCTTGTTAACCTGTGAATTTTAAGTGGATGCCTTCCATTAGGTATAGTACCATAGTGTGTCCCTGTTGCTTTTCTGCAAGGAGGAGGCAGGCCGAGGCAAGCTGTTCTCCTGGCTCTGCGATGAATTTGCCAGGTTTCTGCGTCCGAGACCTAGTCACCAAAAAAGTCTGTAAGTCCCTGGATCCCTGCCTCTCACCTCCCTGGTCTTCATCTGTCATTTCTGCCCTTCTACAAATACACTCAGGTGACATTTTGAAAAACTCTGGCATTCACCCCCAATATGGATTCTTGTTGATTATAGCTTTCTGTCTGTGAAGATTGCATGTATTATTGACTTTGCAATCCCATGACTATTTGCATAGCTTTTTCCTCTCCTCCGCATCTTACAGAAAACCGGCAGTAATATTCCCTTGGTTTCTCATAACCTGTTTTCATTATCCTTTCTTTTGCATATATATTTATTAATTTTTTTTTTCCAAATTTCCCATACATAAATCATTAATCCCCTCAAGCAATGACCCTTTCTTCATGCCACTAGAGATCAGAGTTTCTGCAAAGCTTCGGTCACTGATGTCATTAAGATTGGGATCTGATACACTAGATGTCCATTGGTTAAATGCCCCAAGCCTGAACTCTCCATTGTCTCTTAATTCCATGTGGCAGCCCTGCTTCCCTTTTTGCATAATAGCCTATAGGTTAAAGTTCTGCTGCTTTTGCTTTGAACTTACAACTTGGACAGGCTGTAGTTTTTGCTTTTTCTTTTATCTCCTTTCCTATATGTATTTATTTTTTATTTTACTTTATTTTATTGTATGCAGTTTTCCTTGCCTACAGGCACCATGTGTGTTTGTGCTGAAGCTTCTTCTGACAATCTCCCACATTCAGGCATCTTTTGGGAGGTCAAAAGACAGCAACTTGACTTCACAGGTCACCATAAGTGGGTTCCACTCTTTTCCAGAGAAGGCCACATAGCCCTCTATTAGGAGCTGAATTCCGTGTTGCTCTGCCGTGGCCCTAGCCAGGTCATCACATGGTTTTGCCTCAGACAGGGGTGCTCATTAAAGCTTGCCCATAGCAGGATTAGGCCTTTTCATGGTTTATCCTTTCTCTGACAACTGACAATGGAAGAAGCTAGGTGCTTCAATAGGAGTGTGTGCATGAATCATGGAATCATAATTGCTCTTTCATGATGAGAATATTATAAAATGTATCCACGTGTACAATGCAAATAATTAATTGGTGTCTATTTTTCAAGGGCACACATTTACACTATGTGAGCTTCAAAAAACTGATAGTAATGAGGTTTTTCTTTTTTTTTTTTTCAATACCATCTTTTTTCGCACACCTATATGGCTGCTTTTTGAAAAAACAGACCTTCTGCCTATAACCTTTTAGCCACTATGATACTTTGAGTAAAAGTTTCACTGCACTTAATACACAGTGGTGTGCTCTGTTTACTTGTATAGTGATGTTTTCAAAGAGCAACCCCATTAAAAGTGGTGGGCTGTTACCCATGACCTAGTCGTAGCTTCCTATTGGTGTGAGGGTTATAGAAAGCTGCAGCGCTGAGAAAAGAACTGAGATGACACTACCTCTTAAGCGGCGCAGAAAAAGAAGGATGGCAATAGCAAGGCTGCTATCTGCAGTCATGCGTCCTATTTACGCCACGGCTCTGTCTGTTTTCATTATTCATATTTTATATGGCATCAAGGCAAAGAAGGAGGGTTATTTCCTTCATTGTGGAGGGCAGGTGATGGCAGGCTCTCAGGTTACACTGCTCATAACAAGTTGGGGAGGGGGCGGCTTTTCTAGATTCATACATCAAAACAGCTCGCACAATAAGAAAGAAATATTTCCCTGGAGACATAAATCACCTTTGGAGAATTACCTACAACTAATAGTTTTATGTAAAACTGATTAGTTGGGACTTGAATAAAAGAAGTATAGAGTGTTTTACGTCTATTTACATACTGCATTAAAAAAAAAAAGTGTGAACACGCTATTGCCATTCACATATGGAGTGAGGCTTCTAACAGGTGTAATGTGAGGTAGACACAGAGCACTGCAAATGTGTTGATAAAATTCCTTTCCTTTTGCTGGTGTCGGTCAGTGAAAGGACGCACATTGTAAGCTCTGCAAGCGATCTTCAGATGAAAACAACCAAAAACCTGATTTATCGCAGAATTACAGCAAAAGAAAAGCAGTAACTCCATGGCCCCGAAGAAGAACCAAGTGACGAATGGCAACTTTGACATCAAACAGGCTTTTAACGAGATCAATGCTAAGCTAACTCCTTTGCTGGACATTCAAGCTAAGCTAATTTCTCTGACTGAACTCCTGGAGGTGTTCAAAAGACTGCGTGCTCAGAATGAGCAGCGAGATAACTGGGTTGTCATCCCGGAGCAACAAGTGAAAGACATGGAACAAGAAAAAAGGTAGAATAATTTAATTCTGACGGGATTACCGATCAAACTCCAGGCGAGGCCTGCCGAAGCTACGGCTAGCAGCAATGCCAGCAGTACTTCTTCTGATCCAGGAGACAGCGTGGAATGTCAGATTGAAAATTATTTCTGAGGTCTAAAGGGATCTCCCTGGATCTAAATACCATCGAGACCTGCCACCCGCTCCCCAGAGGAAAGGGCGCAAGCAAACCAGGAATTCTTATCAGGTTTGTGAATCAAAAGCACAAGGTAGCATTGATGAAGTAAAGGAGACATCTGAAAGGATCAAACGTCTTCATTAATGATCATTTAACAAAAAGACACGCTGAAATCGACAAACATGCCAGGATGTTAAAACGCCGTAAGGAGATACTAAACACATGGGTGATGAACTGCAGGATCTTCGTAAATCACTGTCATCCGGAGCGGTTTAAAACAATTGTTGTCAACAATATGAGAGATTTTGGGAAGTGCTTGATCACAAACGTCTAAACAAAAAAATTGAGTAATAGAATAGCCGAACAATTGCAAGAAAATCATGACGCCTGGGATCTTCCACTATCTCTAATCCTCAACTGTGACCCTGGATTTCCAGCTTGCAGGAAATGTGCTTGCTGCACCATCCGCTGCAGAGGGACAAGGACCCTGACAAACAATGTCTGCAGACATAACACAGAAAAACTTTATGAACTCTCCTAAACCCAGAAGGATAGCTGTTAATCAGGCAGCAGAAGAAGGAATACAATCCACAATCAATAAACAGAATATGGACCTCTTTATTGCACAGCATTGCCATATAATCATAACAATAAACTTCCTGAATCAATTATTTGATTATTTGATTATTTGATTTTGATTGCTTGAAACCATTAACCATTACAAAAAATACTGTATAAAAGCTTTGCATTACTGCACCAATGGATATTTAACATTTAAAAATGTGACGGTTCAAATAAGTCTAGTGTTATTTTTGAAAAAACTTATGTAATGCTTTCATTTCACAAAAGAATTGTCTGGTACTATGGGTGTAGCGATAAATTGACTTAATTGATGTGTATTCCTACATTCAGCCACATCAATCTATCTAAAGATAAGTTCTTAATTGAATCAAATCAAATTTCCATCTAAAGAACATTCACAATTAAATGAATCAATTACAATTTATATTGGAAAATACTCTGTTATTGAGACACTAGGTTTTTTTTTCTTTTGACTATAAAGTAAAAAAACGAAGTCACACGAGTGTTGTCAGCTGTGATTGAAGCAAAAATTGATCAAGCCATCGCTTCAGTCCAATGTGTGTGAATTTTTCATATACATGTGACTATGTGGTGTGCTATAATGTTCTAATGCTGTTCCGTTTATATTATTTTTATGTGAAAGAATAACAGTGGACTGAACTTTATGAAATTAAAATGTGAATGGATTTGCCATTAATTAATTCTTGTTTACGTATTTGTTTGTACACATATTTAATGTATAGTTTATTATTTTGCAAGGAATCTGGAAAACTTCCCCTGCACTGTTCAGTACCCAGTTATTTATATCTGAGTCACACTGGTGTAATTTTAGGGTAAAAATGTCCTGGATTGATTTTATCATATTTAAATTTGATCGTATCAACTCGTATCAAGAAATTATGATATGAATCGAATTGTTGTTAAAATGAATTGTTACACCCCTATCTGAAACTAATCTGAATTCTATAAAGATTTATTTAAGAAAGTTATAAAGATTATTATTGTATGCTAAATATCTTCATCCAAATAACGTAGATGAGTAGTTTGTTTGTGTTTTTGTGCCTCCATTGCTTATGAGAGTGGTCACATAATGAACAGCAAGTTAAGTGAGAAATGAATTTAGTTTTGTTGGCAACAGCGACATTTTTTGGATGAGCTTCCCAAAACAAAAAGGAGGTCCGAGAAAGAACTGAAACTCCGACACAATTAAACTCTGGTAATGAGGTCAGACATCAGATCTACTGCAAGTGATATAATTACCCAGGCTGAACGGATGAGCTGCTCCAGCTGCCATGCTTTTGCATTGGGATTAGACTCACTGTCCTGAGGGCGGCCCTTTTACTAGGCTGACCCCTGCTTGCCACTGGGGCACCAGCCACCACAAGGGTTCTCGGGGGTTTCAACCCCCCAGTCTTGGTGCTGGTCGCACGAACAAGACTGCGGAGAAGTGAACTGTGCTGCCACATGGGATGACAGGACATGCCACTCTATTAGGGAGGACAGAGACAGGCAGGCACCGGCACACAATTCGCTCTGTGTTGCCAACTATGAATTACTGGGGTTCCTCTATTTCTGTCAGCTCATTTGTAAAAAACACGTAACAATGGAAAGGTGATAAGAAAACAATATATCAGTGATTAGAGTACTGTGCTTGAACTTGTTGATGGCTAAGGTATGCTGTTTGGTTTGTGTCAAATCTTGGTTCATGGTCACAAATAAGACTAAAATAATAAAACATTTAGTGTTAACAGTCTGATTTTCCTTCCTCATTGTTTGAAGCCTCATTTGCAAAGTCGCTAGCAGGAGTCTGCTTAATTTGTCTTCCCTAGTCGTCCTGCTTGTGTTTTGTGTGCTGTTCTCTTTTTGTCTCTTATTATTGCTTTGAGGATATCGTTATGACATTCAGCAGCAACAATAATTCTTCTGTTTTAATTCATATCAATTAGTCGGAAATGGTAATTCAAACTGACGGCACAGCGTATCTTGAAAGGCTTGCAAGGATGTTGTGGCGGCAGCATCACTGTGCAGCCAAAAGGCACCCTGCTTTCCCCTTTCTTCCTCTTTCTGTCTTTCAGTCCACAACAAGGGGCTCCGAGCAATGAGGACAATACCAGTCGGAGCCAGTACTTTGATAATTAGTTATTGATTGAGAACAATGGAACGGCATACACTGTCGTATTAGCTAGACGCCAGTAGGTCGCGACACCAAGAGCAGCCATCAAGAAACGAGGGCCAAAACATGCCCGACTTCCCTAATAAGATATTCCCTCATGTTTTTCTCTTTCGCTTCCCTCCTCTTTTTCCTTCCTCAGGCATGTTAGTGTTTGGGCTGCACAGGGTCAAAAGTATTAATGCTTGTGCACAAACGAGTGCCTGATGAAGGAGAATTTAATTAGAGCATACCCACTCAAGGTTTTTTAGACCGCATTGCTTGGTGTTTTTATTGTTTGATGGTTTGGAAGAATTTTGTAACACCATACAGCTTTTTTTAAATACTGTTTTTGCACTAATGTTGCTGTCCATCCATACAAAGATACTCTTTTTTAAAGGAACAGGGTCTAATTTAAAACATTGTTAGACATGAGACATTAGTGTATTGTGTGAGTAAGCTGCATATTTTCATTATAATGTTTCATGTTAAGTCAGCAAAGTTTGCTTTTTTACTATCACTCTAACAATATGCAAGTAAAACAGATGTGCCTAACCAAAAATATAGAAAATGTGCCAATTGAAGGCAATGTGTGTCAGTGATGGTATCTTTTGATACGGTTTAGGTGTTTTAATACAGCTGCAAAAAAAAAATACCAGAAAATATTGCATCTTTGCTAAAGATTGCTATGTTGATGCATGATTAGAAAAAAAAAAAGCAACCTCTTTAGCTCACCTTACCTGATCTGTGGCCTGTAAAGATGCACCTGGCTATAAACAGACAGGGCAGGAGCGTCAACTGAACAATGGAGGACTGTCAGGAGTGACAGCGGGGTACGACTCTACCATCACTGCTCTGACAGGGAGGGCCTCAGAGGGTAAACTGCTTTGCTGGAACTAATTAAACAGATGAAGTTATGACATGAATATGCAGATGTTGTTTACATTTTACCATATGGTATTATTTCAGGTAATAACGCACAGGAGAGCCATCCCTCTCATTAATGTGAAAGGATGGAGGGAAAACACTGTCGATCAACAGACATGTGAAGCAGAAATATGATAGGGCTGGCTCTTGGGTCTCGGAATCTATTTTAAGCCATTCAATTAACATATATGTTGATCGCCATTATGGCTTCATTTAAATTGTTAGCATGCAATCTTCTTTAGTTTTCTACTCAATTCAGCTTCTGTACAACGAGTTGTCACTTTATATTGTCTTCTCAAGTAATTTGTTCACAATCTCACATCGGTACTTCCAATTAAATCCTCTCTAACTTAAATAAATGTGCAGATTTCAACAAATATCAGGTTAATTTGTGGATGCACAGACTGCTTATCTGTCTGTTTTATGTTAAAAGAAGTTGAACAGTTGAGAGTTGTTCCTCCTTTCCATGCGCGGCTTTACCATTCCCCCGGAGCGGGTGCTGCGAGGTTAAGAGGGAAAGGGCCAATGGAGTCGCGTTTAGTAAGAAGTGTGGGATCACGGGGGCCAGCTGGTGGGGTGATGGGGAGCGTAATTGTGCCCGCTGTGTGGATAGCAGGGAGGGGGAATTGGGGAGCAGGGTGAAAGGATGGGGTGAGAAACCCAGGAAAAAAAAAAAGGAGGGGAGGGGACACCTCAATTACCTGTGCTCTCTCTGACCCCTCTCTGCCTCTGTCTCTCCATGGACAGACCCGCTGTCTGAGAGGCGGGGCGCATTTCCACAGGCAGATGCACATCCCCCTCCTTTGTTCCAGATAGCCTTAGCTCTTTTTTTCTGAAATACCCAAACTTAGCTGCAACATTTTTTTTTCCAATATCAAATTTTAGGGATTGATTATAATTCTAAAAATATATATTTTAATTCATTATTAAGCTTTACATGTTTGAGTAGTTGCAGAGCTTTTTCAGGTACCATATTAAAGGCTACCAACAAAATAAAAAGCTACAAAATTTAAAAAGAAAAAAAGTTCTCTCAAACACAATTCATCAGGTTACATTTAGCTGTCATCATTTAGTTCGGAGCTCCTTCTTGGGCTAATACTGTAAGTGATGACAGAGGCTGGTTTAAAATCAATACTTCACGGGAGTGTGATGTCTTAATAAACTCTCTGTGTTGTTCAGACAGGAAGGCTAGATGTGTACGAGAAGGACTACAGCGCGAGCCATTGTGCACCTGTCAAGTGCAGCCCTCAAAAGCAGATGAAGCTGTCAGATTATTAATATATTTACACTGACAGGCTCCAAGTCCACCCCCAAAGCCCACCCCTCTTTCAGCTTCTCTCAAAAAATTATTCCGCGCATCAAAGAGGCAGGCAATGAGGTCGGATGCAAGGTCAAAGGCCAAATACATTTTGAAAGCAAATTCTCTTCCTTTTGCAACCCGTTTTTATTGCTGTTGCTCCCCTTCTCTGTTGCGGCCATTCAGCTGAAACTTAGGCTGAATTGGCAGCAGCTTTCAAAGAGCTTGGCAGCCTGGTGGACCTCAGGAGCTCTCAGCTGACATCTCTCTGGGCTAGTCTGTGCTCAGGGGTCAGCATGAGCCCTGACTCCCAGGACCCACTCACTCAGGCGCTACCATGAGTCAGGCCTGCAGACTGAAATTAAAATGTGAAAAGCTGCGCGACTGAAGGCATTCCTCGCCCCCCATGGCATTTTCCTTTCTCAGTGACAGGTCCTCTGAGACTGCTTTTTCTTTCATGTTTCTTTTCTCCCTTTAGATTATTTAACAACATGCGAACAGAGCTGTCAAGGAGAGACATGCTTGATCGACAGAGCACGGAAGTGTCTCAGTCAACATGGGGTTAAATTCGATTTTCTGCATGTTCAATGTGCCAGTCTCCAGCTAGTTATTGCCTTAGTTTGATGCTTTTTGATGGATCAATTATCCATTATAACATGCTGGGATGCCAAGCATAATAGCAACTATGACACCTGTCACAATCTTCTACCAGGGTAAGGAAATTAAAATGATTTTGTAACAGGTAATTTAGTCCTTGTTGTGAATCTAATTATGGCTGCAGTAATTTTGGCATAAAAATTAGAGAAAATATTGTAGCACACTCAAAAATGTATGGATACGTGAAAAAAGGGTTAGTTCAATTTAAAATGCTTAAATGAAGGCAAAAAAATACTCAATTGTGGTTTATTGAATTTAAACGAATGTAAGACAAATATTGAAGACCTATTTGTAGTATTTAAAAGAAAAATAAGTTTAGAAACAAGATATTTGTTTTTTATTTTTGTCCGATGAAATTACATCAGTAAAATCCACTATGAAATGAGAAGCATTTAAAAGTTTTGCAAAATGTGGTGTTTTAGCATCACAACACCAAATCCATTAAGAATATGACTTCACTTTCTGACAAGAGTGAGGAAGCTTAACAGCAGCACCGTGCATCTCAATACCATGTATGTGAGAAAGCCGTGTGGGAGCGTCTTATCGGTACATGTGTGCATATACTTGAATTTGCAAGTAAAGAGCCTTATTGGGATTACCCACGGTACATTCTGTTTGGTATCATAAAGAGAAAGGAGGGAATAGATGTGTGGCTCTTTTTTTCAGGGATTCGGTAAGCTCTCTGTCAATGGTTTAGGGTTGAATTGCCTTGGATAGCTCCCTTCATTCCATGGAATGATCTCAGACCTAATTTACTGGGCAGCTCAGGATCCAAAGCATACAAGGCTGTCCTCTGCATAGAATGTGTGAAATAGATAGAGCAGCCATCCCTCAGATGTGTGGAAGTAATCTCCAGCCAGAGCTAGTCCAGAAGGCCTTACCCTTAAAGGGATTGATGCAGTGTCAAAACCTTTGGCACCAGGGTCAGCCTCTCTTCTTGCCTCACCAATCTTACAAAAGCTGAATTTCTTTCCTTCACTATTCGTTTCTCTTTTTTCTTCTATTGAATTCATCAGCAAGGGAGGAATGAGATGTGAGATGGGAATGAAAGATTTTCATTAGAAGGGAGGAGAATCCTCGGTCAGAGATGAGGCCCGAGCTGATCCGAGCCAATGACATCCCCACTGATTGTTTTTCTTTTTTTTTTCTTACACTTTCCCCAGCTGTCACTCCTTGTGGTATGTGGCAAGCTGATGAAAATCAGCACTGTGTCAGGGCCGTCATATCTCCAGAAAGACATAAAACATGCAGAAACATCAATAAGCAACAGGCCGCTTGACAGCTCTCTCACAGCCATGCCGGCAAGCAGAGAGGAGGGGAAGGTTAGGACTCTGGGGGGATGCTGTGGAGTTGAAGTGTCTTCTTCAGGCTTCACTGCGACCCAGGAAAGACAAGATAAAGTCTATCAGGTTATCGCCCAGTTCAAGTTGCTTCTCGGACAGCGAGGCCACTGGGACTTTGGATGTCAGGAGATCTGTGTGTGTATGTGAGTGAATGTCTGTGAGTTTCATATTTTTCCTGCAGGTGGACTGTGTTCACAGAAAAAAGAAAGGATGGGAATTCCTCATTTGTTGTAGTAGACGTTTATACTTTTTTAAATCATTTTTTTGCCACTTTTTTTTGTCTTTTAATTATGTTGGTATATTGTCATAGATTTGTGAAAAAAAGCTGATTTTGTTGTTGGATAAAATAAACATTTGGAAAAAAAATAAGATGACTTACAATGACCAAGAAATTCTTCAGGATATTCAGTATGCATTTATTTCACTAATGGAAGGTAAAGGTGAAGTCTTATGGACTGCAGACTGACACTGCGTCTCGCAGCTTCTAATTAGGGAAGTTTTTCCTCGCTGTCCAAAACTGCTGAATCTTGTTTTCAACCCCCTACCCCGGTCATCCCAGTTCACCTAACCTACCTGGTTAGAATGATGAGATGGGACGAATAATCACCTCAACAGCATCCTGTCTTTGAAGAGGTAAAATCACCGGTAATTAGTATGACACAGATGTCAATGAAGCAAGCGGAGCTTTCGGGGAAGCTGAAGTTTCACCAAAGTTAGGGTTGATTAGTTTTGTGTAGCTGTGGCAATGTTGTGGATCTACATATCAAATGTAACTCCGTGTTTTATGTTGGACTCCGCTAGCTGAGCTTCCCAGCACTCCTACATGTTCTCCCCCATCTGCCTCCTGTCCATTGATCAGGCTTTCAGGGCATCAGTCTGTTTAACATCTGCTCCGAGTAGCAGGAGCTCAGGTAACTATATTGCTGCTCCGCGCCGCCTATTGATCTTCACATCCACCTGGAAGAACATCTGTTTCGGCACGCCATTTGTCAGCATAACTAGCTACTTTGTTTCGCTTCACGTCCTGGACACTTTCACTCCCTCCCACACACAGCAGTCTGACTCCTAAATGTTTGTTAAATAGTTGTTTACACTGCTCTAATATTGAACGGGAAAATTAGTCGCTCATTATGTCTTGGCAAATAATGAGTGTCTATATTTAATTGTAAATTGGCTTGTAATTAACCAAGAATCCGACTGTAAATTTGAAGAAGCTGTCTGGTCTAATGAGTATATAAAGTGCGCTTATTCCTCTCAAAACATTACCAGTATTGATATATTGACAACAGAATAACACTTAAATAGGTTTTTAATAAATATATATGAATTTATTATTGCTTAATATAATTTTAAAATGCCCTAATGTTTTTCAAACAATTAAAAATGTAAAAGTAGAATAAAAAAAACAAACAGAGTTAATCAAACATAAAAAAATGTTAAGTTAATAGTATAACTAGAAAAATAACAGGTTTAATTCATTTAGTTATTTTTTAATTTGTCATATGGTATAGAGCACACAATAAACTTAAAGTATCCCAAGAGTTTACATCTTTGAATTCCCAGTCAGGGCCTCCCGTCTCACATGAACCGCCACTGCCCAATTTATTTTTGCTCTTTTGTAATAACAGGGCATAGGTGAGTTCATTTCAATTTTTGATTTCTAAAGCTTGCAAATACAGCTCAGATGAGAAATCAATTTTCCCAGCTGTGTTGGCTTTGTGGTGAAAAGAACTCCCGCCAATGGTGAGCCGCCAGTCACATGACCAAGTCAGGGATTAGTTCAGCAGGCCATGCTGCTGCCGCCTCATTTACAGCCTGCCTCTCGCCATTTACCTCCATAACATTTCATTCTCAGAAAGCAGTCATATTTAATTCATGACAGCATCCACAGAAATAATTGTTGTCCTTTTTTTTTTTATTTGAATACAACTTTTTACTTTTCCTGATAGCAGGTGTGATGGCATCCTCAGGGATAAACAAAGACTCAATATTCAAAGCTTCATCCGAGAATCCTTCTGTGAAGAGTTAAGTTTTAAATATTAGCAATAATGTTCAAGATTTTTTTCTCTTTTTTTAATAATAAAAATTTTTATATTTTTCTGTTGTGTCTGTGCTTTTATTTATTTATTTGTAAACGGCGTGCAAGAAAATGTATAAAAATAGTTGTTAATTACCACAAGAATTCAGTGGTGAATAGTTAATGTCTTGTTTAGAGCAGATGTTTTTTGACGGCTTTTTTTGTGCAGCTACAAACTTCACGGTGGGCTAAATGACTGTCATGAAAATAATTATCAAAAACTCCTAATTACCGACACTACAAAAATCCTTTTGGGCTATTTGTGTGTTTGCAAGTATATTTCATATTTTTCTGAAGTGTTGGTTTGAAAATTGAATCCATTCCAACATTTGTTTTTCATCAAATGGGTCCTTTTTTTCCCCTCTGCACGACTCAAATTGACAATTTGTTCTGTAATCAAAGAATCTTTCAGATGCGTCAGTTTATAAACACGAGGTACAGATGAGGCCATTTCTCGATTTACCACCAGATTATACCCGTTTGACAGTTGTGTTATTCTATGTGGTTTCCATGACAACTGTTTGGGTAAGGCCCCCAATAAAACCAACCTCAGCTGTCATCTCTTCACCTAAAAGCTTTGTAATTGCTCTCATTTGCATACTACAATTAAGTGTGTTAGCTCACAGCAAGAACAATCAACCTCCACTAAGAACTGGGGATAGTATAATTATTATATCAGTGGATTTGTATCAAACATTACTGATGAGCCTTTGTTTGATGTATGCATTAAACTGACAGACTATAGATCGCATATTCTGATTACACATGTTAGCTAACTACATTTTTTTCTGAGTAACTGAAACAGTTAAAATGTTATTTTCTTTTGGTACTCATCATTTTTATTTATTTTTTGCAAAAGTGAGAGTTTTATCTTAAAAGTGCTTTTGTGTATTGTTTCCTGCTGGATGGTCAGTGTGGTGTGTTGTTGATAGGAGGTTTTTTGACTCAACAGAATGATTTGCAGACAGTTTGATCTGTTGCTTGAATGTAAAGGTTATGTGCAGCAGGCTCTAAGCATTGTTTCTCTTTTGCCTCAGATGCACAGAGGCTGTAATGAAGAGCTCTTGAACTCCCTGTCAGAGAAACTGTGACAGAGTTCAGGAGCATGCCTCTTTGCTTTTGCTGGACATAACATGCACACACACACACACAATTTTAAAGACTCTCACACAAAGACAAAAATTCCCAAACGGGAAAAAAGCATCTGTTGAACTGTTTCCATCGCCAACTCCATTGATAATAGAATTTTTTTTAAAGAAATCCTTGTAATTTTTTTTCCTGTTTTCTTGCCTCGGTTTAAAGTGAAAAACTCAATAAAATAAGAAAAATCATCTTTTTTTTTAGTTTACATTTTTCATCCCTTAGAATTTTTGTGTACTTGTGATAAAGCATTTAACCTTTGGAAATTTTATTTGAAGTTTTCTGCCTTCAGGCTCTGAATTGAAATGGAAGCCCAAACGGCTTAAAGGGCAGGGGCACTATTCCCGGCTCGCCGTATAGCCTTTCCAACACAAACTGGTCAAGCAGAAATGAGACCTGCATCAATTTTAATTTGTATTTATACTGCTGATGACCCGCTCCTTTCAGTCTGCCATTGGAGCCACAAATTACACCCATCATAACTCTGATTCTAACGGCCCATGGTGTGCTATCAGAAAATTAACATGGTTATGCACCACTGTTGGGTTCAGGGTGTCACAACACAATTATACAATCATGCAACCTGAGGAGCTCTGGCTGGTCGCCGATGTATGACAACTAAGCTTGAGGGCTGTGCTGTCTGTCACATCCATGCGGGTGAGATAAGTTCACTGAGGAGTGGTCTGTGCCTCCGTGTCTGTTCTTCTTTATCTTCGTCAGTTAAATATCACAGGCTTTCGTGGTTAGGCGTAGGCTTTTTTTTTTCATGTATGAACCATCAGTCTAATAGAAATTTATAATTTGTTTTTTTTCTGTTTACAGAAGAATTAGCTTCATTGTTTTTTGTGGGCACCACATCCTTTATCTTTTAAATAAAAAAGGAAGATGTTTTCATGCTTGCCATGCAGTACTTCACTTCACTCTCATTTTCAATCAACCCAAATCCTTATATCTCATAAAACTTGTACCAAAAAAACAAGAGGAAATGCCCCTGCCTGGATCTCCTGTGTGCTCTCTGTGTCAAGCCATTAGGCTGTGTGAAATGAGGTGCCACTCATGAGTTATAATGCTGCACATCTCTATATGCAGTGGTAAAATATAACCCTTCATTGCTCAGTTATCTGTTGGATGCATGGAAATAATTTACTTGTGATAGTGGCATATCCAGCAATATCCCAATTCAAAGTCACAAAGACATGAAGAGGGATTTTGGATGAATTCAAAAAAGTCCACTTCAGGATGTCTTTGAAATTAATTTAAACTGCACATGTGTATGTGTTTTTGTCAGTGAGAATGATGACAGACGAATGGAAAATATTAAAAATTTACTTTTATATACAGTATTGCATGCTATAAAAAGGAAAGATTAACCTCGATGATAGAAAGAAAGACAGGAATGATGAAAATGGCAGATGCTTGCTCTCAAAGATAAAAGAAAACGCTCACAATTACCCTGAGGAGCAACTGAAGTGTAGAATTGAAGGTTTCGCAGCATTTATTTGTAGAGTAAAGCACATTTTGTCATTGAAATCAAAATAAAAGCACATCTAAAAAAGACACACAATTGTACAAACAGTTAAAGAACGACACAACTTAATGAAAGTTACTTGCTGCTACTTAGAAGCGCATAATAAGAGCCGCCTCCGTACTTTTGAAATATATACCCAGAGGTACAGTAGATGTAACATTGATAAGGAAATAAAGCTAATAAATGTCACTTTGATGTGACAACAAATTATACATGCTTCTATCAGATCTCATTTCCATTCCACAACACAGGCAAAGAGAATACCCTGAAGCATGGCTGTTAATAGGAGCCTCTATCAGCCGTCGTGGAAAGCCTGCCTCATTACCCACTCCAGCACAACTGTGCCCAGGGTGGTCGATTTCCCCAACGGACACTGGTTCACAGACCAGAGAAGGACTGTGAGGCATATGCCTTGTTTTTCAGTGTGCGGGGCACAGATGCCATCATGTCGCAAATATGTGACATAGGTTTGGTCCGGAAATTCATTTGCACAAAATATGGGAAAAAAAGGTGTTTGGAAACATGGGCTGAACCACTTTAAATGCCTTCGACTAGCTGATATGACTTTGAATTATTAGCGTTATTAATTTGTAATTCCTCTCTACAAGGTGACAGAAAGATGTCACTGCAGGCAGCCACAACTCATCATCCTTTTTATTTTATGTCTGCTACCACACAACTTTCACACTATTCAGATAGGATTTTCATTTGGGAGGGTGCCAAACACTCTATTGCCATAACCCTCAATTGCTTTTAACCTCTGCAATGAATATTTTAAAAATATTAGATGCCCGAGTCTTTCTTTTGTCCCGATATTCTCGGTGACCTTTTTCCCACTGCTAGAGCACAGCCGCTCGGATCCCTTCTTCTTAGCTTTATTATCTCCACCCCTGTTTCTAGCTTCCCTGACAAAGTCAATAGGGGTCATCCCTCATCTGTCAAAAACAAACATCAGAATATGTCTCTTGTTTTGCTGCTCTACTGTCATTCCATCTTTTTGTGCAGTCTCCCTCCTCGCCTGGTAAATTGGCAGACAGGTCTCACCGGTCAATCCGTGGAAACTAAATTTATTGAAGTTCACCATCAGCATATGCACGTGGGAAAGCAATGGAACCTGTGAGGGAGAAAGTCCCAGAGAAGTAGCTGACCCTCTGGTGACTCTCGCACCCAGAGGGGAGGCAGCAGCACTTGCTGTGTGTGTTTCAGTGCAATCTGTGGAGCAGATGGCTGGAGTCCTGGGCAGAGAGCAGCAGGTCTCAGTCTGCATGTCACCAGGATGACAGGAGCTGGCTCGCTCCGAGCTTTAGTTATTACCTTCCTCAATCACGCACACTTGTTAATAGTCTGTGCAAAACTCAACGAACTCTCTTCAAAAGGAACAATAAATATTAAAGCCTCTGTTCACTTAACTCTCCACATACTACTTGCTCTGGCTGTGTACTGTTCTAACTATTTTATAAATATATTTTAAGTAACAGAAACATAAATGGTTGGAATATTTATTGTTTTACTCATTTTTTTCTTTGTGCCTCCAAGAGCCTGATCTGAGTTGTACTCCCACGCTCCCAAAAACAACATACAGCATATGTAATGATTTTCCATAAAGATTTTTCAATGAATTTTGACTTTTTTTTCATTCATTCATTCATTCATTTTCCAATCCGCTTTATCCCTTTCGGGGTCACGGGGTTGCCGGAGCCCAACCCGGCCACTCATGGGCGAAGGCAGGGCACACCCCTGGACCGGTCGCCAGTCTGTCGCAGTGACTTTTTTTAAAAAAACAATTTGTGGGTCCAGTGAGACACGCTTTTTTTTGTAAAACACAAAAATGAAACTTTACATCATATCATTTTAAGTTCATGATTGAAATGTATTGCTATTGTTTAGGTTTTTTGACTAAAGATTAAAATATAAAAATGATAATGCATGAGCCACTAAGGTCTAAAAACATGTGTCCCATTCATTCATTGTGTTGCTTTTAATAGATTTTAAAGTCCAATGAGCACAGAGGTAAATGATCATTTGCTTAACTTTTGTTCTCAACACTCTCCTCCTGCCAATTTGGGTTTAATCTTGGTTACTGGCAGGTACAGCGGGATGGAACATGCTTCAAGAGTGCCGCTGCTTATCCTCCTCTCCCTCTTTCTCCGTCTCCTCATATTATATAAGGAGTGGCAGCAGGCAGAGTGACAGACTGCCCCAAGAGATGACACCTGTCACTGAGGGGAGTGCTGCTAATCTACAAGCCTCATTTTGTTTGAACTCTTTGTCACCTTGCCGTCAAATCCTCATCTTCTCAGTGACTGCCAGCTTTCCTCCCCTCTGCTTCCCAGCTCGCTCTGCCTTGCCCAGCCCACCACACGATTCCTCCAGCATCACACACAAACCAGTGTCCTCTGTAAAGGAGCTTCGTGTCTGTTTATTTAGTTTTCCATGTTTGTCTTTTTGGGTTTTCAGTGAGCGCGCACACACACACACACACACACACATATATATATATATATATATATATATATATCAAACACAGAGCACAGTTTTTGACAAAGTTGTGTTGGGAGTTTGGTGTCTCCCTCCAGAACTGGGTACAATTGGTTACATGCCCCCTGCGTATGAGAAAGATGAAGCGTCTTTGCTCAAATGTTTTTATTTCCTGAACAAAGCTTCATTCATTCATTCATATTGAGATTTGTCTAAGTTAAAGTGATCTAAATAGAAATGCAGTCTGGAGTGGCTCAGTCTCTATGGAGCAGCACACTCCACCCCCTGGCTAAATATCTATATTGTCCACTCCTACAGACTATGCTTTGTAATTGTAATATAATTCATTATGTCTATGCTGCATGTGTCACAATGGATGGGTCCTCCCCAAAATCCTCCTGTGCTGTTCAAGCTGACCGAACGCATTCTTGTATCCATTTTAAAGCCCACAACTTGGAAATACCCCGTCCCACCCCCATAAACAATAGATTTTCCTTTTTTTTTTTTTTGCTTAATAGAGATATCACCCAGCAAATTTGACAGCTCACAGCAGCCCGTAACTCAGCGAGAGGGGAACAGGAAACGGACATGAAGAAAAAATAAAGATTTATATCTCTAAGAATGTTTCAGTATTATAAACTTGCAAATAATAATAAATAGAACAAGAATAATCAACAACTTTTAATAACCTTTATAGCCCCACTTACAAATATAAATTCTAAAACTGCTAATTAATTGCTTTTAATTAAATCATTAGGGATTATTAGTCATAACTATTTATGTAAATACTACATTTTTCTCCATTTATAAATGATGACAGCAGGAAAATGCACACACGTACACAAACACACAAGCTATAATCCAAATTGGAGAAGATGCATCAGCCAACTTCTTTAAATTCCTTCCATTAAGTGGAATTATCTTTTCCAGACACATTTTGTATGAATGCATCCAAAAATCCCCATTTCCTTTGGACTGCACGAGGTTTAATTTAATCCTTTTTGCTTATTAAAAAATAAGATGCAGCATCTTTAACAATAGAGAGGCTAGCCTGCATGGAGCACAATGGTTGAGGTTAAATTGAAGGTTGTGCAGCTCCTTTGCTGTATAAGGAGCATTCACATTTGAATGAAAGGACGTCTGAATCGTCATCCTACATGGCAGTGCAAAATTGTAAATGTGCACAAAAAAAAACCAGAATGAGTTACAGTACTTTTTAATATTTCTTTGCACATGTTTTTGCAAGGCTTAACAATATAAAGTCCCTGGTATGTAACATTTGCTCAATAATTGTTTAATTTGCTCAGAGTCTCTTATAACTAAAATAATGTCTTCACCATGTCCACATGCTCTCAATATTTGACTGCTTGTCCAACAAATTGCTTAAAAGAATAAAGTGAGAAGGAGAAAAAAAGAAAAGAAAACCTTTTTCATATTTGGATATTCTTTAGGGTTTTTGTGCCATAATTGGTAAAATGACAACTGAAGATAAGACATAAAAACATTTTGAATGTTTTTTTTTTAAAACTCTATGTTTTATATTGCAAAACTTTTTTTTTTGTATTTTCCCGACACACCCAACATAGCCTTTTTATTGACATAAACCATATATTTGAAGACACACAGCAAATTTAGATTATATCACACAAAAAAACCCTACAGAACACAATGGCAGTCAACTCAAAGAAAATACAAGGAATACAAACCTACAAAATCTCTCATGGTTTGACTTCAAAGTATTGCTAATGTTACTGCTTCTGTCCCATGGATTTGCCAATTTTAAAAATACCTGCTATGTTCTACAGAATTTACAGTAGTGTGACCCCAAACAGAAGATGCATGCATAACTAAAACTCTATTTAGGTCATATTTATTTAGTACATACATCAGGATAAACTAAGCCATGTCATTGAAACTAAAAATACATTATGATTTAGACTGTACATGCTATGCCAAAATCAATAGCTTAATTTTGTCTAGCTAAATATTTGTTTTTTCTTTAAATTTTAATCATTTTTATTTCATCTTTCTGACTAACATAATGGTTAGGTTAGGGTTTGATCAGGTCCAATCAACTTCCAGTTTCAAATGTTGTGACCAAACTACACCAAGAAAATGTCAACATTATAAAAAAAATACGAATAAATCAATTTTTCATAAAGAAATATTTTATTTAATTTTTAACCACAACTGGTTTTAAGTTAGGTGTGTCTATGAGTCAAAGTTATTTGTTTGGAATGGAAGTCAGCAAAAATAGGGCAGATTTTATTTATTCATGCTATTAGGTTAGTGCATAAAAAATTTTAAAGTACATTTTAATACATTTAGTTCAATGGGTTTTAGTCAATTTTATGCCAGATAATTCATGGTTAGCCAGTTACTATTGTGAGATGCTGTATTTTTTTAAATGAAAAGACAATTGTAAAGACAGTTAAAAGGCAGGAAATGTTAGAAAAAAATCAACCTCTAGCTTGTTCTGATTAGTGATTATAGTAACTATGCATTTATTTTTAGATGTATTTTAAAATGACACCTTATTTTCTTTTTATGAAGGAAATAGAAATAAAAACATATTTTTGATTTATTCTGTTTAATGTACATAAAACTACCAGAATTCTTCAGAATCTGTGTGTTTGTTATTTCCACCTAGCTTTGCCTTGGTCTTTCTTTGTGAAAAGTTGCACAGTCGTTCAAAAACATATTTCATTCGCAATATTCAAAGCATGAATAGGCAGAGACCAGCAGCTCGTCTCGGGAGTCAAAAACTAGATACAGTGTCTTCTGCAATGGGATGGCCAATACAAATTGTCTGGCGCACCTATCCAATTAACACCCTGCCTGCCAATCCCTGTAAGGTCACACGCCAACTCCCATGGCACGCTCTACCTGTCTCTCCTGCTCACAGCACATGCCCAGCCTCAATATAGAATTAACGCCACTTTTCACCTGGTCACGCTGACATGGCATAGATTAGACTGGTGCAGCATTGAGATATGCACTCCAAATGAGGTCACCTGGGGTTAGGATTTCAAATGCAGTGGGGCTATTGTTTTGCCACTTCTTTCATATTAATTAAACTCTGAAGTGAAAATGTTCTTTACTAAAGTACCACTTAATTCCTTCACAAGTGAACAGCTGATAAGACATTTAATGATTACCTGGATGTTGCAACTTATCACTCCAGCTAAGACCCCAATAAACCAATGAGGCATCGGGGCTAAATGTGTCTTTTGTGTTTGTAGATTATCTGAGAATTATACATTTTTACACAATACAAAGAAAAGATGATTTATTTTTTATGCCTTCCATTTAACTTAATCACTCAAACAAAATTAAATACATTTTATTAGTGGTTCATTGATAATATTAATTGGATTTTTTTTTTTTTTTTTTTTTTACAATTAATGACAGCTAATTTCATTTTTATGGTTTTATTTTATCCAAAGGACCATGTTACAATGGTTTTTGCAGTTTAGAGAGTTCATGGTGCTTTACATCTCATTTTTCTTGAAATTCAACTAAATTCTCACTATTTGAAAAATGACAAAAGTGCAGTTATTTACTGTTGGTGCTCATAGTTTCGGCCTGGAATAGCTACTGTGATGAACACAAATCAAAGAACACAGCAAATTGAGGGATGATCATTTGAGGTCTGAAGGCTCCATGGTTCTTGAAAGATGTTAGTCTTCAACTTCACTCAGATATCACCAGCTTTACCAACCGACTCTGTTCTTTGCTTCATCAAGGGAACCACTCTTTTATTTCAAGCTGTATTTCTTTCAAAAAATCAGACCAACAGAAGGCAAACAGAAGAAAACTGCTGCCATGTTATGTTGGAACTCTACAGCTTTGGAAAAAAACTGGCTCTCGCAAAGGGCACAGTGTTTCAGTCTATATCATTATTGAAAGAAAACATAAGTCAGCCATGTGTTGTAGAATTTTATGTAATTTAAAATAAATAAAAGTGCAAAACAAGGCCTTGGTGACAACTCGATCACAAACACTGAGAATTGTTTTTTTACAAGAAACAATTTTTAAAAATATAGTCTTTATTGCCACCTGAATTATGTTAGTTACATTGCTCAGTTTCACAATCTGGCAAAATATAATCTGAACTGCATCTTCCATTGGAGATTGCAGCTGCATCTGCACGATCAACCCCTGTCCAAAAGGCAGATAGTGATTGAACAACTTGTTTTCTGAACCCAAGATTGTAAAATGTGGTCAATACAAAAGTTTTTATTTAAGTAGTGTTACTTTTTGTCATAACAAGTAGTATAAGGCATTATTAATTACTTTTTTTTTTTTTTACTTCATGTATGTTCAGTAAAAAAAAGAAAAAAGCTTGTTTGGATGCCATGACACTTGTTGCATAATACCACATCAAATAAATATCTAGGGATTTTCAATTTTACTCATGACTTACTGTTTAAAACATAGCACATTTAAAAAAGTATGTTCTTAAAAATATGACTTGTCTTTTTACTGTAAACATTCCTGCTTAAATAGTTATAGTAAAATGTTTGCTTAATGGAGCTGAAGTTGAGAAACATGCCAACAAATTGAATGCATGTCATCAATCAGTTTTTTTAAGTCAGGAAAAAAACTTGACATACATTTTTGTTGTTAAATGTGACTTTTTACTTTCGTTTTAATTGGTTGGTGACTTGTTTTTGTTACAAACATAAAGTTTTGTTTCTTTTAAAGAAGCCAAACATGGCTCCAAGACATACATTTAAAAAGAAAAATGGATCTTTAACACCCTTCGTTTAGCTCTTCATCAAAGTGAATTGGATTGAATTGAAAGTGTAGAAGCCTGATAGCATGATGACAGTCAGTAAAGTTATTCAGAGAGGTTGCAAGCATCTTAAGCAACAGCATCTCAAACATAGTGCTGGGCAAGTATTCAATGTTTTTATCACAATTAATCGCATTGCTGACAGTAGAATTTAATAACCCATTCAAAAGATTTTGATTGCAAAATTTTGTTGAATATTGTTTGCTTTTGTGTGCAAATCCCAATTAGTCATTGTCAGAGTAGCAAAATGTTACCATTTAAAAATGAATTTTGCTTTTTTCAATAACTACAGCTGACAAACATTTTGAAAAGCATCAGGCAACAACAGATTTGTGTCCTTTTTATTTAAGTCAAATAAAATAATGCTATTTTCTTTACATTGAAGTTTTGTCCAGCTTGGAGTTGAAGTTTGGGGCGGCCGTGGTGCATTGGAAAGGGCAGTTGACTTGTGATCAAAGGATTGCAGGTTCGATTCCCGCCTTGCCCGCCCATGTGTCAAAGTGTTGTTGGGCAAGACACTGAACCCCACATTGCCTCTGATGGAAGATTGGCGCCAGTGTTCGGCAGCGGAGCCACCATCAGTGTGCGAATGTGTGTGTGAATGGGTGAATGGGTCTGTGATTGTAAAGCGCTTTGGGCCTTCAATAGGCTAGAAAAGCACTATATAAGTAAACACCATTTACCAGCTGTATTTTTACAGAAAAAAAAGATAAAATACATATTTAATCCACTTAGGAGTCAATTTTAGTGAAAAAAAAGGTGAGGCAATTTCTACCGAACTGGAATCTACATGTTTAGAGCATCTTTAATAACAGCAATGAAAGTGAAAGCTCCATCTTTATACTAGCAGGGCTGTTCGGCAGCATTCTGGTATTTGAACAGTTACAGTCTGGATCCATAAATTGTTACTATGCATATTTGTCTTTTGAAATACCTTTTTCTCATTCCAAATAACTGACGATATATATATTTTTTATGATCAGCCTACACTACCTAGGATGCCTAGACGGGCTAAGACAGAGAATTGATCAGAGGGATCGATGGGATGGTTTATATATTTTTCAACAATCTGTTTATGTTATCATTTTGTGTGCGTTTATCAAAGCCACAGAAAGTGAGACCTTGCCTTCCCCCTCTTTATCACTAACAACCAGTGACTCACAAGAGAGTGCAATACAACAGCAAAAACAGTCTTCTGTGGGAATTTAAAGTCTGTCAGTATTTTATGAAAAGATTTGGTTTTTTTATATAAAAACATCAATTCCCTTTTACAATTATAAGTTTGCAAAGTGCCCTGCGACAGACTGGCGACCTGTCCAGGATGTACCCTACCATTGCCAAAGGGTTGATGGGATAGGCACCAGCAGCCACGTGACCCCAAAAGAGACTGAGTTGGTTTGATGGATAGATGGATGGAAGCCGCAACACTTACTGTGTCACAAACTGCAAATAATCCTGTTAAACATTAATGATAAACCCTCAGACGCCTCAGAAAGATCTAGTCCTTGATTAGGTGCTTAACACTTTGCTTTGGTTTTCATAGACAGTGAGTGGGTGAAAGACAAATTTTAAAATGAAAACAAAAATACACAAAAGCGTGTTAGAATAATGATCAGTGTTGGTGGTAATGATCAGCATTAATTCAGGAATGTGTTAACACGCAATTAGAATGTTAACATGCCCAGCCTTAGTATAAAACCTGACTGGTAACATCTGTACAACTAGAGAGAGAGTTTTATATCTTTATATGTGCCTAGCTTTTATATTCATGTGTTCAGAAATAATTTCGATGGATGTCCATCCACACAAAACTATGAATTATGAAAGCATTGCCCAAATCCGCATGGCTGCTTTTGGTATAAAAATAAATACAGCTCCTAACACAAACACATCGTATCAATTTTCACTTATGCTGATCAAGGGGTCAGGGGCTTAGACTGTGCTGACATTTTCTGTCAAAATGTTCATGATGAACAAGCATGAAGCCATCTATCAGAGAGCTAACGTTTGACTAAAACTGGGTCAAGTAATCGCACAGTAATCTAAAGCACACAAGAAAATCTAAAGCAAACCAGAAAAAAACACTGACTTAGAGTGTTTGAATTCCCCAGTCAGTGCTTAGTTGGCCCACTTCAAAAGCTAGCAATTCAACAAAGGGATCCTACATAGACGGATGCATACCGTTACATGTCTGCAGTTTTAGGTTGAACTTTGAATGGTATGCAGATTCAAAAACCCATCAAGAGTCTCACATCAATAAGGGTAAATTGTTTTCCTGTTTTTGTCAATAATGCCCATTTTACTCCATAACTCGGTCATGTCTCTGCTGAGTTTGGGCTTGGACAGGCAGGTTTTGGTTTGCACCAGTGTTCATTGGGTCAGATAGTCAGATTTTTTGACAATTGTGGTCCAAAAACAAAAACCCTGAGAGCCATGTCTCTATTCACTTGAGGACAAACCAAAGTGCAAAACTGTAGTAAGATGAGGAAAGTACTTAAGTGCTACATGTTAAAAGTAGTAAAGTGAATAGCGTGAAACTAAAGAAGCAGCTCTAGTGAAAAAGTTGGTAAATGTCTGACAGAACATTTAACACAGTAAGGATGGAGTAAGGAGGTACAGGCACTTATTACTATCTTATAATCAGAGGATTTTCATCTTTGTGCTTCATTTCTCCAATTTGGTCAGACAAAATACAATCCAAGTAAGCAACATTTGGAACTGCATGATTGTTCTAGGCAGTTTGGTTCACTTCAGTGTTTGGTTCCTATCTGAAAGCGCAGAGTGTGAAGGCAAATCAAACCAGAAAAAAGTGAAAATTATATATGGATATTTTTTATTTTATCATTTTTTTATTAACTGCACTTAACTTTTTTGTTAATAATTTCAACAATAATACGATGTGAGTTCATTTGACTCCAGCAGGAATATCAATAACAATGCCGACAGCTCAAGGGACAAAGACTTTGCCTGCCCGTAGTTAGCAGTTGCACAGTAGGAGCTTAAGTTTTTTTAAAAACATACAATTTCTGGCACACAGTCTGATCAGCACAGAAGGTCTAGCGTACTGAAAGATATTACTGCTTTTGCAATATTGGCTCCAGAATGTTTCAGCACCTCCAGCATGTGCACAGATTTTTAATATTGGGACTAGAGCTTGAGACCACTGATGGTAAGTAATATGTTCATTGCCCTTTTTTTTTCTTGCCTGCTCCTCATTGTCATTTTATTTCACTGTGGTCTTGGTGAGACTCAGACATGGATGCTTTTACAGCATTTGTTAGCAGCACTGCAGCTTTTCAGCAGAGAAGATACGATCCCAGGCAGTACTGACTAGGTTAAGGCATGTTAGCATTGTGAAAAGCACCACATTAATGTCGATGCCATCCCCCTGACAAAAGTGAAAATGACAAGAACCACAGGGACACCTGGGCTTCACAGAATCTAGTCAGTGTAAATTGCATTACAGCCTTGTACAATTTCCTGGTTTCAGCTAAGAAAAAAGTATGAATCTGGGTCTAAACCACTGATATGACATCAAACTCAATGCACTAAAGAGGATAAATTTATGCTTTTATTTATTTTTTGTCATTTCATGTGACATTATTTTCATATCACTACATTCCGTCTTTGAATCAATTTAGCCCAATACAAACATTGACATGGTTCATTTTTAAAATTTGGTTTGTGATATGTTTCAACATTATTGAATTCTGTCGGTGTACTTGCCTTAATACAATTGTGTTTTTTGACATTTAATCACAATAACCAATAACTCAAGTATGGGATATTTACAACTAAGACGCAAGTAAAACCAGGAACAACTTGATATAATGAAGACTTAACCATAGATTTTCCTTATTAAATTAGCCAAGTAAAATAATAAAACCACATTTATAGTGGACACTTTTGACTAACATTAATGTAAACCAATAACACTGGACAAGGAGTATCACATCTCCCCTCTCTATCTGCACTCACCTCTGTGGATATCTGCAAACATCAACCAACCTGTCGTGGCTCTGGTGAGCTAAACACATCAGCAAAGAAATGCTCTTTATTTTACCACAAGTCAAAGGTGGAAATATGATCAGGCCGATGTGAGGTCTTTTAAACCACTGCTTTATGGAAAGAGGTGCAGCATGTCTACACTGCATGTAATTTGCAGATTCTTTACACTGTATTGTGTATACTGACAGGTTTGTGATTTGTTTACACTTCATGGGTGTCTAATTGATTAAGATTAAAGGAAACGGTTTGTTAGGCTGTCGGGGAAAATTCCTGGCACATTTCTATTCACATGTGCCACTCTTTTTAAAGTGCAAGTAAACCCTCTAACTACACACCTAACATAAGCCAACACAGGCCACACGCTGGCCTGCATGCTGGTTCACATGCACTGCATGACACAGCAGCTGAATGAAGCCATCAGATACTTACTGAACAACTGGGAGAGTGCCTTTGCTCTGTGTTCCAGGGAATTTTGCCAAGTCTGCACACACAGAGGATCCTTTTGTTGTTTTTAAAAAGTAATTAAAGCAACAAAAAATGAAGCTTTTATTGTTTTAGTGCTGTTAGTGTGTTTAACCTGCATGTAAAAGAGAAGCACACAGATAATCAGCATTGAAATTAACATTAAATGACATTAAATCACTTAAAAACATGCTTCCACCCTTTAATGATATTCCCATTTGCAGTTGGAGCTCTGTCATGAAAATCTAATAAATGAATGACATGGCTGAAACTAAATTGTTTTAATTAAACCTTAAACTTGAAAGCTGCAGATGAAGTCAACTGGATGGCAAAGAGGGAATATTATGTCAAAGCCTGAAGTAGTTTCACTTTTTTGCTGCAAGCTAAAGCAAAACTACAAAGTACAAGGACAAAATCCTGTTCTCCTCTGCTGTCTTTGATAGTGGACCACTGAGTTTTAAATAATGTATTAAAGGGATTACAATAAAGAGAGCTGCTTTCATGAAAGTTCCTTTACTAACACACACGCACAAAAAAAAGCGCGTTAACTCCTTGCAGCCCAGAGTGAATTACAAAAGACTTCATATATTTTCTTTTGTATCGTCCAGGTTAAGAGAGTGTTTGGCTTCCTTTACAGTTTGTGGTAGCTTATTTTTTCTGGCAAAAGGTGTTTGAGGCCTACTGGGACCACTTAAAAGTTTATGCAGAGCAATAGCCAAGTTAGACAAAAAAAGCCTTGAAGTATACACACACTGGCCCCTTTCTCAGAACCTCTCAGCTCTGGCTTGGGGGAGTGTTGTTGGTTTATGAGAGGGAAAATAGCCCCAGCCTTCTGCAAAAGTGAACTGGGATTAGGGCCTTTGTTCGGCCTACAATGGTGAGGGGAATTAGCAATAGTTGTAGGCACTTAGAAGAGCTCTCACACAGAAGCTTATCCCAGATTTTGGACAATAATCATTTGAATATCAACAGTGTTTTGCAACTACAGCGCTAATGTATAAACCTCTCTCTTAAGGATATCGAAATCCCTGAAAACAAGACATATATTCCCACTTTTTATTAGAAATAATATTTTGCAAAACCCTTTTTAAAGGAAAAAGAAATACAAATATACAGGCAAGCAGAACTTTGAAGAGTTTTTCTTTGTTTGTTTGTTTATGATAGATACTAAACTTTTTTGTATATGTCCGATAACTACAAAATATTCTGTTTGTTGAGCTAGTTTTTTATCAAAGTAATTCATCCTGTTCTCCAGGATTTATGACATCAATGTATCTAGAAAGCAAAAAATCTATTTTATAATTTTAGTAAAGATGTAGTCCAACATTTTTTAGTTAATGAGTTTATTATTTGAAATCCTTTCCATTTGAAGTGATTTTTTTTTCATAAACTTCTTGCATCTTTTTAATGGCCACACTGAGCTCGACTGGGATGAGATGACTACACTGACTCACAGGACTCTCATAGGGGAGGGAGAACTTTTGCCTCGTTTGAGTCTCACTAGACTGGCTTCAAAAAGTGTGATGGGCTCAGCATTTCTGCTCACACTGTGAAAACGTATTGTCCAAATCACAAAACATTGAGTGAGATCAGCAGACTTGTCAAGAGGCCCTGACTTGAATATGAATGATGAGAGAAGAGCAGGGTGGTCCTAGCGCTGTTTTGGTGTTAGGCAGGTGAACATAAGCTCAACTGTCCCAGCCAGCTGTCCATGGCTAAATTAGCAAAGTTTAAAAAATAAAAAAGGAGGGAAAAAAACCTCCTTGGCACTATAATTTACATTAGTACCAATTTAACTCTGCAAAACCTACTGTATTATGAGGAATTGATTTCAGAGATTTGATTTTTTTTTCTTTTAATATTCTGATTGCTTATTTGACATGATGATACATGATCACAACTCATGTGTTTTAAAATTGATTGGCCACAAACTTAAACTACAAGAGGCTTTTATTTCAAAGTGAGTCTTTACATGCATTTTCCTGTCAAAATGAAGAAATTAAGACATAACACATCCCATTCTTTCCTGTCTTTAACACATGCGAGCACACTAGCTCAATTCAGTCAAGTGTCTGCATAGTTCCCGCTTTCAACTGGATACAATGATGCACAAGATGAATAAAGTTATCTCTGCGGCTGAAAGGGATGTTGATGGTGGGAGGGAACAGGGAGGTTCCCCTATATGCCTGAGCTGAAAAGAGCTCGGCTTTGAGAGCCAGTGCTGCAGGGGTCAGGGCCCCTGGCTGCTTTTAGGGGTTAAAGGAACACCAGCAGGCTGCACTGGTGCAAGAAGCCTAACAAAACCCAATCACGTTAAATAAAGACATCTCAGATTGGACGTTGACAGATCCAATCCCAAAGTTGCTGAACACGTTTGGTTCAAACTTTGCACTGGTTTGTATCATTTGTGACATTCAGAGTCCCATCTCACTTGAGCATGATGTGTTAAAATATTTTTTTTAATCTATTTTGAATTTGGGGTTGGAAATCTACATTTGCACCAGGTAGGATCATTTTAATGTCTTCCTGATGCGATAAGTAGAATGTAATAATTTATAGAAGTAGTCATCAAACTTTTTTCCTCATTTTTAAATAAAAGATCTTAGACTTAAAGAAATGTTGAAAGTTTTTTTATTTTAGATTAGATTTATATTTTATTTTGAAGATGATGATTGAAAGCCAGGTGTTTTATTTTGAAAGTGGCTTATAGTATTACTTTGAAATGGCAGCGTCAAATGGTGCTTCTGTGTTGCTCTCAAAAAGACCAGACATATCGCCTTGTTTGCCATTGAGCTTAAAGATTTCATAGGGAGCAGAATTTTTTTCTCTAAGTTTAAATTTGCAGGGGGTAAGTAGGATAATAATCAGGCCACATTATAAAGAATTGATGGTTCATTTTCCCTGTCAGCAGCAGCAGAGCTTTGCCCAAAGATGTGCCGACCTGTGCAGATGGGGTTCAAAGCCAATTTCCATGTTAAAAACTCCACACGCTTCAGAAATCCCTCTGACTGCGTCTTGTTGATCAGAGTATGACAAGCCTGTCTTTTGAAGCAGGTTTGAGCGTGTAAGTAGATGGAAGTGTACAACTGTACAACAAACGGTCCAGCCTTGTTTGAGTGTAGTGTTAGTGTTGTTTTCATGCATGCCCAGAGGCAATGACATAAAGACAAAAGACGGCTCTGGAGCATGCTGTCAGATTGGAAAGTATGGGCCATTATATGTGTCATACAGTAATTATACAAACTGTAAAAGGTAGTGCTTTTTATTTTCTTCCTTTCATCCTCTATGTGTCAAGTGTCATTACAAAGCTTTAATTTCTTGCCAGAAAATCAGCGCAGCCATTCATCATCAGCTTCCATTTAAATTTGTTCTCCTTCAGGCTGAATTTTTTATCCCCCCTCCCTCTCTGCTGAGTCTTAAGAAGATCCATAAGAAGAAAAAATGAATTGTTTGAATGCTTGAATTTGCAAACTTTTACAACAAAGTAAAATTATATTAAAAAAAGACAAAACATTGCATCTACCAAATGTTATCCTCTGTATCCTGAGGACTGCAGCCTTCATGTCACCTTTTGTCCTGCTGCCAGCTACCTGAGGTTTTTTTTCTATATGCAGAGACAAAAACATGAAGTGTGCATTGTGCACAATGACGGAATTATATCCGTGAGTTGCGTGCAGAATTAGGTCTTTCTTAAGCCATCTATCTTAATTGCAATCACATATTCTTCAAGAAGAGAAGCAACTAGAACAGTCTCATTTTTTCCACTGTTCTTTGTTCCCCGTTATCACCCGACTCTGTGTAACGCTGTCTGTGCTATAAGCTGTGGGAGTCTGCGCCGTGGTGCTGGATATATTATATCCATTGAAATGCCTGCTTGCTGCAGAGTATTAAGCATGGTGAAAACACAATCTCGGCAGGCTCTGTGCAACTAACAAAAGATAGAAAAGCATGATGACTTATTAAACACAGCCAACCTACAGCATGGCTTTTCTCATTATCTTTTCAATTCCCTGCCTCTAAAGCCTATATGGGTCTGGTGACAAAACTCTTGCCATGTAATTCTCTCTCAGGCTCCTTTCATCAGCTGGTTTCGCCGAGAAATATGAAGCAGATTTTATCATACTCTATAAATTCACAAAAGGCCCTCAACTTGCCCCCACGGAAGACATACCTCATCTCAGTGTTGTGCCTTCACTATTGCTGATCCCAGTTATTTGATAAGAGTGTCTCTCCTTTCTAATGATTTGACAGACATCAGACATGAACCCTATAGATAAAACATTTTTAATACACTTTTCTTTGCTTGTTTACACTGAGCTGTTCAGAACCTATCTGTCAGATCATTCTCCTTCAATAGGTGACATTTATTAAAACTGGAGCAGCTTTCACATATCGATGCTGCTGCCGTTCAAGTCACACAAAGTTGTACTTTTGTAGCTTCATTTTGTAGAGACTTTTTGGATAAAGTCAATCTTGTCAGCATTAAAAAAAGTGCTCTAAAAATATATTTTCAGACAAACAATAATAAAAAATTAAAAAAAAAACACCTAGATCATTAAAAATTACAAAATACATCTTACACGTGCTACAAATTACTCACTTTGGATCTAAAAGAGAAAATGCAGTAATAAGACAGTTACTGTCAAATAAATATAACAGGATTGAATTAGTGATAACACTCCTCTCATCTGTTTCTCTCATGTGGTTTCTGGCATGTTTGCAGTATCCTGGCATACAGCAGCCATTGTTTTCTTTGAAATGTTTTGACTATGGTGTCACTTCTCACAACTTTCATCATGGATGGGTACCTAATCAATTGAAATGCAGCTGCCTTAGCCCCAAGCCTGGATGTAACTTTGACCATGCTTTCATCAGCTCAGCCTTTTAAAAATAGAAATCCAGCTATGACAAAAAATTTCAGTTTGAAATGGATATTCATCTTCCCCACTGGCTGTTACCTGCATTTAAAAAAGAACATATTCAGGAAAACAATAAAAAAAAAACATTTAAAAAATCAGATAATTACCTGATGCATGGATATTTTTCCCCTTGTCAAAACTGGTTAAAATGCCTGATAATTGTGGCTTATATTTCCTTACATTAATATTAATGCTTCATGTGTCAGTCAACACGTTCTTCAGTAACCTCCACCCCCCCCTTTGGTACTAATTAGATTTTTTACATTATAATATTTGATCATGCCTCAAGGTGTGGCTCCATCTATCAAAACAATTGTGCAGAGATTCGTGCCCAGTAACGGTTTGTGGAGCTGCGTTGCATAATTATTTAATATTTGCTATCTTCTCCTACATAAAGAAAATATTATCTGCAATAATCGTTGTCATCATCATGATTTTCTACAAGGTCTGTTGGCTCCAAATAAGTAATTTAGTTGTAAAGCAGCTTCATTTATTTTTCCTATTCATTTTTCTTCCTATCATATATCTAAATACAAATCTTCATTTTATAACTGACAGCTTATTACCTCTGAGCAAATGCTGATAAATTTAATTCCAGCGTGTTAGCTTCCATTTTCCAATCCCATTATCCTTTAATATGCTAGCATCATGTGGAAGGGGATGATGTACAGGACAAAAACTGATATTATTTTTTATATTATAATTATTATTTTATTTTTTATGCAATATAGGAGTGATAGAGATGTTGGACATTTTTACATTTTTGGATGTAAAGAAAACTTTTTTTCCTTTTTTTTTTTAAAGTTTATTTTAGTTTTTTTTTTTTTTTTTAATCTTATTATTTATTTATTTTGTTTTGCAGTTCTTATCTTGTAAAGAAAATTTCAGGTTTTTACGCAGTTGCTATTTTCCACAAAAAAATACACATAATTTCTACACAAATGCATATTTACTTTTTAGTGTCAAGCTTTTTTTTGTAGATAATTTTATTTATTCTATTATTTTGTTTGTTATTTTTGTTGCTGTTGTTGCTGTTGGTGCATTTTTTTTTATGAGCCTATGTTCTCTACTAAAGCAACCCTCCGTCTCGGTTGGGGTCATTTTAGTGAAGCAAGTAAGTAAGTAAACAATTTTTATTAGCTTTGATGTTGGCCTGAATAGCACTCAATTAACAATGTGGCTAATGAGCCCATTAAGGATGAAAGTGTTCTCAACAGGTACGAGAGGACACTGCTGTTTTTGGAGTCTCAGTTCTCAGCAGTGAATGCAGCATGAATAACCGTCCTCTTTCTCAATCGCTTCAAAGGCCAAAGCTCCACAGCCCAGAGAGAAGAGTTAAATAAAGCATTGCTTACAAGGAAAAAAAAACCTGACAAATATTGAACAAAATAATGTCAAATCTACTAAACAAAAGCGTGTGTAAAAACGCAAAAAAGATTCTTTTATTTTCCTATTTTATTCGTTTAAATTTATAAAAGCTTGAACAATTTTTTCATAGGGTAAAAATTCTAAAATTGATTCTCCTTTTTTTTGTTTTACATAAGCTATACTGGCCTCCTTTTTTAAAACCTGAATTCCTCTTTTTTTTTTTCTCTCTCCCTGATTCTTATTTCAGCGCAGTGCAAAAGGAGGCTTATCCATTGCCATGAAAGCAAAGGTAAAGAAAGAGAGGCTCTGAGGCTTTCTGCAACACCGGCGTTTCCTCTGAAGGACACTGAAATCCTCACGTGTGGATTATTTACACGTTATTTGCTGCTGAATTCCAAAAGTTCCTGTTGACTAGCAACAGCAGTTCAGTCACATTGACTGTCTTGTCTAAATGTTTATGTGCAAGACACCCCCCCTCCTTGTCTTTGCAAAATAAAATTATTTTTAAAAAAGTTCAGTCTTCACTTTTTTTTTTAAAACATAAAATCTAAAAATATAAAAAGGCAGTTTCAGTGTTGTGTAAATATTGTGAATTTTCTTTGTGTGATTAGGAAAAACTCTGCTTTCACACTTTTAGACAAAAAAAATCTGAATATGCTTTTGTTTTTTGTGCAGGTGGAAAATGGAACGGTTTGGGGGGGGGAAATGAACAAAAGAGAGCAAAGTGGCGTTTAAAAAACATTTACTGTGCACCATAAAATTACAATAAGTAAATATTTGATATAAAAGTGTTCTGAATGAATGTATCTATTTGTAAAAACCGGCTTGTCGGGAGAAGTTTCCGAATGTTATCAGTAGTTTCAGCTCAAGAATACCTTGAGGTGTTTTGAGTGTAAATCCGTCTAAAGCTGCCAGCACTGACATACACAGCATATGCTAAATACAGATAAGAGTATTTTTAATAGATCGGCAAAAAGTCTCCCACATAGCTCAATGGATGTGCTTTGAATGTAGTAGATAAGTTGGCTTAAGCTGAATGCTGTATCCCAGCGCAACATTGTGCAACTGGGTGAGCCCATCACAAACTAGCCTTCCAGTAAAGACCACTTCCAGGGGAGGGATTATAGAAAAGCCTTCGAGATCAGCTTCATGTCTTACTAGAGTTTCTGATTATTAATAGTGTTACGTGACAGAAAAAATAGGCGTTGGCAAGGATCATGCGGAAAAATATCTTAAGCCATTTATTTACCTACAATGTCAAACTAAAAAGGAGGAATAACGTTGGGGAAGTTTGATCCTAAATTTCCTTCCCTAACTTTTCTTCCAAAACTTTTCTTTTCCGTTTCCTTTTTTAATTTCTCCTAGTTCATATTTAATTCTTAAACACAAACAATCTCTGCTGAACTGTAACACAAAAGAGTCTGAATGAAAATATATTATTTTGACTTTTTTATTTTTATTTTTGCTGTTCGCTTCAAAATGGATTAACTTTGCCTTTACATTCTGTTTTATTGTGAGCAGGGAATTCTCCAGCTGAGTTACTTTTTTTCAAATAAACAAAGGAAAATAAGTGTCACGGTGAAACAATTAATAAAAGGTAGACGGGTGGATAGACGGAACAGTGGGATTTGACTGGTTTTGTTTCTTTTAGCGCTCTGCAGGTCATCTGATTGTGAGGTTTGAAGAAATGAGAGGGGCTGATAAGCCTCTTTTATGCTTACAAGCCACTTAGAGAGCTGAAGCACCGACTTCTGTTGGAGGAAAACAAGTCATTTGTGCAGAACTAAATTGCTTCTCTCTAAAATGTGTTTCTCTAAATCCCAATCATGTGGCTCTTGGCATTAGTTACTTTGTTTAAAATGTATTTTTAAGACAAGCTTTGCAATTCCATGACTCAAAGATCTTAGTGTCTTTTCATTTTCATCCAGTGCCTCCTTTCAGACCTCTATTTTGATGTTTTAAATCACTGTCGGTGCTCTGAAATAATCTGTTTTGATCTTCTCTGAATTATGTCAAAATGAGCAGATTTATTACTGCAAAGCAATAATCCTTAAATATTCTCGCCTTACTCTGGGTGCACTAGACAAATAAAATAGAATCCAAAATTGCATTTCATTCAGTAATATGGAGATGTCCCCAGTTCCCGCTAAAAGTCATGAGGGCATCTCTTCTCTGCCTTCTTAATAAGGCAGTTCTGCAGGCCTCTACTGTAATATATTTCCCCAATAATGCAATTCCAAAGCCAGCCTGGCCTTTTGACCAGCACTGAGGATGCGGGAAGCAGCAGGCCGCCTTTGCTAACTAGGCTTACTCTCTAATATTAGATACCTGTCCCTTGGCTTTTCAGAGGGGGGCTTAGCTGTTGATATTTTCATTTGGTCCTGCCAAGATGCGACACCCCCGCTTTAATCTTGTGTTTGACGTTAAGCGCCCTGTTCATGAAGAGTCTCTGTGAACTCCAACCTCCTGGTGCTGCTGTCATACTAAAAATGATGTGGTGGGGTGCGGAGCCAGTTGGTGTATCCTTGACCTCTCTCATTGGTCTGCCAAAGTCTCTCCCCTGCCCCTCCTAATCAGGTGGGACCCTCCATTTGAGAGCTGGAGATTGTATATTCTCTGTGTCCAGCTGCGTCTTTGGTGGCACAGGTCCCCTTTCTTACAGAAAAAAATCTGCAATAATTAGTTCATCAGACAGTGTTTTTAATCAATTTACAGGATGTTTGGGATATATTTTTTATTGACATTATTTTAACATAAATTCCAGAATTTATCAGGATTGTTATTATAGCCTTTCTTAGAATTTCTGGGCCTTTATCTGAAGGGACAACTGAAGGGAATCAGTCTAATGAATTTCTCACTATGAGTAAGTACCGTCTCACCCAGCCGCCCGCTTCTGTGTTTGCATTTTTCGAGATGTTGAGGACAAACAAGCCTCTTCTCTGCAATCATTAGGGCGCATTTCCCTACTGATTGATGTGTGAAATCAATTGCTCCCCATAGCATCCATGTCAGTCTATTACCGCACTGCCTGGTAATGACAGGCTGCTCTCCACAAGATTATAGAGAATTGTCACAAAGTAGCAAGACTTGCTTTCCTTTGTCTGACCCAGTCTCTTTTAAGTGAAAATTTCTTTATTTCTGCTCTGTAGGTAAACACACAAAGACAGGGGATTTTTTTTTTCTGACTGACATTATATTCTATTAAATTACTGACTGGAAAGCTAGAAATATATGCTTTTTTTAAACCAGAAAATGTATCTAACAAACTTTTCATGATTGTTGTGCTCGCATAAAGGCTCAAAAACAGCATACTATCAAATTAAGAGCACGTCCTTGATTAGAATTAGTGGTTTTCAGTGCAAGCATGATTGGAGTCATGAAAACATCCCCCTTCTGAGTCACTGTCCTGCTTTTCATCATGTGAGCACTGCAGTTCTTGCCACTGCCAAACTGACTTGCATCCAAAGCTTCAAGTGCCAGCAGTACTGTATCTCGTTTAGTTTGTGGCCCAGGGATGCAGCCCTCAGCCCTGATCCTGATTACACATGATCAAAGACCGCTTTTTCGACAATTAGATTTTGTTTCAGAGCTTAACTAAGATCGACATGCTTGCTGTTGCACTGTTCATTTGAAATGACTAATTGAAAAGAGCTGAGCTTTTGGTAGGTTTAATGCAACAGTTGCCATTTCTCTGCGATTGACCCGAATCATTGGTATACAACTAAAATATATACAGCATTTAAATACTTACAGTGAATTTGATTACTAGGAAATATGGTGGATATCAAGAGTGTTCCTGGTTTAAGAGAAATGATTCCGTACAGTTGAAAAACGATGTCATGAGAATTTCAAGTCAAGACAAAAGACAGCGGCTAATGAGACTGGTTAGTGATTCAAATTTATGGAAATTTTATTAATCACAGACACCTATCTTTCATCTGTACCATTTGGTGGTATAGTAATTAAAACCAACAATAGCAGTGCCCATTGTGGAGAAAGCAAACAAGATCAAAGTAAGCAAAGCAGTCAAGAGAGAGTCCCACGTTTCCTGAGCTAGGCCTGGCTGTGGGCAGCGTGGCCTCATTAAAGCCAGACCATGTTGATCATCTGTTAACCTGCTTTGTTTTCTTTCTAATTTGAAACTTGCACAACAACAATTCTCCTTTTGCTCTTCTGAATAAAGTCTGTGCCCCTGGAAGGTGTAAAAAGACACATAAGTAGAGATAAGTTTGATTAGGTTTCCCATTGACCCACATGTGCCCTGCGAGTTAACCCGCCACATTTTCAGAAACCTTTCTGACTTCATCTGCATTTTTTAATTATATTTACAATACACCTAAAATGAAGTACTTAAAACATGTCTTTCTTTCTCGCATGACCAAACTTGATCATAAACTGCTGGGTTTAAAGCCCAAAAGTTAACATAATTTTATTTTTTTCATATTATAATCCTAAACTTTGTTCAAATGTGTCAAACTTATTTGAGAAAAAAAAAACATTCACACTTTTACAAAAAAAAATAAAAAATAAAAATCAAGCAATGGCTTAAGATTATTTTGTGCAGCCACCAGCTCTGATATTAAAGTTTTTAATGACACACACTCTGGGGTGAGGATTAACTCAAAGCACAGGAAGCCTCCACAAAATCCCAAAGCTGACAAAAAAAGGAAAAACATTAGGCCTATAAAGACAACCAACAAATGGCTAGTCTCAACTTTTATTACATGCGATGGAGGTCATATTTAAAATGGGAGATTAGCTGCTCATCACAATATTGGTGGATTATCAACTACCTGCAATAAAAGCAAGCCTCATCTGCGGGTCGATAAGAGTTTGACTGCATCTCAAATTAATTTTCTTGAGCTTACAGAGCCAGTCTCCTATCTTGTTATTGATCAAAGAGTTAATCCATAACCAAGCTCATCCTCTCCCCATGGAATGAGTTGGAAAATGTAAAAGCTTCTCTGTGGGGTACTCTTGACTCTGTTTAAAAACTGGAACTGAATTATAGAGTGATTTTCATTTCATTATTAAGGAGACTTTTGCTTCCCTTGTCAATGTGTTTTGCATTGATGTGCTTGTATTTGTTTTACCAATTCAGGACCTGCATTTATTCAGCTCTGTGTTCCTTTGGTCTTTGCTGTGTTTACATGATGATAGATTGGATCCCCAGACACCAGGAACCCTCCACACCTCAGCTGCATCCTCTGTTTGCCTTTTCAAACAGAGGGACCTCCACTGTGGGTGAAATTTAGCCCCGACCTCTGACTTTTGGGTTCAGCATTTGTCTCCAGTCCAGTGACCACAAACAACTCGAGGTTTGCTGTAAATGTCAGTGCGGCGGTGTCCCCGCCCCTCTCCCCTCTCCCCGGTGGACCACAAAGCCCCACTCAACCTGCACTAACAGGCCTCTTTCATAGGGGCTTCCTGACCAGTTATGTCAATTTTATGATCTCCTCATAACCTCAGAAACTGGCAACAATCAGACAATGTGCCATTTATGTATTTATTTTAACATTTTTAAACTTTATTCTAGTGCAAAAGCCCACTTTTGAATGATTAGTACACCAATAAGATTTTTGTTCACAAATGAAAGATTTTAGATGCAAAGCCTTTAAAAAAAAAGTCAAATTTAGCCCCAAAGTACCCATCAGACATCATCTATCGTATGCTATAGGAATTATAGACTGTAATTCATGTTGTAAAGACAGTAGTTGTAATGCATCCCGTTTTGGAGCACTTTGGCCCACCCTTCCCCCATCCATAAACACCCACACTCCCTTTCTTTCCTCTCTGGGCCTCCTGAGGTTGGTGTCTCTGCGTTAGGACTCTATTGTTGCCTGCTGCTGGATAATGCCCTTATTAATTGTACCTCTTTGTAAGGTGTCAGCTGTAACCTCAGATTGAGATGGATGGATCTCTGGAGTCTGCTCCCTGGCCTTCCACAGACACGCTATCTCTGCTCAACACGCAGATGCAACAGAGAGCGCTGCCACACTACGACTAAAAGCCTAGATAAAAGAGTGATTTTAATTATTCTGCTGAAAAAAGAGAAAGCAGAAATGCCTCTTTCTGTCATTGCTATAAGGTGAGCCAGCATCTGATTCGGTGATCAGACTTTCCGAGCATCCATAGCACTGAAGGGGTACCTTTCCCTATTGATCATTTCACTGTGTTGCATAAATACTAGTTAATTAGGTGGATTGAAGTCTCAGTGAGATCAACTGCATTAACATCAAATCCTCTCCCTCTCATTAAAGGAAACAGAGTCAATTTAATTAATGCATATTAATCCCCACTGATGCTCATTTCAGCTGGAAGAAAAGCATGAGTGAGTCTGTCTTCATCCATTTCTAAAATTCAAGGTTTTCCTAAAACCAAGGGAGACTTTAGTTTGTGCATTTTTTGCAATACTTTCCTCCATACATTATCCATATTCAGTCCATGACGGTGGGGGTCTGTGGAAAGTGTCCTCGGGCAAAAGTTGGAGCACAACCTGGAAGGTTGGTGGTCCTCCACAGGCCAACACAGAGAAAAACAACCATGCATACCAATGTATGTTTTTCAATGATCTGCAAATTCGTGAAGAAGAATAATGATGTGCAGTTGTTGATTTTTGCACAGAGACACAAGAAAACTTTCCTAGATCATGTGCTTCTGCACATCCGAATGAAAAACAAATAATTTTGATAAGAATCATAACACAATGGAATTCTCTTGAGAGGTTAAAGGTATTTCTGGCAGCTTGGACTAATGTCTAAAACAATTTTATTGCTTTTAATCAGTTTTCCATTTATTCAAATCTCTCAGAAGTTCTTTGAAGTCTCTTATTAATTTTAAATTGTTGTCTTCGAGCAAGACATCTGGCTTTCCTTTCACTGTGGTCACTCAGGCCCCCCCACACACACAGCTCCAGCTGCCTTTATGTCATCCTCCTCCTATTATTTCTTCGCTTTCCTGATTAACTCTGGGCATTCCACTTGGTGACGTAAATTAAAGCTGCAAAGCGCCTTTGCTTCTTACTGTCAAAAGTCATTGGATTGTTTTTCTGTGCATCCACATTTCTCAGACAATAATAATAATACATTTTATTTATATAGCGCTTTTAAAGATACTCAAAGATGAAAAAACATTGCAAAACAAAAAAAAAAGGTATTAATCTTTTGCAGCACTTTCTAATTAACAGATTCCTTGACCCCTCGAGATTCTTTTAAAGCTCTGGATACACAGTTTGTGTTGGGAAACAGAGCGGCGGAGGAGCAAAGGAGGAGATTGGAAGTGGAAGGGAAGGGGGGAAAAAAGCAGAAAATGGAGATCCATTCCCTTCAGATCCCATTTAGAAAGGCCCGGCACATTTTTAAAGTGTCAATTGTTTTTGGCTCTTGAAGTGTAGATGGAATGTTTGAAATCCAGTATTAACTGTAGTGCCTGCTGAGTTAAATTACGGTCCCTGGGCTGTGGGGTGGGAGTAATCAATAAGAATACATGAGGCAGTGTGTAATGTGTCTGCTCCTAGCAGCAGGGACACTGTCCCCCTTACCCTGTCCCCCAGCAGGTTAGATAAATATGATACTGAAACAGGGCACACTGGATTATATGATATCAATGTAGAATCAGGGAAGTGCTATTACACTCCCCTAGCCCACTGTGAGTACTATTTGACAAGGTTGGCTTTGAACATGGTGGTGTGTTACTCACTCTGCTTCTTTCTGTTTCCTCTTTTTTTTCTGCATAATGTGAAGAATCCCAAGCAGGCCGGGATTTAGTCAGCTCCACTATGGGGTGCAGTTAAAATATTAAGAGGGACAAGTGTGCTGAGAGTTTGGGGTGTCACATCCCTCCGAGCCCCTAAAATGAGCCCTACTTGATATGTCTAATCATTTTTATGTTGAATGCTCTTCCTGACACCACCCGGTTTACCGGGCTTAGGACAGGCACAAGCAGGACTCCGGTTTGTGCCTTATTGATGCTGCATTTATCTTTATTTTTCTCTTTATGTCTGTCTGTTTATTTCTCCATTTGTGTGTTGGTTCATCCTTGTGTGTGTGTGTTTTTTTTGTGTGTTTTTATTTATTTGGGGGGCGCCTTGCCCATGCATGTCCAATCAATATTTCCACATCGAAATTCAAGTGTATATATATATATATATATATATATATTGTTAAAGAGAGACAACCAATAACATATTGAAGAATCACTACATGATTGATTAGATTTTTATCAATCCTTGTTTTTTTCTTGCAGTGACCTCCTTCAAATGTCCAACCAATTAAGTGACATGCAGATGCTTACCAGTTGCTCATACAGTACTTTCATATCAGCGCTCCGCTCACACTATTGATTACCTCTCCCTCCTCTGCTGCAAAAGATCAAACCTAGCATGTCTAAAAGGCCATTATCAGTGTCCACTTCAGATAACCTGAGCTGACCTGAAACAGGTCACAACCCCTCTGCCCTCTCCAGCCATCGAGCGTCAGACTCCTCCCTTCAGGATGTCATTATTATTCTTGTGTTAAATGACATGCAGGTCAAGAAAGCATGTCATTTTGTAGTGTCTTGCCAAGACACTACGAAATCAGCACTAAGAATCTTCCTTTATTTTCCCTCTCAAACAAATGCATTTGTGTTCATTCTGCTGAACACAATCTCTAAAACATCCCCTCTCCAGGGAATGTTGCAAGAAAAAAATGTAAACTCGTTTTTTTGGGGTTTTTTTTTTTCCTTCAAAAGACATAATTCAAGTGCATTTGGGCACCAACAAGTGTGCCTGTATGTATTTGTCACACTCTCCAAAGCTCATTTGCATTCCAAGAAGACTCAGCGTATGAACGCATTTTTAGGCCAGGTATTAGTGGCACTGCAATTGCTTTCACACAAAAGATTTGGCACAAGCTAATTTGCATGTAATGTCAGAGTCGAGCTCCTGATGGAAGTTGTGTGCAGCATCCCTGTCTCTTAGCAACACTCTTTCTCTCCTGGCATCTGAGTTGAACTGATTTGCTCCCTGGCACTAATCTTTAACCAGTAAAATTCGGAATATGACGCCACCAAGCATCCTGCATCTTTCCCATCTGACATATTTTGCTCTACTTGTACCCTAAAATTCAAAAATCACCACTGCACTTGAAGCAGGGAAGAGGGACGCCACTCAATTTACTCTGATTTCCAGCAACTTTGGTGTTGGTGAAGGTATAAATATGTCTGTGAAGAGGAGAACTGAAATTACAAGCAAATAAGCAGGTAATTGGAGACACCTGCAAAACAAAGGGAGGGATGGTGCATGGGAGGGTGGAGTAGGGATAAAGGAAGACCTCCACCCATTTGTTGGTCAGCCTTTAAAAAGACAGGATCTGGTGTGTTGGGGGAAAAAAATGACTTTTGTCCTTTTCCATGGTGACAGGATCCATGTGCTGCCAAGATGGTCAGAGGGTCAACTTTGGGACAATAGGATCCATCGCTGCTTTCACAACTGCGTCCATCCTCCAAGCTAAACGGCTTCTCTGCTTAAAAGAAGAGATGTACTCCAAATTACTGGTTTTGGCAAAGGCACCCAGCCATAAAATATGCTGTAATTACCCCTCTGATGATAATTTCTATCATCTCGGCCACTTTGGTCACATGCGGGTCTTTGCCCAGCCCATTTAAACTTTCCGTGGCAGGTCAGATCCATGCACATCTATCACTCACTCCTTCACATCCTCATGCTTTTTTTTTTCTCTACACCTTTTTTTTTTGCCTTTTTTCCCCTTCCTGCTCATCAGCGACATCCAAGACATAACAGGTGCTGGGTGGACATTAAACCTGCTGCTTTCTGTATCCAAGCATGCCGCGTTTCACCACTCATTTCCAGGAGAAATTTGGCTCTGAGGATGTCCGCCTGGGGAAATATCTCTGCGCGCCGGGAACTATTTCAGCTCCCGCTGCTGCACCGACATTAAAACCTACATCAGGCCACAGAAGTATGGGCTACGGGAAAATCAAATTATCAATGTTATTATTGTTATATGTTTTGTTGTATATAAATATATTTGTGTGTATATTTTTAAATTTAACTCATCTTGTATTTATGCGTCTGTTATATTCAATTTCGTTTTTTAAAATAAACAAATTTATTTCCCCACTTTTCTTTTTTTTTTTTTAAATAACTAAATAAATAACACAGTAACAATTATTTTGGGGGGGGATTCAGGGTCGTTACCGAGAACCGCCGGAGCAGAAGTGTGCGTTTTTGTGACTCTAGTTTTTTTTTTTATATATATATATATTTTTTTTTTTTATTTTATTCCATAGCCTTTTGCACCAAAGGCGGATCACTGAAGACTGGCGACGTAGTCAAGTCACTTTCCTCCCAGTTTTTGCCTGATCGGGGTCCGAAGTCTGGTTCCCCGCTGGAGGAGGAGGGCCGTCGCTCCTCTTCCATCCGTGCGCCTCTCCGCTGCTCCGTCCGTGCCAGAGGGCGCGCAGCTCTGTCGCGCCACTTCAGCGACTTCAACATAACCAAACGACTAATTGTCACCCTTTAATGGCCTCTCTGTTCGCCCTCTCTGGACCTGGTGGTGTTGTGCAAATTGTACTTCCATGAACTGCTGTTAATTGTAAACCTCTTGCGTTTCGACGCACGACTTTCGACGCATGCATCTATAAGAGCGCGAGACAGGCGGCAGCACCTGCCCTGTGTGTCTGTCTGTCTCTGGATCACATACGTCTAATTTCTGGCGCATTCCGCTGAGAAATGTCTAAATTGAGGCTGATATCAGAGGCTATGATTGTCTATTGGTTTAGATTGGGTTGCTCAGAGCAATTCTGAGAACTTTTATAGCAATCTACAGATTGCAATGATGGAGAGCCCTCGATGTGGCGCTGCTGATTACATCAGCCAGACTCTGCGTCTACCTTTCATCAGGTATTTATTCGTTCTGAATACCTGCAGCATCTATACGTATTTGTCACTGTCCATATAGAGAGGATGTCTCCATTACTGACGGAAAGATTAACAATCTGACAGTTTCATTTCATCCATTTATTCATTCACTCTCTGCTCCCATGCAGGCGGCACTGAAACACACCGTGCATTTTTATTACACACTCTGATTTAACACTTTTTGTTGTTAGGTTGCTGGTGGCCACGTGGAGACTTTGAGTGGAGTTTCTTGAATGGACATCCTGCAGAGTTATTATGCTTTCCAGCTGTGGAGGGAGGGTTAATGACAATAAAAGCAACAATCATGCAAATTAAAACACCACTAAGTACATTAATGTGCAAGAATGTCTTTCAGAATAAATGTGAATTAGCTGCACTTTTCAGGATTCTCGTAATGCATTTTTCATATTATAGTAACACGTTTTTTTTTTCCCTCAACTGATTTTTTTTTATTTCCTCCTTCGACTAAGATGTCAGGCATCCCTCTGCTCGTGGTGATCACTGTCAGCCTGTGATGTCCTTGTGAGAAGCAGCTTTTTGACATATGGAGATCCTTCCTCCCACAGCCACACCTGACCGGCTCTCCCCTGTCTGACACAGATCATATCACACAGCTAGACTCCCAAAAGGCCCACCTTTGCAGTGAAACATGTCGTCTGGCCAGGTCCCCCCCTGCTAAACCCAAACATCGCTGTTAGTAAAGAGAGGTCAGGAAACTTGCAAGTCGGATATTTTGGGCCCTGTTCTCTAATTAAGTATTCATGAAACAGCGGTGGGTGGAAAGTATAGGTTTACATGCCACTTGCGGTTGCCCACTCCCCTCCATACACACCCCTTCCCTCCCTGCCCCTCCAGTCAGACAGGCCATCATTCCTAGTGTACTTCCAGCAATGATGTCAAAAAGGTTTTTTGGTCAAGCCAAAGAGAGGTCACTCTAATAATACCCAAGGTCAGTGGTGGGAGCCAGAGAGTCTCCCAGTCATTATTCATTTGTTCACAGAGTTAATGACAGTTGCAGGGGAAATTTGGAGCCAGTAGCCATGTGATGTCACCAACACATGCCAAGGGATTAGGAGGGCAGGCAGGGGACAAGAAGTGAGGATTATACAGAAATGACAACAACCTTTACGGCACCACCACCCAACTCTGTATGTTGGAGTTAGGACTAACGCGATGAGAAGCAGCCTCATGGCTAAAGCAAAAATCTAAAGTAAGCATCTCTAATGTTTTGGTGGAAGACACAAACATTTGAGGGGGGGAAATGTTCTAAAGTGAAGCTAAATGACGACATGTATTTTATTCATTTTTTTTATGATGGAAGAACATTTTAGCGCCCGAATGCTTTTTGGTAAAAGGGGTTAATAAAGTCGCAGTGGCGGCAGTGAAGTTGTGAAGCGCAGAAACAGCACTGCAGCCTGTAGAGAATGAACAATGAACACACCTTACTCAGCCACTGCATGGGCAGCAGCACTGAGCAAACAATGAACCCCTCCCTCCTGTCTAGCACCATGTCTGATAATGACCACATCCACCCGCAACTGATGGCACATGCTTGTATGACCTACATGAGCAGAAATGCAGCTCAGATAAAGGAGGGATATTCAGAATATTATCATTCATGTGAGTGCAACAAGAAAAAAATGTTTGTTTTCTGCTTTCCTGATGTGTTTTCTTTTTGAAAAATGAAGTGGAAAAAATACAAAAACATGTCATTTTGCCTCACCGTTTGTCTAACAGTGACTGTCTCAAATGCTATTCTTTAAGTTTCATCTGCTAAATAATTAGTCTTGAGGCAGAAAACATTTTTGACAAATTATGTTGCAGGAATCCACCACTTTGGCCTTTTGAACCCACAGCTAGCATGTAGATACAGTAGAATCACTGTTTGAGCACAAGGTCAGAGAATAAATATGAACTGCGTTTTGCATTACTCTCAGATGAGTGAAGCTGTCAGAGCAATAATATGAGCTTTCAGGCCTACTTTCTGCCACTTGTACCCCATCCTCAGACCACAAGGTCATGTGAAAATTGAAAGTGACAGTCAAACCAGCATGTTGAGCAGGCTGATTGGACTAAGCTGTCATGGCCCAGATCAGAGCTCTTTAACACCAGGCCAATCAGTGGTCTTTCTATTTAAACCACTGGCTCCAACTGCAAGGCAGCTTTGGAGAAGAAAAAAAAACTAAAGTACACCTTTCTTCAACCAGAAATGTGAGCTCCAGCTGATCCGCAAAGATTAAAAAAGTTTTTGGTCCTAAAAACCCAACTTAAAATTTGAGATTTTCTGGTGGCAAGATTTTAGCTCTCATCTCCAACGTCAGCTGAACGAAGGCCACTGGTGTCCTGTTGTGGTTGCTTGAATGAAATTGTTTGTTTCACCTGCTTTGAGGAAGATCTAATGAGGCCAGGGTGGCACCACATAAAAGATTTCTTTGCAAGCATCATCTGTCAATTTATATTAGCTTCCATATGCAGCATTGAATGTATCTCGGTCGCAAGCAATGAACTCACTGTCATCCGTTCTGATGATAATAAATCACGCCATTATCAATCTTACTGGGGAGAGAAACATTTTAGTCAGGTGGAAGAATAACTTATGATCCTTTTATGTCCTGCTGAGAGCCCTTGAAAATAATAATACACCGCAGCAGAAGCACATGAACAACTGAAAGGCGCCGAGTGTTATAAATCTGATGGGATTTGCATATTTTGCCTCCCTCACAAGGAAGAGGCAAAAGAAATCGCATGGCATACGAAGAAAGAAGCCGTAACAGAACACACATTGAAGGCAGGGGTTCACACAAAGACAGACGTGTTTCTCTGGGACTCATTTGTGATTAAAAAAAGTTGACGCATTTCAAAGTAAAAGCTCCTCAAGAGAACAGTTTTTGTGTCAGGACGACTCAAAGTCAAAATGCATCAACCGTGTCATCAGTCATAAGGTGTTTTGAACTGTCCGAAGTTTGCTTCGTTTGTTTTTTGTTGCAGCACCTTCAGTACCAATCCTGCTGATATAAAAATGTCTGCGATTCCCTCTGCATTTAAACAATAAAACAAACTTGTCGAGTCTTCTATGCTTTGATTAGCTTCAAAATTTAGTTTAATATTTGTTAGAATTTGCTCTTGACATTGAAATAGGTAAAAAGTAAATAATATTTCATAATACATAATACGTAAAAATGTCAAGACAAAACTGGGGAATTAACCACTACATATTTTATTTTGAAAGGCACTTCGACAACGTCAATCTCCTTTTGATGAAAAACAAACAAAACAATATTTTTTGTGTTTTATTATACATTATGTATTAAAACAGAACAACAAAAGAAATTCAAAGATGTATTTATTGGAAATAAATTAAATCCATATTTGGAGTTAATTTTGAATTATTTTCGGTGTTAAGTTGTAAATAAGAAAACGAGACACAGGGTTTCCCACATTATTCCGATGTAGAATATCTACCTCAATTATTGTTTTCCATTCGTTTTTTTTTTATTTTTTATCTCATTTAGAAGTCACCTAAATAACTTTACGACTTACCCTTCTTTTTTTCCTTCAATTGCGCGTTTTTGCGCATCTCTGGTGTCCATGGATCATTTAAAACCATCCTCTTGATTTTCTTTTTTTTTTTAATCTCAACTGCTTCAACAAATATTTTCTTTAAAGAAAAGATTGCATGGCAGCTGAAAAGCGCAGCAAAAACTGGCGACAAGAGAAATGATGTCTTTAAAACAATAATTAAAGAAGAGTCAAAGACTTTTATTGAATTGGTTTGATTTCCTCGTGTCAAAACAGTGGCAGATTTACTCATGAGTGCTGCACGTTTGAACTATAAAGCTTGTGTGACTGCAGCAAACCGAGAGTCATGAAACACTTCAGAGTTCAGAGTTGCTTTCCTCTGTGGAGAAGCGCAGCAAATTAGAGGCGCAGGTCTTTTTTCCCCTCTACATTAAATTCCTTTCACACACCCAAACATTAGAACCACTGTTGCTTTAAGTGTGTGACTCGCGTTTCACTGCTAGAACTAAACACTTGGGTTCTCCTTTTCCCTGAAGGATCAGGTAAAAAGACTTGTCTCCTGCATTCCAAAAAAAAAAGGAGTCACTCTCCCCGCGCGTCCATCCCGACATCACAATCCACCAGCCCATGTTGTCCCTTTTTTCCCCCTCCTTCTGATTCCACTGATCTGAGCTTGAAATGCGAAGACAGCAAAGCACTAAGCCTTCAGACGTGTGGTTTTTTTTTCAAAAGATCTCCAGAAGCAATCTCTACCTGACTGACCCCTGACAGCTGCAGATCTCTTTATTTCTCTGTCTGCTGGCACTTCATTTGGTAGAAAAGCTCTCAGATTCACACCTCTGTCAGACGGCACAAGTGTTTATTATGTGCATACAGACAGACAATCCCACTTCCTGCACACCAAAATATGAAAAAGGCCGCGTTTCAAGGCTGCAATAAAACAATCGGATTCCTTTTGCGGTTTGAACACATTTATTGAACAAAATCACGTTTTTTTTCACTAAAAACAAATGTAAATAGGTTTGTTTTTAAATATATTTCAAATTGAACCTTTGGAATCAAGTAAATACATTAAAATTGACCACACAGTAACAAAAATAAGAGTTGGAAACATTTACGCACCAAAAAATGAAGAAAAACATGCTCTTTCATTTAAGCACATTGTTCTATTATGTTAGGTCCTACACAACCACATCAAAACAAAATTACCTGAACAAAAGCATGTGTTCTTATGTGCACTTGTCTTGGTTTTATTATGGCAGCTTTTTTTCTCCACCGTCCCTCGGAGAGCAGGGCTTGGTGGTGCCTCCCTCGCTGGAAATGAGACCGCAGACTCTATCATTAGATCGGATGGCAAGTCTTTATGCAAAGTGTTTTGCATAATTACATACCAAAGCCAGAATAGCCACCCTCAAATTTTATGGGTCACAAAGCATCAACAATTGCCGCATTATTGTCCACCAAAGTCCAGCCCCACCAATGACAAGAAACCAAAAAGAGTGGAGGAAAGTTAAAAAAAAAAAAAAAAAAGCCGGTCTAATTCGAGCTGGGGAGATTGAATTTTTATTCCAATAAAAAAGTAAAGAAGATTATTCCTGAAATGACAACTTGTTTAGATATTGTTGGAAAGTTCAGAGGAGTGGCCAAGGCTCCAGGGAGCTTGATCACTAAATCCAGAACATCATAAACGGGGGCATTATGAAATGCCTCCAAACAGTTCCAAAAAACAGATTGATTTATTTGCCAAATAAAATATTATTGATTATTTAAATAACATTGACCATTCGTGCTCTTGTGCTGCTATTTTTAATGGAGGGGAAATTACATCTTCAATGGGAAGACAACAATTTTTAAACCAAAATAATAAAAATTATGATTCCATCTGTAAAAAAAAGGGGGGAATTTAGTCTTACAAAACACATAATTAAATATTATAAATCAACCTGATCATCGTGTTCTATTTTTAAGGCCTAAAGTGATGTAAAAAAAAAAAAATCAAAGATGAGGAGAAAATACATTACAACGTCATTGTTAAAATGCATTATGTGCAGAAGAGAACGAATTACAATTTCAAAAAATAACATTTTTAATAGATAAGATATTTTCTTATTTTTATCAGTTCAATCAAGACAATCTGCATGATGGTAAATAAAAGTAGAGATTAAAAGCACCACCGTGTTCTGTCGACCGTGCCCGATGGCACTCACCTTCAGCCAACAAAACCAGCAGCCCCGTTAGAACACCAGCAACACCCCATCAGGAACACAAATGCAGATAATAATAACAATAATCATCATCATCATCATCATCATCATCATAATGATAATAATAACGATAATAATAATAATAATAATAATAATGATAATAATAAAAATTAAAAATATCACTTTTTGTCAGAAACTATGAGGATAACTGAACAAAGATAAACATATAAAAACGAGTGATAAAAATGTCAGGATACAAATGAAAAGAACATTGAAAAATATTTGTAAAAGTTATGAACTCAACAAACAATCAACAAATCAACAAAAGGGGCTCAGACAAACTTAAATAAACAACTTGTCATTAGAAAAATGAAAGTAAAAAAAATGTCCAGATGAGGAACTGTTCATGCAAACATGACATTTTTGTTTTATTTTCTAGACTGTTTAAAGTCAGGAGGTGTAATTCACTACATAAGTGTTTTTGTTTTGTCCACATTATATTTCCCCTTAATAAAAATCAAATTTTCATTTACAAGGTTTTTTTATGTTTCCGTTTTCAAAAAAAAAAAAAAAAAGATAGCTTAAGTTTTAGGAATTTAAAAAAAACATTTTTAGTTTAGTTATTATTCAGAAAATAGTAAGATAACAATAAAACTGATACTAATAATAGTAAGAAGAAGAGCATAAAGGAAACAAAAAGCAGCAGCAGCGCAGGGGCTGGTGCGAAAGCTGAAAAGTGCAGAACAGCGCCATCTCGCTGTGGCAAGTGGAATTTCCTCATCTCCATTTTTTCCCCCCTTTAATTCTGCGGAGACCCTCCGTGAAGATTTGTCCTTTTATAAGGTTGACCGAATTCTGTGTGCAAAGCCAGCTATGACAGCAGCCCGCATGCTGCTGTCTTTTGGCAGCCACCAGTTAGGCCCTTTGCGTGTTATCGCTGTTCATTAGTGCGGGGAGTCCCGGGACCTGCGGGGGTCACGCAGACAGTGAGAGAGAGAGAGAGAGAGAGAGATGCAGGAGGGGCCGCGTCCTCGGCAATTTGAGAACTGCTGTCATTTCACTGTAATCTAGTTCAACAAAATGATCACAGTCCGACATATATGGGTAACAGTGGCTCCCAAAGTGAGGTCCCGGGACGCCGCCGGGTCAGAGAGGGAGATAAAAACAGGCGCTCCTCACAAATCAAATAAATAATTTCCTTTCTCCTGAGAGGCTCGATTGGTTTCTAGTTGCACATTTCCAGGATTTATTCTACATTTTAGACGCTTATCCAGGACTTCAGCTTCCCGGCTCATCTGCTGCACATAAACATAGTTAAAAAAAAAAAAAAAAACTAAGCAGAAAAAGAAGAAAACCCATCAAGCCAAAGAGAAAAAAATGTGACAAATCTGATCAAGCGGAGATCGGGGTGTTCTTGACACAAGAAAAAAGGTCCGGGAGCCTGGAAATGAAGGCGCAGGAGTCCACACATGCGCAAAGACATTTTTTTATCTTTGATGTGAATTTTGTATCCTATTTGGTACTTTCAATGTATTAATTGATTTCTTAACACAGCAATAGAATGCGTAAAACTGTGAAGTTAATACAAGTGATTTAAAAAATGGAAATATGTTTGGGAAGGTAAAAACTTCCTCATGGAACTGATTTGATGGCTTTTAATGTGAAGCATTTTGCCTCGATTACTTTTTAAAAAGATGTGGGTTTTTTTTTTCACCTGATTTTATGTGTGGGCTGTTGTTGATCATTGTGTTGGTGGCGGAAATGATGATTGTAATAGCAGCCATAATGGTGACGGGGATAATGATGATGACTGGACAAGTGCGGCGCGCGCGGAGCGTGAGTTTTATTGTGAAAGCACCTTCAGTCGGAGATTAATTTCACAGTTTGAAATGTTTTTTTTTTTTTCTGAGTGAGGGCTGAAAGTTTCAGCTTATAAAAAGAATGAAAAAATGCGCGCTCATAAACCCACAAGAAAAGGGGAAACATCTTCCTCACAGACGGGTTTGACAACCGAGACATGGCAGGCCGGCCGTCCAGTTAATGCTCCATTGATTAAACAGTTAACTCTCTTTTGAACAACTCATGTGACATTTTGTGCCCGAGTCAGCTGATGATTCCCTCCTCTTCTTCATTCTTCGTCACCTGGAATCAGGTGCGCAAATTCCACGCGCAACAACAGCGGTTCCAGATAAACGCTCCTGCGCCGAACCTGCAGCCGAAAGCTGCGACCTCTGGAGCGCTGCGGTGCATCTAATGGGGATCTTAATAAAGGATCTCTGTACCCCAAGTAGCAGATCAATATAAGATGTGGGCCCATATCGATCAATACCTATGAAGTAGTCCTGATGAAGTCATGCTTCGGGGTTTGGGGATCCTGCAGGGGGCTGTCTAATATTAAGCTGGGGTGTTTGCGGTCTCTTCAAATCATTCCTGTGGATTAGCCCTCGCCTGTGTTCTCTCCTACGGTCGACACATTTAAAAGAAAATATAAAGAGTTTCTGCTTGTTCGTCAACTTGTGTTAAATTCAGACTTTTTATTTTATTTTATGGCTCTACATTGAGAGAAAACTGCATTCGCCTCCTCAAAATGGGAGGTATTTAACATGGAAGAGGCTACATTCACACCCCTGGTCTCCATCAGCTGCAATTGTCTTTATCTCCCCTATTAAATCGCCACAAAGCGCCGCGCCCCTTTTGAACGTCTGGCATTGTGCGTGCGTGCGCGCGCATGTTTTTTTTTTTTCCTCTCCTTTTTTCTAAATGAACTTTGTCATGTTGGTGTCGAGGGGCCCTTCTCTCCGAGCTTTCTCTCCGTTTCTCCATCTCTCTTCCCTGCTGCCCACAAATGAAAACGTGATAAAAAGGAGGCGGTTTGGACAAACAGGTTAAAGGAAAAGAGCCTTGAGATGATCTCTGACGTTCACATTAAAACGGACCCGGGCTAACAACAAAGTATGATTTTTGAATACATCTTTCTGAATTATTGCTTTAGGCCACATTTAATATGGATCATTTATGGGAAAACGCAACCAAAGTTGTTCTTTTTATGTTTTACCCAGACCCCCTGAAAAGATTTCTTAAATCCCTGCTCGTTCTGATCATGCGCGTCTCTGCTTATCCTCCCTATACCCACACAGACGCGCAAGTGAAATCCAGAGTGGATGACAGGTGCATAAAACACACATTACTTGTAAAGTTACAGCCTAATCGCAGTCGGCAGCTGCTGTCGTGGACGTGTGAGGAGGCGCCGGCGTGCGCAGCGGACGCCCGCCTATGTGACAGAAGTGAGCTGAGGTCTCTGAGGTCTTGGGAAGCTACAGTTCCAGGGACAGCGGGTAGATGGCACAATTTTCTCACATTTATGAGCAGGATGGATGCGGGGGGGATTGTGGGAGAAAACGTGGATTACAAGAGTAGGGATTCAGGAGAGGACATATACATATATATATTTTTGTGCGTTTTTTAATGCGTAAAATATGGAACAAAGCACAACATTTATTTTGGATTCACGATTTTAATTTGGAATCCCCATCAGTAAAGGAATGGGTGGCCCAGCCTTTAGGCGTTTGACTTAAAGGGTGCTTTGTAAATGAGCCACAGGTTTGGTTTTTAGGGTTTTTTTTTTTAACTCCTCCATCCTCCACATCCAATAATGCGCATGCTCTGTGACCATAGTCGAGGACAGGTGTGAATAATTGCGCTTATTTGTCACGTAACCGCGCAGGCGTGCATGTGTCTTTTCTTGTAAACGAGACTGCAAACCATAAACTATTAATCAAATAGCTCTAATAGCCCTTGAGCTCTAAATAATTTTTCAGCTTGGGTGTGTAAATCTCAGCAGGAGTGCGCAGCCTGCAGCTTTTATTTGCTTTACTTTGTCTTTTAGGATTATCTGCGCAACAGCTCAAGTGTCAGAAGTTTTTTGCCGTCGCGCAGACGTGACCAGAAGTGGCGTTGCAGCATGTTGCATCTTTCTGCGCAAGGTGGACAGGAGCACGAATGATGGAGCTCGGGGTATAAATCACTGTCTGTCAGCTGAAATCAGCCCCCCACCAACCCCCACCCCCACCCCCGAGATCCAATGTGAGGCTTTCCTCGAGATCCAGAGCTCTGAGCAATATTATGTTTTGTCCATTTATGAGGTGCAGTGGGATCTGCGCGTCCTTTTTTTTGGGGTGGGGGGGTCCCTGTAAAGCGCTGCCGTTTCCAATAGGAACCCACGGATAACTGGGTGTCAGCATTGCATCAGAACCACAGTTTTCATCATTATCAGCGGGAACAACACCAATAACTGCGCACGTGCGCATGCAGCGGCGGCAGGAGCGGCCGCAAAAGTTGATGAACTGAGCATCAAATGAGTCCGTTTACTAACAAACTTGAAGCACTTTGATGGGAGGTCTGTGAATGAGTTGAACTATAAAAAAAGGGGAAAAATCAGACGTAACGTAAATTAGTATTTTCTTAGTTTTGTTATAGTATCTTTTTTTTTGGTGATCCAGTCTGTTTAATGTGTGCGTTTTTCCTGCATTTTTGCGTGAGGAGACCAGTGAAATGTTATTGTCTGCATGACGCTGCGCCTCATTACAAATGCTATCCTGTTTCTGCAGCCTCAAACTCAGAAAGCTGACGCCCCAAGACCTGAATTAAGAATCGCTATTTTCATGGGAAATACCAGCGCCTTGCAGCAAAACAAAATAAAAAAAAAACGAAAGCGTCGAGCGGCCTGTTGCCTGATTGATTAATTATTTTGTAATTCATTAATCACTTTCACAGAGCAAAAGGGCAACATCCTGCAACAGCAAATTGACTTCAGCCCCCCCCCCCCCCTCTGAAACCGACCACACACACACACACACGTTTGGGAAGTAAAAAAAAAACCATGAAAAGCTGGTGTTGTCAAATTCATAAATTATAATTTAATACCAAGAACAAATTTACAGCAGAATGCTTGTTTACAATAAGCTAACACAAACAAACAAGAAATGTGTTCAACTATAAACTTTCACACACACTCACATATATCACTTGCAATTAATAATAATAATGGTAATAATGATCATAATCATAAAAAAGTATCTATACGATATCAATACCCTGCAGTCATATATTTTTATATATTTATATAAAAACGTGGGTCAGTTTAAACTGTTCATAATTACAATCATGTATCATTCTCTGGTCCATTTGTTGCCACGAACAGCCAAACATCAGTGTTCAATCAGTGATCCCTTTTTGATTCAACCACAACATGCTGTTTTCGTGTGTGTTGAAGGAGCGCCTCCAAACAAGAACAAAATGCTAGCTTCCAGACACACTCACACACACTTTTGCACAGCCTCTCGCGCACCACGGCACCTGTCAAACCAGACCAAAAAGGAGCAACAACACTGAAGTTAAAATATCAGCTCCTTTTGTTGTTTTTTTTTTTTTTGTTATTTTTTCTTTTTTGTTGCTTTTTTGTTTACCAAAACCTGCTCACCCTGTTTAAGTCTGTTGCCTAATAATCAATGCTGTTTCTTTCTTTCTTTTTTTTTCCTTTTCTGTTTCTTTAAATACAAGGGCTGGTTTGTACTGAATGCACAGAGTATATCTATACAGTCCCAAAAAAAAAGAGAAAGAGAGAGAAAACATTTACATTTATATATCAAAGGTAAAATAGGTTAGTGACCTGTGGCCATGCATTCACAGTCTAAATATACATGGAAACAAAAACATTTGTAGTAATATGTATATACATTAAAAACATAACTTTCAGTGCTACTAGCTAAGTCCGCCACTCAATTTTGAAGACGTATTACCAAGGAAAAGAAATGGCAACCACAGATTTTTTTTTCTTAATCACATATACTTTGTATGAAGAAAAGCTCGTTGAAATGTACTGACCTATATTTACAAGAATACTGCTTCTAATCAGGGTTTTTCAAGTGAAATACAAGACTGGAGTCTAATTGTGTATCCCCCCCCTCCAACCCACCCGCCCCGCAAAATAAATGTTGAAGTCCTACTTTTAACAACGTTTTGATAAGAAATCACATTATGCTTGTCAGGCACTTAATGCTTGAAGTGGATAAAGGGTGACATTTCTGGGAAACTTTAATAACACTGCTTTTAAACACGACTCTGGCTGGACTTCAAACTTTTATGACCCCTTGACCTCTCCGACTTTTTAAATTTTATTTACTTTTTTAATCAAATGATGCTCAAAGTGCAGGTTGAACCACCTGATTCTGAATGTAACAGAGCAACCTGTCTCCAATGCATCCCTAGCCGCTGGCGTCGGTACCAAATGTAACTTTTTTTTCGATGTAACCAATCAAATCGTTTCGTCAGCCCAACAAGTCTGCGAGAATCCAAGTAAAAGTTCTTAATTTTGAAGTAAATTCTGTGGGTTTTTTTAGAAAAAAAAAAGCCACAATTATAAGCGAAAAAAATGTTGGGTCATAAAGTTGAACGTGAGCTCCAAAAACACCTCCCTTTTTGCCCCCCCGATGGTATTCTAAAATATAAGTGCGCTTGCAGCATTAAGCCTATTAGATCATGAGCCTATATTCTCCTATTGCTGTGGTTTTAATTCTTTTTAGAACATTTTTTTAAACATTATTTCACCTTTTCAAAATAAAACATTGTCTTAAAAAATAACATCACCTGTACTACAGAAATCACAAAGGCCGGTTTGTAACCAGAAAGGAGGAAAAAAAAAAAAGAAGGTACAAAACACAGCTATACATAAACACAGGACAAGTCATTTGAGAAAAGAAAGCGTACTTTTGTATTTTCCCTTTCTCTGTGTTTTTTTCTTTCATAGGCTACCCAAATTTTCCATTTTAAATGCACTTAATACTTAAAATGTCCTCACAAGGATCAACAAAATCCCTTTTTTTGTATTTTCTTATTTTTTTAGCTTGTTTTGTCCTTTTGTTATAAAAAATGGATCAGAGCAGGCTGTGAACACTGGGAACTTGTATTTGCCATTTTTGAAAGTTCAGAGGATGTCTCAATTTTATTTTTTTCAGGGTTGGAGGGTGGGGGTGGGGTGGGATTCACAGTCATTTACGTCAATGTCTTTCTTCATGAAAGCCAGCCCCATTTAACAGCCGGTTACTTTTTCTTTTTTTTCTGTTTTTTTTTGTCATTTCTTCCTTCCACAAAAGCAGCTATAATCATTGTTGTCTCGCAGCCCCCCCTCGCCCACCTCAGCCCCACCTTTTGTTTGTCCTTCTTACTGAATTGACATGTAAGGCCAGTTAAAACTGCTCCCCGAAAGCAACATATCCCTGATGAGAGTTTCAATTGGGGTTTTACCTACCAATCGGACGAAAAATAATTGTTCTATGACCGAGGAAGAGACTGTGCGAAGGGAAGGCAAGCGGAGTAACAACTTCCCAAACCGTGTTGGCTGGTTGGGATACTGGCTCCGGACATATTCCTCCAGGGCGCACTGGGACTTCTCTTGCAAACTTTCCACATGGGCCACATCTGAGAGGCCACAAGCATCTGAGAGGAGGGGGAAAGCAAATAAACATTAATAAAGGGTTTCTCTCAGCAGGAGTTTTTTTTTTTTTTTTCACCACAGTGGGGATTTACCACAGCCAAAATTAATAGCCTGTCATACATTTAAAAAAAATTGTAATATATATAATTTAGCTTTTTATGTCAATATTTTTAAAGCATTAACATGTTCTTATTTTCTATAGTAAAAAAATACACATTTAGTAAATACATCAAACACACGTATAGGAAATTAAATAAAAAAATACAAGTATAAAAAACACAAAATAATCCTTGTTTTGATTTTGTTAAATAAAAAAGACAGTTTTAGAAAACACATTTCCTTTTTCACATTTTTTCATCATCCATTGCAATAAAAGGTGATTTTATTTTGTTATTATTTTTGCTTTATATAAAAACGGACAAATAATGAAGTGTATTCATGGTTGAAACCTGCATTTCAGACCGGTCTTTCTTTCTCTGCGCGGGAGGGACAGGAGGGGGCGGGGGGAGACAGGGAGACCTACTGACCTTTAGTGAGCTGAGATTTTAGCACAAAAATGGGCCTACGGAGCTGCTGTCACACTGCAACATCACGTTCTCTAAAACATCTATCTGCTGCTTTGGCGGCTGTGTGCGCCAATCAGAGAAAAAAGCAACACTGGTTAAGTTTGGGAAAGTTTACGCATGACATGAGGGCGAACCACCAACCAAGTAGAGGCGTGTTGTTCAATGTGTGGGGTTCAGGTGTGGAAGAAACCCAACAAGCCAAATAAAAGACTAACATAACAATACATTATTGTTTTAAGGAGAACGCGCGTTATGGAAAGGAGTGTGTCAAAACACGTTTGCAATTATTCTTATTGATATAATTTTCTCCCTTTAAGGGTGCTGCTAATGCAGCAAAACAGCTGAGAGGTTTGGGTCATGACCCAATCCTGCAGCGCGTCCAGAGGCGCCTTCAGTTCTCCAAGGCGCAAAGCGTGTATTTCTGCAAATAAAAGTTCCCCCACCACACACACACACACACACACACACACATTCACCACAATCTCCCTTCATTGCGCAGGATCACACATCACTGTTCGACATTGACATATTTGCAGTTACAGTGAGCGCGTGGCTTTTTGCCTCACGTGTGTGCCCCGAAATGACAAGAGAGCGTCAAAATCTGCGCTTTGCTTTAACTGTGCGCAAATGGGACATTAGGCTTGTCTTTTTTTTCCCGGCACCCCTCCCCCTCGCAGTCTGACATCATTTATATCTGTCATTCCTCACAAACTAGACGTGGGGTACAAACACGCTGATAAATGGAAGCTGGGGGGGACTGTAGAAATTCAACTACGGGTTATTTGATATTTTTATGCAGTCGTTGGAGTCTTGTCTGGACTTTTCTTTTCGCCTCTTAGTGCACGAGTTGTGTAATCTGTGTTGTGGTCATTTTAATTAAAAACGCATCATCTGTGGCCGTGGTGCGTTCAAGCACCAGATAAATAAATTGATTAATCCATTTATTGTGAATTATTGCAGGCTACAGGTCTTTGGACGATGCGTTTGTGCACGTTTGGGTGTTTATCTGCAACAGCCTCGCGCCTGCAAATATTTAGGTCAGCATTAATTCTCCTAATGTCAGTGTGCAGGTTAGTGACATTCACACCTCTGGAGGCCATGGTTTCTTACCTGTGGTGAAGAGCACAATTGCCTTCAAGCAGCTATATTCAGCAGAGTCAACGTGCAAAGCTTTCAGCTTCTCCACTTGTTCTTGGAAGATCCTAATGTGGTCCATAAAGGCCACCACTCTGTCCGCGGACATGGGGGAGGCGTGGAGGCCAGCCGCCGCCAGGAGGGGAGCCACATGCAGGGGCATGGAGCACTGCGCGGCGTTGAGCACAAATAACTCACTCCACGTCAACCTCAGCAGAGCCACCTGGTCAGTGATCTGAAGGTCTGGAAAGAAGGGAATATTCCTGGCCCACTCCACGGCGCTGAAGAGCATCCTGGCTGCAAGTTCACAAATGTTCTCGATGCCCATGATGTTGTTGGGCTGCATGCACTGACTGCCATAGCGGGACGTTGGGTAGGGCTCCGCTCTCAGCAGAAGAGAGATATATCCGGATAAGTAGGAATGGCAGTGGAGTGGGTCTCCATTTGTCAAGGCGAACTGGCCGTGGTGTGGCTGTGTGGGTGGCACCCGTCCCCTTTGCACGGCTGCAGTAAAAAGAGAAACTACAGATATTGAAGCCTGAATTCTACAAATCACTCAATTATTGGAACATTCATTTTTCGGAGTAAACGCAAAGCAGAGTTCTGGCTGCTGGGGAAACAATTAAGGTTACGCACACACACACACACACACACACACACACACACACACACACACACATAAACCCACACGTTACTGCAAACTGAAAAATCATAATTAAAGACAAAAAAGTAAAAATAGATTATAAAGACACATTTCTTGCTTTTTTTCTTATTCACACCAGCACAAAGGGAGACATTACACGTTTAACCCTTAACCTACTTAGCAGTTCATATATGGCTTTATTAGCCTTATTTTGGAGCAACAATTTAAATTATTTCCTCCTAATGTGCAGATTTTGCCTCCACATTTAAATCATGTATAAATACAGTGAAGGAGGAGGAAGCCTCCAAGACGCGATCTAATAATTCGACACTCGACACAACAAGAGCGCATCAAATAATACAAATGATTACACTGCGCGTATTTATTTGGCCGAAATGGGATGTCTCCTTTGCCACAGGATCGGGGTTTGGGGCGTTTTACATCGTAACGCAACGCTGAAACAAGGCAGATCCGGTCAGCCCCGTCTCAACCACAACAGAGCGGCTCCATTGCACGCTCCTGACGCACACCCTCGAAGGGAACAGCCGGGAGAGAACGGACTGGGGGAGGCGAGAGACAGGAGGAGGAGGGGGGCAGGGACACAATGAGCGTCTGGAAAGCACAAAAACACACACACGGATAAAGGAAAAACAAAAAAGTCCCAATACCTTCCCGTCTCATGCCGACTTTAAGGCATTTTTTGAGGCGGCAGTACTGACACTGATTGCGGTGGTGCTGGTCGATTGGACAATTCCGGTTGGCACGGCACGTGTAAGTGAGGTTCCGTCGTACGCTCCGTTTGAAGAAGCTTTTGCAGCCCTCGCAGGTGAACTGCCCGTAGTGCTTGCCGCTGGATTTATCCCCGCACACCACGCACTCGATGTGCTGCGGCTGCTTCTCCGACTGCTGCGTCGTCTGGTTCGTCGGCGTGGGCTGCGTGTTGTTCGGGGGTCCCTGGACCGGAGTCTGAGGGGTCGGAGGGGCGACCTGGGAGCCTGTCAGATTCAACTGGCCCGGCTGAGGGGTCGGAAGGGATAGTCCTCCTTGGGTTTGCGAGGAAAGGGTGCCTTGGGGGTCAGCCACATCGTCCTGTGAGCCTCTCCACACTACCATTGCCATATCTATCAGTCAACGGAAAGAAACTTTTTGTCTGCCGTTTTGGTGTCGCGGTGGATGAGGTGTCAAAGGAAATGCGGCAAAACTGGGTCTGTCGGGCGTGCACACCAAACGTCAGCTCTCTCCAACGCTGGATCCACCGTGGAGCTCCCGAAAATGCCGTGAAAGCTGGAGGAGACGAGGCACGTTTTCAGAACTGATGCGTTGGCGAGCTGAGTCGCTGCCTTGCGCTTAAAGGCCAAGTCCAGGGGCGCTTACAGTCAGCCATCCAGCACAGCAGGCAACGAGGAAACGTAGGTTAAATATTAAAAAACAAAAGAATCAACCGAGGTAGCATGGACTGAGTGATGGAGCAGGCTGGCTGGTGAGAACACTCCCGCAGCAGCATGAAACAATCGGCGCTGTAGCAGCTTACTATGAAGTTCCAGCACAATTCTTGGAGGAAAGAAAAAGAAAAAAAACTGAAGAAAAAAAGGAACTGCGTCTTCTTCAATGTTCCCCTTGCGCCAGAAAGTGCGCAGATGGATGAAGCCAATGTTTTCAGAGCTTGGAAGATATGAGGACAAACTCTTCTCCTCCACCAAAAAAAAAAATAGAAAAAGAAAAAAACCCTCAAAAGATCGCAACCTACAAACCTCCTCCGTGCACTGAAAAATAATAGGAAAAGGAGTGCAGAATCAAAGTGATCAAATATGTTAAAAAGGCGGAGGTTAGGAAGTGATTTGCGATTGGTAGGAGCCGGGCTGGCAGAATGCTTTCTCTCTGATCAGCTCACTGAGCTCTCTATATAGTGAACTTTGACACGACTGCTGCAACTTAGCACACGTTACCATGGAGATCAGCTGCCATATAAGGAAGGAGAGTGTGTTTGACTGGTCAGAGCTCAAGGACCTCCCCCTGAACCCCATTGGCTAGTCGGCACTTGTGCTACTTGGTACCTTGCCAGAGTCAGCATGGAGGTCGAGAGGGCCGCTTGGTCCTAAAAGGAGACGCGTTCTGGACTCATTTTAGATCGCCCAGACAAATATACAGAAAAGTAGACTGGCAGGCTTTGGTTATTGCATGAACAATAATATCTGCCTCATTGCGCGATGATAAATCCTATAGCAATAAGTTCATAATAGGCTCAAACATCCAGAGCTGCCCTTTTGACACAGATCAACCCAACGGTTTTCCTGATCCTTTCTGAAGGCTGGATGCTCATTCAAGCAACAAAATGAAATATTTATCATTTTTAGAATTATTGAAAATAAGTCAGCATATTTCCTTCTTTTTTAGACAAAGAAATCCATAAGATGCATTCGGTTTCTTTTACAAGGAAAAACAACCAGTCATTTCTTCTTTGTATTTTTTTCAGTGCAGAGGTTGACTCAAAAGTGCTTCAAATTGCACCACAGCACATTCTTCACACTCTGGATCTCTTGTGGAAAAAAGCTCAGTAAAAAATAATGAATAATAACCAACTTGCAAGCACTTCCCGCAATCCAAAAACACGTACAAATTCAGTAAAGTATCACCATAATTAAACAAAAGTCAAATTCTCAGCAGTTCAAACTTTTGCCGGATGTTTGAAGATAAACATTAGAAGTTCAAATACAAGACGCAATTAAAATGTCTCTTGAGGTCAAAGGCCAAGCCTCTCATATTCAAGAAAGCTGCACACACACGTTAAAGCAGGTCTTTTCTGAGCTGTCAGGTGCTCCCTAGAAATAAAGATTTAGTTTAAATAGCAGAGAGACAAAGCAGAGCGCATCTGTGCGTAAAATAAGAGTTTTTGTTCAGAAGCAAAAAAAAAAAAACAAAACAAAACAAAAAAAACAATTTTATTCTTCCAAATTCAATCAAACTGCTTTGCTTTCACCCCAGCGGGAAGCTATCAGGCTCAAACAGCAGGTACAACTTCAGAGTCACAGATATAAACTTACAGCCTGGTCAGTGTGTTAGCCAGCAGAGAGGACCTGCAGCAGCTGCATGCATTGTCTCAGGATCTATTACAGTATATGGGCGCCCCCTAGCGCACGAATTTTACGCCTCCAACCAGATTCAATTTACCGTCCGACACGGAAACAGCTTCAGTCTCGTCTCTCTCATCGACCAAACTAACGAGCAGCACTTAAAAATGATGTTTGTTTAAATTCTGTTTTACATGACTTGGACAGCAAAGCTTTGCGAGTTGCCAAAGTTGGATTTACTTTTGCCTCCCCACTCAGTCCCTGGGGCGCATTTAGAACAATCACGCCTTTGTTCTAAAACAAATTCGCCGATTATATTTGTCTGCATGACTATTTTGTCGCCTTTATTTACAGATCCCGCCAACAAGAGGAGTCTGTAAATACATTCTCCGAGAGGTTTCGACTCACCGAGAAGCCACTTTTTTTAAATCGAGAGGTAAGTATTTGGATTACATTGTGCAATTTTTAGCAGCATTTTATTGCTTATTTTTTTAAATGGAATGTTATTGTGAAAATAAAAATAAAAAAAACGCACAGCTTTTCAGTTAAATCGAATATTTTCTGCTGCAAAAGCGTCTAAAGCACACCAATGCGGTGCGTAAAGAACGCGAACAAGTCCAGGTTTGTTTTGGCGTTAAACCCAACATTTATTAGGTAAAAAACAAACAAATCCAAATAACTGCAAAATACGAATCCATAAAATTATTTAATAGGCAGGAGTCTGTATTCTTATAGTATACAAACCTACCAAATGCATATGATGCAGATTCGTCCGTAGCGGGATGCATCTTCTCTCTTATTCAGAATATATTTAGTCTTCTCTTTATGGAAACAGTGCTCAGATTGAAACAGGCAAAGCTTCCTCTCCGATAGACGGGAGCAAACACAAAAAAGCACGATGTTTATTTGGAAAACTGCAATGTCTGATGGTCATGCAAAAAACTTTGCAGAGCCCGAAACAAACAAACAAACAAACAAACTGCTTCACGTCATGTGTTGATGAGCGAGCTATTGGAAATATGAGGCTTCGTCCGAGCAGAAAGTCATTTGTCTGCGTCTAGGAAAATGAGTGGCGGACTGCAGGGCGGTTTTTTTTTCTGCAGGCAAGAGTTCCCCCCCGTGCGCCTTTTCTCTCCTACAGTAACGTGGCCAAAGCGCGCCCGTACGCCTCTGCTTTGTGTGAGCAATTGAGAGGGGGAGGAGGGGGAGGGGGCTGCAGTTAGGACAGACACCTGTCTTTACGTTTGGCGAGGTGGCAATGTTAGAGCCTGAGTATCAGGGCTATGTGAGTGCTTTAAGTTAGAAAATGAAAAGCAGTAATAATATAATTTTCCTAAATAAAACATTTAGAATGTTACAGAAGCCTGTGGGGAAAACATTACAATGATTATTGTTGCTATAATTATTATTATTTCTGAATGTAGAATGATTTTAATTCAGTTTTCCACTTCAGGATTTCTATTAAATAATTAAAAAAGCCTAAGATTTTTTAACAATACCCCCCACCCCCACTATAAACGTTTCCAGCCCGTCACAATCCAGCTCCAGTCATTCGCCCCCTGACATTCCCAAAGTTTCCTCCGTGCGCTCCTCTCCCATTCAAGCGGTGGATAAAAGCGCTTTACGCACAGCGAGCCCGCGCGCACACAACAATAAACGCTGCCCAACGGGACCAGGATCGATTAAGGGGAGACAAAGGATGTCGCCTGCACTAAATATTTACTGATCACACACAAATAGCTGAGTCTTTAACGATTTCTCATGCTCCGGCTCGGAGAAAGGACTAAATCGCTTTATTATTTTTTGGTAAAACAAAGAGCGCACTCTGAGACGCAGAAGTGGAGATGTGCTGATTGGAGTGATTGCGGTTAAATGAATCGATAGCAAGACAGTTTGTTTAGATTTACGGGTTTGCAAAGAGAAAAAAAAACAACTTTCACTTCCATAAGTTAAATTTGCGCGCTCCCCGTGGCGCCTTAAACAGAGCAGAGAGTTTATTTTCTGGAAAATTTGTATCTTTAATGTTAGGGGGGAAAAGGACTGCCCTCCGACGACTCTATTGTCACGCTTGCAATAAAAGTGAATAAAATAAAATGCCGTGAAGACAGAAATAAAATCTTATCTGTACCTTCTCCAAATCCCTTATGTAGATAGGACACTGGCCTGGGGGTCTTCAAGTTCCCGGCCTGATTAACCCTTTCAGGAGCCAAGGTTAACCTGGCTAATCAACTTCAACAGTCTGATTGAAAAAAAAAAAAACAAACAAACAAAAAAAAACAACTGTTTTAGAATAAGAACTATTTGAAGCAAAAAAAAAAAAAATCTAAAGTTAAAAATGTGGTCCCATCTTACAGGTAGTGTAATTAAAAAAGGGATGCAAAAAGTAATCCTTTGTATTCCTTATATATATGTCCCTATCCCTATCCCTTATATATATATATATATATATATATATATATATAATTATTTTAATTTTCCGCTTTCTGTGTGCATCACACCTCTTTTTCACGCACTAATAGTTTCTTCCTGCTTGATACAGATCACTCCATTGATGGCGACCGGACCCAATATGCCATGGCATTTTTATCTGCAACATTGCATAATAGCAATCAGCAGCCTTTAACACTCCAGTAAAGGTTGTCGCTCTTGTCTCTCCGTAGTTGTGCTTCATGCTGACGCTGTCACGTTGGCTGTGTGTTAAGAAAACGAGTTTAAGTGTCTGCGTTTGTGTTTTGCTTCATTTGCAGAGCATCTTATGGAAAAAAAAAAGGTTTCAAAAGGTCAAGAGGCAGCAGAATTTTCATGTAAAACATTCAAATGCAGTGATTTCTGCGCTTCCACCTGCCTGCATGTCTGTCTGCCTGCCTCAAGGGCTGCTATCTAAAAAGGGACCGATTCCAGATAGATAACCATGCTCAATTTGCCAATGACAGATCATAATGCCAGTTTCAACAGATAGGAATCAATTTGTCTCAATGATCGCTCTGTAGGCTAACTGCCAGTGTGCTGGTGATGTATATGGAAATGCTTATTGTTTAAATCATTGCTGGCGGGTCTAAAGTGATCAAAACTGCTGATAGGAAGATGAGTGGTGTAAACAGAGCCTTGTTTTGGCTGCTAAAGACTGCATCAATGGTGCATGCATGGCGATTACTTCAGGCAGCAGCATTGTAACAGCGGGGGCCATGGGGTCAATGGTTTAACTCTGAGGACTCGCTTGAAAAGTCTGTATGGAGGAATTGTGTGATAAGTGCTCTCTAACCCCCAGAAACTAGTGCTGAAGCACCCTTCGGCGCAGCAGCTTAAATCCCATCTGTCCCGGTGGAGCAGCACGGTGACCATCAGTGCTAAACTGCAGTTGGACTGAGCACTTATGTGTCTCTTTGAGCCCCCTCTTTTCTCTTTAAAAAGAGGAGAGTGGGCCGTCGACTCGCCACAGACTCCTTTTTTTATGCTCCTGAAGTGACAAAGTTGTGGAGATGACAAGAGAGAAAGCTGTGGCAGCATTGAGGTCTAAGCCAGACATGTGGCCCCACAGACCGCAGACAGAGGATTGGATTACTGTAATTTAAGGTGTAATGTGGTAGCACCAGGGGATATGTTAAATGTCCACAGAAGTATTTAGAAGTTTAACGTGAGCTTATACCTTTTATTTAGCATTAAAGCCTGTGGTTCATTTTCTTGAACCTCAATTCTAATCAGACAAAGTAGACACACATTAAATTAGCTCTAATTTGACCCATTTGTTACATTAAACAGGTTTGTGTCCCTAACTCAAGTTCTCTTTTATTTCTATTTATTTTTGCTAATTCTTTTCTTGTTCAAATGCATGCTTGTACGTGTTCGTAAAAAAGTCTCTCTACTTAAGTCGCTGTAACACAAATTACTGTAAATTGACTTCTTATGAGTTTGAATTACAGCTAAACTAGCTAGTTACACACATTTATGTTCACCGTAGTGCCACACCTGTTAATTCTGTGTCTAATAAAGTTTTTACATAGTGGATGTGTCTCGATTGCTTTTCTCTGTATACCCTAGAGTGAGGATTAATCTTCCAAGTTCATTTTTAAAAAGGTAAATCTCCATTTTTATGGTGAAAATGCCTTATCTCTTGGCATGTTACTAAAATCCATAATGAGGAGCAGAACTTCGTCAGAGTGAACCACTGCTAGAGAACATTGTGAAGAGCTGGTTCTGTGAAAAACCCAGGTTCTGCATGAACTATTCAAACTATTGTTTTTTGGCCTAATCCAACATATTATAACATTAAAATATTTTGTTGCAATACGGTTTATAAGCTTGGTTACAGATCCGATTTTATTGTCCGGGTTTTTTTGTTGGCACAAAGAAGATTGTGAGAGTTTTACATCAAATCAAATCTGGTCACACCCAAGACAGAGCACAACAGAGGATGCACCAACTTGAACAATAAAAGGATTTCTCAGAGAAATCATGGAGAAGCTCACTTCTTTATTAGCAATAAAATATCTTTTACATCTCCGTTTTTTATTGAAAACACCTTGTTGTATTAGAACTATTTCTATTTGAGGTTGTTCAGCTCTATTTCACTAAGAATATTTATCGACTGACGAATGGATAATGGACATTTTTTTTTATCCACAAAAAAATCCTGAACAAAACAAACAAAAAAACAAGAGTTTAAACAATTTATGTGGATAAAAAGACACAAATATTACAATTTCTCTTCCAAGATTAAGGAATTGCGAACTACTGTTTAAAAAGTCTCAAACTAATCATGATTCATATTTCTGCTCTTAATTTTTTTCAAGTTTTTGCACATCACTTAAATCTTTTAATACACATTATTTTAGTTTAACAAATTACAGAATCTTTTCACATTCTATGATACTAGAATAAGTGAAATAAATGATAATAGCAGTTTTGATGCTTGGTTAAATCATAAATTTGAATTGCATTTTTTGTGTATGATGAGATATTAATTTCAAGCTTTAATTTCTTTTTGGAGCTCTAAATTTTAGGATCATCAATGATTGCTTCAATACTTCTGTTTCACGTGAACTGCTCTCTATGGGGAATGTAACTTGAACATAAATATCTATGGTTACCATACACCTAAAAGCTTGATGGCATCACAGATTAGAGTCAAGGCTTTTAGTTTCCTCCATCACTAAAGGATCTTTGGTGGTTAATGTAAAGCTGTAAGAACATGAGGAGGAGGTGTATGTATCAGCTCTTACTGCCATATTAGACTGTAACAAAATGAAAACCCTGACGCTGACACTTGATAGCTCCCTCTGTCTGGTCCAACGATGCCTGTTACTTAAGCCATTTGTTTTTTTTTTTTTTTATTTCATTTGGTTTCATTTTTGGGTTATTGGACAGAAGTGAAACTAATTTAAAAACAAAAAAAAAAAAGATACCAGATTATAATTTGAAATTTGATTCTGGCATTTTTAAAAATGTGCTTAAGGCACAACTGCAACCACAACAAACAAATTGGTTATATCAATAATTATTTTTCTCACTGCTCGAAACACAACAAGCTCGCTTGATATTTTAATTAAAACATTTCACTGTTTCACTTTAAGGTATAAACTATTTTAAGCATGCACACTTCATAAATTCACAGCATATAGGATGTGGCACATTTATATACTTACAGATGTAAAAAGAGTTTTATAAAATAATGAAAACAACAAAAAAGTCTGATTTATAAAAAAAATTAATGTAGAAAAGGGATAAAAAAAGTTACTTAAATCTGTTAAACCCACTTATGACCTAACCAGTTTAGAAGAATCACCGTCAGTCTGTCTGTTAAACAGCCAAAGTTTAACAGAGCTGTGAATACTATCAGGATCTATCTGTGCATTTTGATCTGTTTGAGTTAGAAACTGGAAGACATTCACTCAAACAAAACTGAACCTAATGGCAACTTGTGATTAGAGTGGAAGATTAAAGGTACTATTTGTGCTTGCTAGCAAAAAATAAGAAAGCAGTGTGATTTCCATAGCAACAGCTGACACAACAGTATATTCATGTGGATTCAGGCTACAGTGAAAACTGAAAAAAAAAGAATAAGAAGAAAAGGCAAAAAAGTGTATGCAAATGTTTGGTGCAGTTTTGGTGAAGTTTCAAATTTCACATTTTTATTTAGAAAAAAATCAAATAAAGGAACGTATGTGTCCAATAGCCATTTTAATATCTTTAGAGTTGTCCCATGTTAAATCAAAAACTTTTAGACAAAAGGCTAAAGACAGTCTTCTAAAAGCTCTGCTAAAATTGTGAGCTTGAATAGTTTAGAGGTGGACAAATGTATTCTAATGGCTACTATGATTATGCAAAAAGGTTCTAATTAAAATAAATAAATCATGTTTTGAGAAAAGTGATCCTATTTTAATGTTTAAGATGTTGAATGTGAAGACCTCTAGTGGCTCAAACTAAAAATTACAACAAAATGTTGTCTTCTTTCCAGTATAATCCAGAATAAGGCAAAAATTAAGTGAAAAAGCCAATTTGCACAACATTGCTTTTGTTATAACATGGTTAAGGAGTGAGAAAGGGCAATATATGGTATTTTAAAAGCAAATTATTTTTTGTATTCTAACTAAATCCTTGGCGTGATGCAAAACTGGCAGTTTAACCCTTTAACACTGCAGCTTTAACCCCAGTGTTGATATCCTTCTGATTATCGTAACTGTTCAACCATTTACACAATTAAGGTAATTCTAGCAGATACTAAAGTGGAGAGAAACAGACTTGAGTAACATGCAACCATTGACAGTCTATAAGAACTGGACACAAAAGCCCTTCTCCTTCATGTTCCAAACATGAAGTACCCGCTGGTCCCAGAAAGCCAAAATCCCATAGACTTCTACAGAGAAATAAACCGTTATTCCTCTGCAATTATTTTTGTCAGAATAACCATTCTTGCTCTGATACCTCTTTTTAGCATGTTCTTGCTAGACCTTTTTTTTATGATATATTTTCTTTATCCCAAGTTATTCAAGCTATAAACTGACCAATCAGATGCCTCAAAAAAAACACGCGGTGCCCAAACCTTTGACGTTCGAAACGTTTGATTGACAAATTATCCCGAGCCTGCTCTCAGTGGAAAAGGTGTGGCTTTCCAACATGCTCGCTCCTGATTATCTCCCCTCATTTTGTTGGAACCGGAGGCAAAGCTTTTTATATGGGTGACGTTACAGGTGCTTTGTCCATTTCTACATGTGTCAATGTATGCAACACTTTACAGTAATGAAGTACTTACGCTTCTGTCGAGGAGAAAGGAGGCTTAGCGCCATTACACAACACTTTACGCCAGTAATGCGCTGCATATCAGTTGATTGATGGCGCAAATGGCAAAGAGTTAAGGTAGAAAGAGCGTGTCATTTAGATGACACCGGCAACATCTCCCATGTTAAAGGGTTGAATAACGTAAAAGTTAATGAGTTTAATTCCCAAATGAACATTTTTTGGGGTTTGATGGTATATATCCATAGAACATTAAAGCTTGACATTTACATGTGTAAAACATGTATACAAGGGAGGTCACATTTATTTGAAGACAAACCATTTAATCAAGTAAGGAATTTTTTAAAAATCCTGTAAGTAAGGGTTAAGGATTAGAAAGACTTTTTCTTTAGGCGAGACAGGCCACAACTTTGCCAAAAGAAACCGGTTTGTAAACACTCAAAATAAATGAAGAAACATTTGTATTTAATTCTGTTTTTAAAATCCCACTCCAACTATAAAATTTTTTTTTTTGTAAAATTGTTCCCAGTGGTCAAATAATTATGATTATGCAGTTTTTAGCTAAAATAAAAAAGCCTGTGTCGTGTTTTATGACAAAATTTCTGCAGAGCAGCAGGAGCTCATTAAAAATTTACTTTTGGGTTGTGACTGTAGAAGTTATTTCCGACTAATTTCCCAACGTGCCTTTGTTTACACTCTCTGCCCCTTACATGCCCGAGCTAACATCAGCATAGCAAAAAACGCAGAGCAATATTAGAGCTATGCAGCTGCACAGTTTGAGCCAAATGGCAGCTCAGATGAGGAAAATGAAGACGTTAATGGATCCAAGCGGGGGATTAGAATTGGAGCAGAGAAAGCAAGACGTTGTCCCGTCCACGGCAGTAACTGCATCATATGTCTGAGCTTTTTAAAACTTCATGTTCATTTTCTTTTGATCCAACCTAATTGAATAAATGGTCAGAAACGCAGTTTTAATCTTAAATTCTTTTATACTTGTCCTCCATGCTACAAGAACATGTGAAAAACACACAAAAAACAATAATTTTCATTGGGGTGGGTCTTTAAGTCTTTTAAATGACAGTAAAACAGTTGTGCATGTAGATGCCAGAACTCTTGGAAGGACACATATTATTTTATTAACTTGTTTGAAGACAAAAAAATACATATTTATTCATACTTTATCACTTTTTTATAAACAGAAAAGAAGCCATAGTCTCGCCAGTTTTTTAAAGACATTTTTTTTTCAAAGGAAAATGTAAGTATTTCTCAAGTTGAATTTAATGGATTTTCAACAGAATTTTTACGTTGGAAGAGTCATTTGAATCTAGCATTAAAAAACGATCTTTTGTGAAAATGCAAACAAATATAAGCAGTGAGATCCAAAAACTACATTGGCAATTAAAGTACAAGAAAGCCTTCGGGTCCTTTAAAGCTAGAAAAATTATGTTATCTTAAACGTGTTTTAAAAACCACGCCTGCATGAGAGCTAAACTAAAAATGTTGGTTTTAATAAACCAGGACAACAAATTGTGAAGATGACAAAAAAGTATGTTTGTTGTAAATAAATACATCTTTGTTGCAGAATAGGTTAAAGTCATGATGTGAAAATCAATTCAAAGATAAATCAGTAATTGCCACTAATATTTTCAAACTCCACAAGTATTATCAACACTTCTTTTTCAGATTCTCAGCCAGTCTGAAAACTATGGTGCGATATTTACCACCTCCATTACATGATATAAACACCTCTGTTTGCTTCTGAACCCGCTCTGCCCGAATTCAGCTGGAGTGATAAAACGCTGGTGTACCAGACAAATGCCAGTTTATTTAAACACCATATTGTTTGCAGCTGAAGGTGAAAATAATACCATAAACTATGAGGCTGCATGGAAGAATATGGTTTCACACAACCAGGCTGCAGAAAAAAAAGTAAGATCCATTCCATCAAGCTAATTGCCTGTTTGTGAGAGGGAGCAAACTTTTCTACCGCCACTCTATTACAGAGGCTCTTTCTTAATCATAAATAGAGCTCTTGTATCCCAGAGGGACTTGCAATTCTAATTTATAATTGAACTAAAGACCAAAGCTATCAATCTTTCACAGACACTTTATATCTACCCCCTTTTTTCTCTTGTAATTGTGATGACATAACCATAAACAACAGAGAAAAAGGCTGCTGTGACTGATCTGTGGAAATGACAGCATTAACACACGAGCCACGCATAAGCACTGCAATCTAGCATGGATTCTCTGAGCACACACACAAACAAACTCCAGAGTGAGCTGTTGGTGGCAAAGTGACACATCACCAAAGCAGTTATTGATACACACTTGTGTGCAGAAAAAAGCTTAATCTATTTTACTAATTAGAACCAAAGTGTTTCTGTTGGTTGAAATATCTTGGTTTTTTTTTGTTTGTTTTTTTTTTTTTACCAATTACTTAAATGGGTTAGACTATAGTCAGATGTGTTATTTATCCAAAGATATGTCTTAATTAAATGCTTGAGCCCACTTTAAGATCCTGTTGGTGCATGTGTACTTTTCTATGTTTTATTTATTTTATAATAAACATGATAATAAGTAGGGATGCAACTGTTCGTCTTCCCCTCAATTCATTTTAAACCTTAATTTTTGAGTCATGATTTTGTTTCGGTTCGATATGATGTTTATTACAAAACAACAATACTTTTTTTAAAATTTAGCAACAACCAAGAAGCAACAAATTAAGGCAGAATTTGAATTCTTCCACTATGGCTTCTCCCTTCCCTTTCAATTGTAGGAGCATTTGAAGCAGTAGTAGTGTATGAACTTGTTTATTTGAGGGGAAGGCATAGAGACTTGGGCTGGATATCCCTCTGCCGGTAGGGTGATCTGCAGCATGCTGTGCCTCAAAGGAGAAACTCCTTTCTTCATGTGGGTGTGCTCTAGTCTAAAGAAAGCAAAGAAATTTACATTTAAATCTAAGCAATGCCTTGCTGTTTTAACATGACCTTTTAAAGTTATAAAACCGATGTTATGTATTTTTCAAGCGCTGGCAGCTACACGCAAATATAGATGACTGGCAACTAGTGATGACATCATCAAGGATTAGTAACATCCAATTTTGAAGACACAATTTTTCCATAACTTTATGTTTGGAAGGCTAACTGCAGGAGTAGGGAGAAGCCACAGGGGTAGGGGAGGAATTCAGATTTGGCCTAAAACCCTTCAGTGAGCTTATACTAACTGACGGTGTAATGTATAAAACAATAAATAATAAATCTTTCTTAAACTGAATGAACACAACAAGTGTTAGACACTTTCAACGTAAACACATTGGTATGCAGTGGGGATGTAACGACTCACTGTGCCCACTATTTGGTTTATTGGTGTAACATACTGTTCAGTTTTAAACAAAGAATTGTAGCATTCCTAATAACTCGTTCAAACGGATAGTCTGACAAAGAAAACAAAATCAACTTTGGAGACTTGTTTAGGGACAGGCAGTGTATTTTAAACTACACAGTGGCGGAACAGTGGAAGAGTGGTCAGCGCTCTTGCCTCACAGCAAAAAAGCCTCAGTTCAAGTCCTGGCTGGGGGACCCAAAACAGCATCACCACTGGGGGACCTTCCTGTGTGGCATCTGCATGTTCTCCCAGTGCATATGTGGGTTTTCTCCGGGGACTCCGGCTTCCTCTCACTGTCCAAAAACATGCTTCATAGGTTAATTGGTTACTCTAAATTCTTCCTATGTGAGTGTGTATGGGTGTGTGATTGTTGCTCTGCGACAGACAGGCGATTTGTCCACAGTGTACAGTGCCTTCACCCACGAGTGGCCGGGTTAGGCTCCAGCAGCCCAGTGACCCCGAAAGCGACAAAACAGGTTTAGAAAATGGATGGATGGATTTTGGGGGTCATCAAAAACAATAAAATACCTCTAACAAACAAAAAAATGGGTTTGACCCTGTTGTCTTGTTGTAGTAACCACAGAAGTCATCGATCCATTTTCTTAACACGCTATATCTGTTTCGAGGTCATGGGGTTGCTACTGTTGGCCAAAGGCGGGGTACCCCCTGGACACTGGTCTGTCATAGGGCCACACAACAACTCCTGCACACACTGACACATGCATCCAGAGACTCTTTGGAGTAGCCAATTAACCTATGAAGCATGTTTTTGGACTGTGGGAGAAAGCTGGAGAAAACCCAGGGAAACACACGGGGAGAACATACAAACTCTACACAGAAAGGTTCCAGCCGGGATTCAAACCAGGGCGAGAACACTAACCACTGCACCACTGTGCAGCCCCACAGAAATCATACTAACTTCTTGTAACACATTTAAAAAATAAACAAATAAACTGAACTGTTTTTGTTAGCCTCCTGCTTGAACCAGTAAAGTATTCTGCTGCACTTTTCTGCAATGAAATGTAATGATCCGTTCATGACATGCAGACTTCTAGTACAGTGTTTATCCGGAATAATAGGCTTGAAATATATTGCGATGATCATGATAAGAATACATGAACTATCAGGTCATTAATCAGGGTACAACATCCTATTTCGATTGAGTCATCAACCACGTGATCGGGCCCAATTTCCGATCATGTAATGGGATTGGGACATCCCCAAATTTAACTGCTTGCTTTTTGCATTGTTGCAATAATTTGAGACATTTAAAATGAAAAAAATCTAAATGTAATGTTCCCACCAAATGAACAGACATACAGTATTTTACTCCTCAAAGTACTGCTTTTCAACAACCTTTTGTCAAACCTCCAGCAATGACATGATAATGAGATTGTTATGTTGAATGTATATCATTTCAACCTGCTGCACAAGACGAGAGGAGCAACATGTCCCGCTGATATGATAAGCTATTTGATTTCTCAAAGCAGAGAGGCTCTCATGCTGTCCATGTGCTGTGTTGGGCTTCAGATACATTCCTGCCGGCCGTAGCAGAGCCGTGTCACCGCCGCTGCACCCTGCCCTGCAATGCCTCTAATGATGACTCTTTTCATTAATGAGTTAATGTAAAAACTCTCAATGTCATCAGCAGAGATAACCAGGAAGAAAGCGCTGCATTGTACACCTAATAACAGGCTCCCCGCCTGCCCCTGAGATGTCACGGGTCAGCCATGTTAAGAATGTGTGTGCCCAATCATCCACTGATCTTTATCTGGTGGGCCTGCAGCTAACCATGACATGGGTCCAATCAGGGGTGCTGATGAATGGACAAAGAGGCCCTTGAATTGTTGGGGCTGCCACATGACTGCTTCTCTACTAAATCATGATGACATAAGCAATCAATACACCAATTACTGAACAAGGTATTAAACATGTTTGAAAAATGGGTGATTTATATAAATGTGTACTGTACACTTCATTGCTTTTGTTAGCTTCGAGAACATGACTGGCAGGCACTACGCTAATTTGCAGTTGGACACGCGCTCACACTGAGAAATGACATTTGAAACAAACACAACAAAGTTCAAAGAATATGTGGAAATCACAAGCACTGTTAGCATTAAAAAGATGTATGTGATTAAAGTGTGATTATGTTGTCCAAATGTATTCATACCTTCAGAGGGAACAATGCACAAACTGACAAATTACAATCCCTCGCATCTGCGGATGTAACAAAGAGGTGGGGTATAAAAGGATTCAAGAGATAAATCCCAGCCCTCACTTACATCATAAAACCTGACAAATTGTAATAACAGACTGTGTAATCCACACCACTGTCATTGTAATGTCTTTAAGCTGCTTGTGAAACAGTCTTGGTCTCAGGTTCAAGTCTGCTGCCAGACTTACCCCCACCCTCTACCCCAACCTCCACAAAAAAGAGGGAGAAAAGAAGAAGAAAACTGGGCCAATTCCTCACAAACTGAAATCAAATGCTCTGTTACACTCCCACTGTTCCATATAAAGCAAGTAATCCAGTCCTAAAGTGAGAATGCCTGTAATCCCTACAAAAGGATGAGGACATTTATACCCAGCAGAAATGAATGGGACAGGGACCTGGATTCCTCCAGTGGCTTTGTGCTCGCTACACAAGACTGGGCGGATAGATAATGACACTTTATTACCCGGTCATTACGGCAGGTAGCGCTCAGTGATGAAAAGGGAGGTCTAGTCAGCGTGGACAGCTGTGAGACAGGTGACCCAGCACATTAAGAAGTATGGGAAATAGGCATTATGAGACTAATGAATTCAGAGGAAGCTCTGGGGAAAGATCAACATAAAAGCTGGACCCATCTTAAGATTGCCAAGAAAGATACACATCATAAATCTAGTTTCAATGAAGTTTTCTCAGTTACTCTGACCTTGCTTTTTCTCAGTTTTTTTTTTTTGATGGAACAGGAAGGGATATGACACATTAGAGATTCACACCTGATTTTATGGCACCTTTTTTTTTTCATTTCTCAGTTTAGTTGACATTCTTCAATGCAGATTACAATTTTAAACTAAAATCCTTCAATATTTGATTCCACATTAAAAGCTGAAGGTATTCATTTTCAAAACCAAGAAAAGTACACTGCACTCGTCCTCTGAGCAACACAAATCCAAAAGATTTGTGAAGAGCTCAACGATTTTTTACTTAAATGTTGTTGTTAGTTTGGCTGTTCCTCAATCTTTTCAATGAGCCAAAATGTTTTTTTCATTTTACAATGGGGTTGTCTTTGAAATATTTCAATATGTCAAACAGCATACATGAGCAACCAAAGCTGTAATGACATTTGTACTTTTGCCTTATTGTGTTAGCAGCAAGAAGACAGCACATTCAAAGCAACAGTGAATCATTAAGATGAGGACCTAACACTCTCAATAGCCACAAGATTATGAGTGTCTAAAAGTTCAGTTTTTATTTCTTGAAAGCCCCACTCCGATCATCTTTTGAGCTCTTCTAAAAGTCTTCCCAGTGGACTTTTTTGGAGTATCTGCCCTAAGAATGGAAGGTTGTGAGTTTAAATCCAGGCCGAGTCATATCAAACACTCTAAAATGGTTACCAAGTGCAGGTGTGGCGGCAACCTACCGCTCCCCCAGGGGATGGCTCAAATGCAGGGAACAAATTTCACACACCTAGATGTGTGACAACTGATGGGACTTTATGTTTTTAGCCAAAATAAAAAAAATAAAATTGTTTTCTAGGACATGGTTTCTGTATGATGGCATGAATTTATTAGAAACCGACCTCTGAGTTGTGGGCGGGACTATCGGCAGGGAGCAACCCTGCACCTGCTACCGCTCCTTGTTGCTGAGAGCTCTTTGTTTACACTCTCTCCCGCTGGCTTACAGTGCCTTACATTACAACCCAAAATTATGCTAAAACTGTATGCCAGGTGACGAGGTAAACAAAGATGCAAGTCGACTGCAAGTGGATGCATCAGAATGGAGCGGAGCAGCGAGCTTGTATTTTCTGTTACTAATAACACTCTTTTTTAATCTGCATTTTTTTGTCTGCTCCTGATTCACAATGATTTGATCTTAATTTTCAAATAAAATACTGCAAGAACATGTTAAAAAATCAAAAAAAATATATTTTCTTCAGAGTGGGTCTTTCAGAGTAAAAATATCATCTTTTTTTTTTTTTTTTAACTTTGCATCGTTCCAACCCTGAACAAAATGTGTCCTAATTGCTCTCTCCAAAGTTCCATTCATTTTATTTCCCATTAGTGTTTTTTGGATGGAGCTTTGCCTCATCTGAGTCAAGGCTCTAAGGGAAGAAGGCCCTGTTGTTTGCTTTGCAGAATGGAAAAGCTGCACAGCCCACAGAGACAATTTTGAAGTATTGAAGTATATAAATACAATCTACTTGGCTTCAATGCACATTAATAAAAAACTAACTAAATCAACACAATCATATCGCAATCTGCAGAAGTCAGCTATTGATCACAGCCAATGATGTAATTGGCATGAGGCTGAGTTTAAAGCATCAATATATACTTGTAGATTAATAAAAGCTCAACAAATCTTACTTTAATATTTTTCTGAATGCTGTCTGACCTTATAGATAATTTGTGCGATATGCCAATAAGCTTTTATAAGTCCGGACCACTCTTGCAGTCGTAACACAAACAAAGTTGTCTCCAATTTCAATGTTTTTCTCAGCATTTTAATGAAAGTCCTCCAGATGTATTTGACTGAACAAGAAGCGTTAAGAAAAAGAAATAACAATAAACCCACCCTGCTTTTTACTGATCAAACATCACTGCAATGTCAAATCTTATGGCCATATTTCCTTCTATGAATTTCCCACCACCCACAGGGTCAAGTTGCTTTGGTCTATTGATGCCGCTTTCTGAACTTGGATGTTCATACTCTTCCTTTGTCACTCTGCCAAACCCTCACCCAATGAGATCAGTCTAGGTGGCTGCAAATCCTATAACATGAGATTAGCCCTTTTGACTTCGCAGACAAGATAATGGCATTAGTTAATGTATGAACAATAGAAAACCTCTGAGTGCATTCAGATATCGCACGGAAGGAGACAAACAAGCACTTTGTTCTCGGTAGATCACTTGCTTTGAACTCTTTGCCTCCACCTCGGGAAAAGGTTTTCGGAGTCTTTTATCTAAACAAGCAACCTTTTTCTATTGAAAACACAAACAGGACATATTGGAAGTTGGAAAATCTTTTGACTTGAATAAAGATTTTATTTAAAGTAAAAATCAATATTTATCTTTTTTTTTCTTGAGAAATTTCATGTTTTTTTTTTTATGACGTGGTTTGATGTTGCATTTCAAAACCACATTTTAGCCTTTCAGAACAGCAAAAGATTTTGATAAGGAGGCTAACAAACATTACTACGTAGTATGCATGAATTGAGCTGTATATACATAACCTCATGGGAGGTTGTCTGAGTGTCCCTGCTTCAACATAACAATATTGCACTAAGATTATGAGAAAAAAACAGAGGAAGAGTTCAAAGTGGAGCCAAGAGAGGAAGAACCCTCGACCAGTGAACTTTGTGACTTGTGGGCTTTCCATGTGACCCCACCAATAAGAAATGCCTCTGGTAATTTGAATCAAGTGAAAGTGTGTCACATTCAAACAGACTTGGCTGAGCAGACATGCTGTAGAAGCACACTGCACCCATGAGCAGATGTGTGTGGCTTCCTTTGTTTTTATTAAAGGAGGGCTAGAAGCTGATAGTTGCAGGTGCAAGGCTGAGGAGAGGGCAAGCTTTGCAGGCCTTCATAAAGGGGGATATCCATTGCCTGTGTTTAATCAGAGCCGGTGGAAAAGGATGGGATTCATTGCTCTTTGATGGAGAGGACTGTTATGAAGATGGACAGTCACTTTGCTCTCTAAGTGAAACCATCGTTTAGCCTCAATTCCCAGAGAAAAGAGCCATTTGTTATCCACAGGGGAGTGCAGCAGGGGTGGTTATGCTATGTGGAGGCCGCATGAATTTTCCACACAATTACCGTGTATAGGCATATATTTATAGTCAAAGAAAAGTGACTACGCTAAAGCCTAGGTGACACAAAAGATGGACTTTAAAAATACCTCCAAATACCAAATGAAAAAGAGTGAAACATTAACATTCACGGACACACACTTAGCTCCATGGTGCGTGTGTGTGTTCTCAGGTATATATGCTTACTCACGTTTGCTTTTCTTCTGGTGCGTACGCACTAACAGAAAATAAATCTGTTGAGTATCCGGCTCACACTGATGAAGCAAATTAAAAGTAGGTCAGAATATCTTAGTTTCCATTGTCACTAAAAGTAGTTCTCTGAAGTTTTCTTGATCCTGTGCAGCGGTTTCCACCAGAGCTAGGTCTGTTTTTAATCAAGTTGTTCTTCAGAGCTTGAAGTAACTTCAGCCCATCATGGTTTGCAGCTATGTTCACCCAGTTCATTTCAGAAATATCATGCATTATGGATAGTAAAATTCCCAAAAGTTACCACCTGTGAGTATTTCTCCAATCTAAATATTTTTTTCCGACTGTAGTTTTTCTTTGAATCATCTCTGAAAAAATTATTGGTTTATATGATGTGCAAATCCTTGCACATCTCTATTCTAGGTCCATGCATCCCTGCTAAGTTTTTCTTCTGAACATCATGTGTGCACCGATTTAAACCAACCTCTCGCTTTCTCCCCCTCTGCTGAAACAAACTCTACTTGGCCATGAATGCTGGCACTGGACGTAAATCATTAAGTGTGAAATCACCCAGTGTGAAAGCAATTCCCGCAGATACTGAGCTGAATCATCACCACTTTCTAAACTAAAATGGCAGATTAGATGCCTATAAAAAGGCTGTCCTTTTAATAGCTTGTCAACTGTTACTGTACTGACCTCCATGAGTCTGTTGAGCTTCTTTCGAGGACAGGTTTATCATACAGTTTCTTCGCTAACGGTAAAAGAATGAGCTCTGTCAAAAGAAGTGGCATGACAAAGGAGACAAGTCTATGTGCAGCCTTAATTCCATACTTGGTCATCCAAGAAGATGAGAATTACTCCATGTATCACTCTAAAAGAGAAGCTCCCCTCACCTTGTTCATGAATTTGGACCTGTGTTCCAATATGCTAAGTGGGAGTGTGTCTGAAAGGTTAATGTGGTGGTGGTGGGTGGGGTGGGGTGGGGGTGGGGGGTGGGGGGGGGCTTTTGTCCTTAAACAGTTAATGATAATAAGTAATTTAATTAAAGTTAATTAATTAACTACATTAGAAATTGTGTTGTCTGTTCACACTCTACAAACACGCTATTGTAGACACACCGTCCAGGTCACAAAAGCTCAAATGCTATCGGGTCGTCCCTTATAGCATCTCAGTCTGGCTGCGTGCCACAGCATTGTGGTGCTGGCTTTGAGCTAAATCTCATTGCTGATCCACTCGCAGGAAATGATCAGATACAGTATTTGGTTTCTCAACAACAGAACTTGATGGGCTTTACAGCGCCAGGATATCTATGCTGCTATAGCCACATATACCATTCCATGCTTGTATTGCCTTGTTTTAGCCGTCACACCTTTGTTGTATCGAATGGTTCCCCCAGCTTTGGACCTCTGATAGCAGCAGAGTGGTCAGATGTTAGCACTCTTCAATATCTATTACAATTAGTTTTTGATTAAGGAACCCCGAGCGGCTGTTTGAAGCCTTTAATGTTGTGTCAACTGGATGATGATGGAGAGTGCAGCACGGTTGCCTCCCAGTAACAAAGCAGCCAGTAAAATGTTCAGAATGAACCATTTTATCTTCCTAATGGGAACCAGATGACCTTTCCTCTCTTTTTTCCTTCTCTTCCCTTTTTGTGGCTGAGGTTTTCTCTAAAATAAAACTAGCTTAAAGTGTTATTTCACTTTGGGTAATTTACTGCGGATTCTTGGCAGCTTTATTTCATCTTTCTTCTTCTTTTTTATTTGGCCAATGATTTAAACAGTATGTAAACTTTGGAGCTACACACAATTCATATGAATGGCAGATCACCTATGTTAAAGATTATAATCTTATTTGAGAGTTTTCTAAAAAGAAAAAAAAAAAACACAATGCATTTAGCTAAAGCTCGAGGTAAGTCAATGCTATAATTAATGTGAGACATTAAAGTTATTCTTTTGGAAATCTGTAGTTGATGCGATACTTCAAATAGGATGTAACTTTTCAAGATCAAGTTTTTAATAAGGACTCATGGAAAATCTTGAAATATTCATGAAACTAAATGTATTTCCCACATGTGGATGATCCGGGGATGTCTATTTTTTGTGACAACTTTCAAAGTAAACCTTTTAGCAATGCTTTCTTTTCATTTTATGCTTTATGAAGCTAAAGCTGAGTTATAGCTTCATTCTAAACCCAAAGACAAAAACATGACCCAAAGATGACATTTATGAAGGTTGCCATGAATTGAAAAGGCCTAATAAGATGAATATTCCGCAAAATTAAAAAAAAAAGAAAATAGAAAAAAAAAAGTTTATAATGACTGTGGAAAGCTAAATTATTATAGTTTTCATTTACTGTCCTGATGTGTTTTCTCCCAAATACTCTTAAGTATTTTTAATATAATCCAAAATATATAAAAGTAATGTCCAAGCAGTCAAAATGACTGACATAGTCATTCCAGCACTGGAATTCCGGTTGACTGAGTGCTGATTTACATAACCTCACTTTTAGCTAAAGGCTACCAAAAGACCACGTTATAAATTGATGTGAACTATCTACGCTTAAAAAAAAAAAGGCTGATTTTGCTCCAGTCTTGCAGTAGAGTCTTACACCCCTAACACAAAAGATATTAAGGTATCCAAATGACCCCACTTAAGGAAGTACATTTCTATCAACCTCTAATAGCAACCGTTCTTGTTTAAAGAGCAGTGGATATGTTAATTCTTATTTTGTCAACTTTACACTTTAAATCCCATTATCCCTTTGAGGCGTCTTCTAAAAAAAGATAAGAAAACAAACAAAACAAAACAAGCAGGATCACATCATCTGCAAACAATGTTGACTGCTTGCTGCACAAAATCATGTAAAAGTTATGAATAAATCAGTTATAAAAATCCACCTTGTTGAAATAACTAGACATTATTGTGACACTGACTCTAGTGTGAAGAATGGTTCCACATCAATGTCACAAAAAAGCAATACATAAATGTGTACCACATAATCATCAAATATCTCCAGGAGGCTTCTCAGGACACTAATTACTACACTGACATTGTGGAATTAGCTGACTGACTACTACCTCATACTGAATAAGTGTTTCACTATTTTCTCCACACACATATCCACATGGTAATTTTGCCTTCAGTACATGCTAAGGCCACAATGGCACCATTGAAATGATTTGTATTTGTTCCCGGTTCCAGCAGCGAGTGATTGGCCTGCTGCAGCCTTCACCTATGACTGCCAGCTAAGCACAATGTACTAGACTCTGGCAGAGCCTGTGGGCCAACAGTAGGAATTTCTTTCTTTTTTTTTTTTTTCTGTGACTTAACAGCAGCACCTTGTATGTATTTTACTTTGGCCAACAGCTGCTGTCATAGTGGTAATTAACAATAACATGTGACCAAAAAAATGATTTCACTGTTATAGACTTGACACTAAATATCCAGTAAAACTTGAGAATTGACGGGGCAATCAAATAGGCTTGGAAACAAAAATAAATCCAAGGTTCTACTCCAAACAAACAGAAAGTTTGCTGTTATATTTCACACAAGTACAGATTTACTTTAGCAGCTTTTACTGAGAAAAGACCATGAATTTTTAGGAAACTGAATGTTTGGCACCACTGACTGCTGCGAGTCCTCTATCACACTCACAAACATGAGGGAGAGATAAAAAAAAGGTCTGGCATGCAAGCAGTCTGATAAGTTGCAACTTGTGTAGGTTTGTTTAGTTTACTTAATCCCTGAGCTGGAAATGACCTTGTGAACTCATGTTGGGTAGAATGTGTTTTTTTTTCTTAGCCTCTCCTTTTCTCTTCATTTCAGGCGGTTGAGCAGCTAACCTTCTATTCAAAATCTGCACTAGCAAACTGGATCGTTTTCAACAATTCAGGTCTCAGTGGTGTGCTGTGGCTGCCATCAAGCATCCATGTGCTGCTGCAGACTTTTTTTTCTGCTGCATTCACACATCGTGAGTCAAAGATTGCTGTCCTCCAACAATTACATTCACTGCTTTGGCACCAATTTGAACTTGCTTTCATCAGACCTGCTTTTGTGCAAACACTGCCTACAACCTGGCCAGCCTTGGTTTAATGATTACCATGACCTGTTTATCTGAGCGTCAAGCAGGTAACCATTAATACGTGTTTTCTTCCCGATGACCTCTAAAATGTGCATGTCTCCTTTGCCCCATGAATGTCAGCCCTGTCATACAAGTTTATTTTGAAGGTTTTGTTAATGGGTTTCAATCTTGACAAAGTGGCAAGAGAAAAAGAAACAAAGCCAGAACAACAATCGGACAGATATTTTTTTTATTGTCATATTGGCCGTAGCCAGTGTGGCGTCCATCTTTTGTTTAGCTGATCCAGAGGGATAACTCACTGGTTGTCTTTCTCAGTGAGAGGGGTAATATATAGCTGAGGTGTCCTGACATAGTTATATCTGCTGGTGTCCTCGAAAAGACAAGGAGACTCAATTACAATGGTGGAGTAGAACGCCTGTGCGAATGTCAGCTCCCTGCACAGACGCCTGTGATAAATAACACCTGACCTCACACCAGGCGGTGGTTTCTCTGCAGGTCCTCAGACAGACCTGCACAAGGAAATCATGGCGCAGGGTTGGGCGCTTTCGGAAAAGGGTGTAGGGCACGGACGAAGAGAACGGCAAGAAATGGTGCAGTGGCACTTCTCATGTTTACTTTGTGACAATGCTGTGAAGATATAAAACTTCACTTTGGGGTAGTGGTGTTGGTGGAGGGAGTGTTGTGACAGGCCCTGTTGTAATTCATACCTGTTTCTGACAAGAAAAACAAAGCTTGTAGCCATCGTGCACACACTATATTTGTCTGCAGGAGACGTAAAGCAGCAGGTTAGTCTGCCAACAACTCCCACTGCGCTTGTCTGAGTGTAATCTTTGTTGACAGAAAGCAAGTGTGGATATCAGGTCACTTTCTGTTGCTCTCAGTAATGTAGCACCGCAGTGTTCTCAGTCCAATAGAGTCAGTGTGCAGATTGTTGACGCTTCAAGTGCGGAGACTTCTCTGCTTTGCTGTGAACAAACTGGATTACTGAGGGCCAGCAAAACCAGCAGCAAGGTGACGGTAGCTCCAAGCTTTTGCAGCAGTAAGCGCAGCTGAACACTGTCATCTTCTGTATGCATGCACATGTACTTTGTATATATGTATGCACAACAAGCATGTGTGCGAGGGGCAGAGCAGGGCAAGTGGGGGAGTCCTGTGTCCCAGGGGAGGGACACTGACTGAAAGAGAGGAGGAATGAGCAACAGGCAGACACAAGGGCACAGGCAGATGTGTGGAAAGATAAATGAGGAGATAAATCACAGAGTGTCTGGGCCCAAGGCATTTGCATTCCTGAAATGAAACTCCAAGGAGAAACACTGCAGCGTATCGAGCTTCAGTGACTTTAAATAAAATGTATACATTGTGTCTAAAAGTATTGTGTTGAGGGGGAAAGAGAAGACATTTTTTCTTCCTCCCAACCTTACAGTGAGCCCTATCAAGTTACTTCATCAAACAACTTTCAGGGAGGTTTGGAGACCCTAACAAAGTCAACAAAGTGACGAGATGTTCTGGTGGGCTTCATCAATTACCAAACTTTGTTTTTAAATGAAATTATCAAGTCGAGCAAATTGAAGGTAATTTTGACAACAAGCATTCCCCAGCTACAAATGCTAAAACAAAAGGGTGGAGGGGTCATCCACACATGGCTTTCTTTAGGTGGGCCGTGTTTGATCTATGGAGACCTGGGTTGTCTCAATGCCACAAGGAAGGACACTCACCTTCTGGGATCACAGCACTCCACATCTGATTTTCATCTCCTCGCAACACACAGTTCAGACAAAAGTGGGCTTTTTGGAGCAATATACTTTTGATTTTACAGTTTTCTTTAAACATTTACTTATTTCTCTGTACCCAAACCAAAAAAAAAGTGCTTTTCGCTGCTTAGTAAAACAGCATTTACTTTTACGAAGTTTGGTTTAGAAGATAGTTTTTGCCTTTTTGATACTTTTCATAATCTAAAGCACTAAGGAGAAAAAAGGAAAGAGTGCTAGTTTTACATAATCATTCACCCTGGTCTTAACCTTACCCACACTGGGACTTTCCCATGAGCGGAGCGAGCCATGAACTGAGAAAACTCATGGTGGGAGGCTCTGGGTGTGTAGGAGGGAGCATGAAGGAGAGACTGTCATCACTAATTCCCTGTCAGGCAGCCCAAGAAGTGTTGACTAACTAATGACCGTGTTTAACAAGTGAAGTGTATCACATCTGAGGAAACACAGCTGGATATGGGTGCTGTGCATTGAGTGACTCAGAGAAAACAATCCATTGTCTTAACTGCCTTCCACCCACAAACTGTTTTCTCGGAGTGCAGTGAACGCTCTCTAGTGAAGGAGTGAAAGAGGGAGAGTGGAAGTCAAAGTAGCAAAAGGAAACAGCTGGATTCAGAGGGAGGTGGTGGAGTTTCTGTGAAGAAGCTGCATCTTTCTGGTAATCTGAGACTAAGAGCAAAGTAAAATAATTCAACCTATCAAGCAAACACTTCTGAAAAAAACAAAAAGAATATATGTTCTTTGTAATTTGTGTGAAACACTGGCATGTGAAACAATCAACAGCAGCTAATTAAGTTGTATATTAAGTGTCAGTGTTAGTTCAGGCATTTGAAAATAACAAAAAAAAAAACATTCAGGAGGAAATTAAATTGCCTCGTTCCCGCAGAATATGCTTCCAAATTACATGGGAATTAAGCATATGCTATCAACTTGTCTGACAATCATCTTAACTCAAATTTAACTCTTAGTGCCACGCTAACATGTGTTTGGAGGATGCGGAGGAGCCAAGTTGGTGTTTTACATTATAACTACAACACTCCTGGCAAGACTGAAGCTCATGCTGTTTTGTAATCCTCTCGAGTGTGTTCATAACTCATTTCTCATGCCAATATTTTGCTTACCTATAATGAGGGGGAAAAGAATTCAACTTTACAGCATTGCATTGCTGAAACGATGAACTAGTTTCCCTTAAAAAACATTTCTCTAATGAGCATTTTGCTCGCTGTCGTTTATGAGTGCTGCTGCTGCCTTTGACCGTTTGATCGAGAACTCTTTCCTTTCTTACAGCCTCTCCGTTACCTGATTACCAACACTATGTGCCGTGTCAGCAGAGGAGTTTTTACTGACTTACTGGTAGGAATATGTGTCTTTAACTCAACCATGCCACATAAAAGTTATGTTTTGTTACAACTAGTTTAAAAGATGAGAAAAAGACCATGTTTTTTTTAATCATGATACCACTGGAAATAACCGGCTCCACCACTATAGTCCTGATCACAATGATTGTCAGACATTGTTAAATACATTATGAAGACATCCATGCTCCAGATTGCTGTGATGATTATCATGAAACTTGCTAGTCATTTTCCCAGTTTAGCAGATCAAGAATTCACATTGAATTAGGTTTGATTTTCTTTTGTGTTTCGCACTAATTTAAGCATCAATACATAGACAGTTTATTATTGGTAGTACTTCAAATTTTTTTGATTATAAAAGTTTTTAAGGTTTATAGTCCATCTCTGACCCTCTTTTAAACTGTTTTAAAGGCGCTTTTCAGTCTTAATTTTGATTATGTTGTTTTTAAGAAAAAAACAAAACAAAACAAAAAACAGTCGTTTTCTAGGACATACTTTATACAGAGTGGCAGTTGTTCATTGGAAATTCCCCTTTGAGTTGTGGGCGGGACAGCTACTGTGGAGTAAGCCCATCCCCACCTCCTGTCGTCCATCTTTGTACATGTTCTCCAACTAGCTTACAGCCCCTCACACCCCCAACTAAACATTACAAGAAAAACATTGCTAGAAAATGTCAAGCATTATCAGAGCTATCCAGTTGTACAGTTTGGAACCAAAGACGTTTATGGATCTAGTCATCTGCAGGCGGATGCAATAGAATGGAGTGGAGCAGGGAGCTTATGGTTTGCAGTCATAGCTTCTACATCACAGCTACAGACTTTTTCCTTTGGCATTTTCTTTAGTATGCACCTAATTCACAACTATTTGAATAAAAAAATACTCAGAAATGCAATTTTAGATTCTAGAGATGAGTAAAATGCCTCAAGAGCATGTTAAAAACAATATTTTCATCGGAGTGGGTTTTTAAGCCTTCAAGCAGAACTAACTATTTTTCTGCAGAAAATTAACAATGTTTGTGTAAAAAAGTACAACCATATTTTGAATTTTGCTTCATGCAATCAAAAGTTTGATTCAAAGTACCACATGCAGTCACCAGCCAACCACACACATGCACTTACCCCAGCACAAACACACACAACAGCATTCTCTGAAGAAGCTGTCCTAAGCCACTTAAATCTGAGCTATTTGATAGTGTTTGTGAAACGTTTACTTGTGACCTACGCGCTCAAAACCCCTTAAGCCATCCGCGCGACTGAGGGATGTGATGGGTCTTTCAGGGCCCTAAGTATTGCTGGAGTCCTTCTTATATTACTGATGATATCTGTCCTGAGGAGTTTGCTGACAAGAGTCTGGGGATCAGAAATAGCCATAAAGCACATGGGAAATTACATCTTATCCAACACATACTGAAATGGCCTGTCTGATGATAGAAAAGGCTCACTACACTGTCTTTAAGCAGGGATTTAGCCTTTGACCCACTCTCCTCAACCCCATGGACACCACTACATCATGACTCAGTTGCAAAAGATGGGTTTACACTTTGCTGCTACACACTATGTTGTAACACTGCGGAGTGCTACGTGCTCAGCAGGAGTCAGGGAAATCCTTAAGTAAACCATCTGGCGGAAGTATGAAATATGCGCTTGCATGGAGTTAAGCAAATACATGTCTATTGTTGAACTGCAGAGATAACACGTATTTGTGTAAACAGAGTTCTTACAGCAAAGTTTGACTGAATATTTAGGAGAGAGTGAGAGTGCAAGAAAAACATTAATCCTTTAAGCTCTTCATTGATGGCCTCTGACTGGACCCTATGAGATCCACTGACCTCTACTAATCTGCTCCAGTGAGGAAGCCAGAAAGTGGCTCTTGCATTTAACAAACTGTTGACAGCACAGGGTTATTATGTTTGCTTCAAAATGGCAAATATGAGTTTTGAATTGTCATTGACACTACTTATGGAAGTTTCACATATTAAAAAATGCCTTCTGTATCCTGCACCAATTATGAACTTTTTTTTTTTAAACCAAATGTTCTCTGCAACATGATTTTAGAATGTACAATATTGTGTTTACTTTTTTGTACTGTAATGTACTGCAAGTTCATGGTAGTATTTAAACAAACTTGGCAAAATAAAAATAAAAAACTGGGGAAAAATGATCTAAAACGCTGGTCATTGTTTTTCTTTTTTTCAGATTTAACTAGGAATAGAAAATACTAAAAACAATTCTTCATCATTCTTTACTATTATCAGGTTAAAATCAGAGTTTTTCACAACAAGAATCCTCAATGAAAACCTTTCAGTCTGACCTCTAAAACAATCTTGCTTTATGAAAGAACCCTTTAGAGCAGCCTCTGATTCCTCTGTAGTCCTTTTCATGTTGGAGGGAACCTTTCATCCACCTTTGACTTAGTCTACCACACATCCTGATTTCTATGGTTTTCATGGGCACTTTTGTCAGCTAGACAGACCATTCTTTGACACTTTTCTATCAGTGCGAGAGAAACTGATCCAGTAAATGATGATCTGTGTTTCCATCCAGATGATGGCATAATCTTGGCGAGGGTGTCAGCCTGCCTACTTCACATTTTAGTATCAATTAATCAAAAACTAGTTTAACAACAGCAAGTCCAAGACAGTTCCACTTAGCTTTCTTTGCTGGAACAAACTCTCAAGGCATTCTTAGTGCAAACTATTCCCTGGGACGTAATGATCTGCTGAAACCATCAGGCTCTGTTTTCAAGAACATCTGAAGACATTTGTCTTTCAACTCCACTCAACACTACTTAGTGGACACAATTTGCTCATCAGGAGCATCTAATTTCAATGTAAAATCAATGTACAGACGCGATCGGAGGTCCTGCAGCGCGATTCGAGTGTTGGGCGCAGCACATCAGTCCGACAGCAGCGCCTTTTGAGCATCACGGAACATTTTAGGCATCAGACGCAACGCGTCAAGAGTTCAAAAATCTGAACTTTGGCAATCGAGGACTCAGCTTTGGGCATCTGATGTTTTCAGTGACTCAATCAGCAGGTAGAATACAAATCGATGCAAGTGTTCTTGTTCTGCATTTCTATCCATTTTCTTAACCCACTGGATCCCCGGGGTTGCTAGAGCTTGTCCTGGCTACTGTTGGGCAAAGGCGGGACACACCCTGGACATGTCATCAGCCTGTTGGCCTCGCTATGTCGGCCTTCAGTCGTTAGAGCTCACTTTGCCTGACCCCAACAACGGACTTTACTACGCCAGGCGGATGAGCTTGCTCACTCACTACACTGGCCCCTGAGTGGCTGGCTGGCCAGCAGACAGAAGTCTGCTGTGGAATGGGGGGGCCAGCCTACTTGGGCCGCTTAGTCAGCTTCCTGGAGGCTCGCTACTCTGGCCCCGGGCAGTGGAACTCCATATGCCAGACCCCGGCGGTAGAGCTCACAGATGCCAGGCAGAGCTCACATGCTCGCTACGCTAGCCCCTAGGCAGCTGGCTGGCCGACAAAGGACCGCTGCGGGATGGGGAGGCAGCCTGATCGAGCCTCCTAAACTTTATGACATTTTTCTTATTTTCATCGAGGCAATAATAAAAATATCCTGTAGTTTGATTCTTATTTTTATTTTTCTCCTCTCTAACTAATGTGGGACAGAAAGTAATCAAACTGGGTCACAGAGACATGGAAGTAGGGCTGAAAGGGTTAGGCTGTCATTCAAGCCCAGCTCCTGCAGCTGGAGTGAAGCTCACCAAATGTTTCTGAATGATCTCATGAACTTAGACATGGAAGCATGATAACCGTTGTGTTTGTAGAGCTTTTAAAAATAACTAAATCCAATTTCTAAACATCCTCTGTGGCTTCCATGAGATAAACACAGACAACTCTCCATGCCGCAAAAACATTTGTGTGAACTCCTCCCACAGGCCTCTGGGGCATCAAGCACATTTTTGGACAGGTGTCAAGCAGCGAATTTGACGCGCATGAAAAGAGAGCCGTCCAACATGAAATCGCAAAGCAAATCGATTACAGTGTGAATGCAGCAAGTCACCTCATAAACTGTTGCTCTGCACTTTCGTGTCTTAACACTATGTTTCTAATAGCAGCCTTTTTTCTTTACATGCATGGTACCGAATTTTCCTATATCATCCTCTTATATTACTTATATGCTTATACATCACTTATCACTTAAGTTGCACATCAAAGTAAACAAGAAACCTTGTGTTATTATTTATTTGCTTATATATCTTTGTAGTTAGCAGTTTGAAGTTCACTGTTTCACTGTAAACCAACAGATGCAACATTAAATGCACAAAAAACATGTTTTCCTTATGTAACAACGTGTACAGCAGAGAAGGATTTTATATGTAACACATCTGCTGACATTTAGCAAAATATCGTTTCTCAAGTCAGCATGAGGTTTAACATTTTCATACAAGCAAAAAAATCTACAAGTTTGCTGGAGACTTAATCCTGTTTTCACCCAGGCTGGCAGCTTAAAGAAAAGTGGGGTACACCATTTGGATTCACAGATGATCGAGCTGTCTATCCAGCTGGTCACTAATCTAGCAGTGGGTGTGAATACACAGTGTAGCTATGCAGCAGCTCTCAATAAAATGCAGTCATGCTGACATTTGAACAAACTGGCTCATGCAAAACTAGCATACATGTATGTGTCCTGATCTGGAGTATTACTTTTAAAGAGGTTAACTGACAGTTTGAAGGGGGACAAGTAACTGTGTTTTCAAAGCAATACAATGGTTGGATGGCGTGCAGAGGACTGATGTGGACTCATGAGCCATAGTGAGAAGTGATGTTCACACACCCTGATGAAATCTGTGCAAGGTGTCAAAATGCCAATCTGGCCAAAGTAAAATGATTTTGTTATGAAACAGAATCTCAGTCAGCAAAATGACTGCTCATAAAATGTTGAAATATTTCTGTTAAAGGGACTTCTTCCTCTACTTATCTGTGACCCCAAGCATGTCAGGACTGTTATTTTTTCCCCAGTATTATATATCATTAAATGCTTTTAAGAAATGTGTTTAAAAGGCTATCTGTAACATAAAATAATAAGATACTTTCCACCATATTCAAATGAGGCTTAGTTAATTTGTGATTATATGAAAAGGACATTTGAATGGGATGGATTGTTGGAGTATTTTGGAATCAAAACTTCATTGTTTTCAAAAGACTTAAAAACTGTTGGGTCTGTGCTCTGACCTGCTTCCTGAATTGAAATAAAGTTAGCTGAACTGATCTGAGCTAAACTAATCTAAAATTAATTGATTTGAAGAAAACTAAAATGATTACAACTTAGATAAAGTAAACCAAATTGAATTAAATGGAGTAAAATTAAACAGAATTGATTAAAATTGTTCAAACTGAAGTAAGGTTTAAGATGTAACGTCTGCTTTCCTTTGATCAAATTATTACTTATAAAATCTTTCCAAAATATCTAGCAGTAAAATCGGGAAGTGAATTGTTTTAAGTTGCCACACAAACAGGACTTTTGGGTCTCTGGTTGGCTAGGAATCAGATAAAGCTGGAAGAAGAATCCCTATTACTCCCATCCTGATAGAGGCCATTGAAATCTGGACCCCACACCAAGACTAATAGCAATGGGACTCAGCTGAAAATATGTGACATAATCACATTAGTGTCCAAAGGAGCACAAAGCTCATAGTCAACTTTCCTTGATCAAGGCACATGTGGAGGGGCAAGGGACTTGAAACATGGTCCTGCCTTTCCCCTACTGCAATGAAAACAAGCTGTTTCACTCTGCAGCCAGGCCAAAAGTAGAACAAGAACTTTGACACAGTAATGGATTGCTTCAGCAGCCGCACAGCTTAATGCAAAATTGCCAGAAAAAGGGAGGAGAGAAGATCTTGAAAGGTTTCAGAATAACGCCCACTACTTTCCCACTGCGTTTGAACCTTGACCTGAGTGACTGAAAATACAAAGCAACAATTTTTGCCTCCCCTCCTTTGAAAAAGACTGTACAGCACTGTGATTTTTTTGTTCTCTATGCTAGAAAATCTCTTCCTTTCTACCTCTTTATATATATATATATATATATATATATGTGTGTGTGTGTGTGTGTGTGTGTGTGTACCACAGAGAAAGGTGACAGTCGTTAAAAGGCCCTTGCACTTTAGTCCAAGTGTTCTTTTAAAATATGAAAGCCAGTTAATATTTTCCAGAGGTCCTTCTACATATTTTTAATGCCCACGATTTGTCTTCCCCCTATCCAAGGAACAAAGACTGGTTTCTGTTTCTGCTCTCAGCCTGCTGTGCAACTAAGGGCCTGGCCAGCCCATTAACACCCACCTCAACATGTTCCATTCCTGCATTGGGAGCTAATTACAAACACTGGCTAGGCTTAAAAACCTCTTATAGACAGCAAAGAAAAAGAGAAAGGCAAAGAGTGAGGCGTTTGAGGGCATTAGAGAGACAGAAAGAATGGAAGGCATAGAGGGAGAAGGGGGGCAAAGAGGCTAATGAATCCATGGGCAACGCCATGGCTCTGCAATAGCGTAAATAGTTGTTCATTGCTAATGTCGCTCATCAAATTCCTCAAGAGCACAGGCGCTGAAAGGTGTGGCTGTGTTTTATTCCCATTGTGCCGCTCTTTCTTTTCAGCCTTTCAGCATCTACTCTTGTGTAGTGTGAAGTGTGGATTGGGGTTCGATGTGGGGGAGAAGCAACGGCCATGACCCCAAAATAAAGTAGCTTTCATTTCTGTGTGTGTGTCAGAAAGAGAGAAGGAAAGGTGTGGAGGAAGAAAGAAAAAGTACTAAAGACAGAGATGAGTGATAGTTAATGATAGAAGTCTTCAAGAAATGCTGATTTGGAGAATTTCGATAATTAGGGAAGCAATTTTGTGCTATTAATTAAGCTTTTCTGTAGGAGTCTTAGAAATTAAAGTTCAGAAAAGAAGAATGAAAGTTTAATTTTTCCACCTTTTTCATAGTTTTAATTGTAAAATTGTATTTTCTAAATGGAACTTTGAACAAAAAAAAATACTATTTTTCATTTCCAGTTTCTTTGTGGAATATCTTTAAAATACACCAATATTTTTGCATTTATCACCAGTGATTTTATTTTTTGGTAAAAACCTAAATTAAAGTAATTAAAGGTAAATAAATATTTATTTTATAATATTGGGGAGAGACTATAAAAACTATTAAAACTGTACTATTAAAAAAGGGTCACAGTAAAATGGGTTTAAAGTGTTATCTTTCAACTACGAAGATATCGCAGTTTTCCACTGCAGCTTCAGTATATCTCTGCAGAAGACTTTGACATGCATGTGGCTGACATTTGCTCAGAATTGCGGTTAGCACTTTAGTTCCCACATGTAACCGTCTCTAATCAAGTCCTGTGTTTCGGAGCCTGAGGCGCAAAGATCAGACAGATCTCAAAGTGCGCCATCAACCACAAATTACAGCCCTTGATTTGAGGTTAACTGAGAGCCACTCCTCCAACAATAACAGAGACAGTTGTAATACCTAGATTGGCAGAAACTTGTGACAGAGCTTAGGGGTTAACACATGGTATCAAATTTAGCAAAGAATGAGGCACTGCTGTGACAAAAAAAGAAAAGAAGAATAGAAAAAAAGGACAAGAATCATCAGACAGTATTCCCCTGGATTTAGTATAAAACTTTGAGGTGGATCTGACATAAAGAAGTACAAGGCGACTATTTGAGCCCCAACTTTCATAGATGTCTTTTTTATTTTGAGTAAGGAAGGTTTTTAGAGCTTTAGCCGAACACCATCTTTGTCTGATGGTTTTTTTTTTTTCATGCAATCCAAATCCACGTTATAGAAATCTCGTGTTGTGAGCAGGTTGTGTCTGCTGCCAGATATCATCAAAACCAACTTGTAAAACCAAAGTCTGCAGGAAAGTTTTAACATGTGTACTTTCTGGCACTAAAGTAAATAAAGCGGCTTTGCCTGACTGCTCTACAAAGAGTGACACAATGGCACATTAAGGTTCCAGAGTCAAAGATTTTTATGTGTGAGGGTTATATTTGGAGTCACCTTATTCACGGCCTTTAGCTACCACATCATAAAGCTCAGGCAGACCTTTTTCTTCTGCTTCTGGCACCTATTTTGGGTTAATGCTCCTATATCTACTTTTCATAAATGCTTGTGCCATGATACAAGCCACTGTAAAAGCAAAAGTATTTGTCATTAGTTGGCTGCCAAGCAGGAGGGCTGTCTGTGTTTATGTCAGCGTGTGTATGCTAACTAGCATGCTTCTGTAGCTAATAGGCAAACAGCCAATGGAAAGTGGTCTGCTTGTGTTTAATGGCAATACACACTGCCCCACTCTGCATAGCACTTGTGTTTTGCAAAGCAGGTTTATGCTGAGCACCCCTGACAGAATATGAATGCACACTTAATAAAAAATTCTATTTACTCACAAATTAGACATATAAAAGTAAAATGGAGGAGGCCAAAAAATGTCTAGCTTCAATAAAATTTCTTGTTTTCACCTCGAGTACACTTGAGTTCAACAACTTGAGCCCCATAGGAAACTTCTTTGGTGCAAGACACATATCTGGACGAGAAGAACTCATTTTGCATTTCATCTCATCGAACGCACTTCGTTTTCTGTAAGTAAAAACTTAAACCCCTCAATTATCACCTCAAAAGAGGGATTATGGCTAATTGAGCATTGTTGCTATATAATTGGGTCCGAGGACCTATCCACATGGAGAGAATAACTCGGCTAGTTTGATTCTAGAAAAGAGACAAAGCCAGGGGGTGGAGTAATGTGAGTTAAGGGATTCTCACCAGCTCTTGTGAGAGTGTGTTTCACATAGACTGCTCAAAGAGGAGCTAATAACTTAACGCTAGTGTGTTTTCATTCTTGAGAGGTTTTTCTCCTTGGAACCTAGAACATTCTCCCAAATCCTTTAGTAAGGACTCTTGAGGGACTTTGTTGGGCTTGCCAAATTCTTTACAAAGACTCGTCCTTTCTTTATCTGCCTCTTGCTTTCTCAAAGACATCAACATGTTTGCCACAAAAATCCAGGCGTAATTGTACTTAATAACTTTATGCTCAGGTGAGGATGTTAGCTTTTATACAGAATTATTTTTGGTCTTTTTACTGTTACTTGCAAATTGAAGTATTAAAATATGGAAAGAAAAAAAACACAGAAAGAATATTTCTGATGACAAAAAAACAACAGCTGGGTCTGAATGGTTGCAAACGTGTCGAGGCAAAAAGCCATCATTTAAAAGTCTTCTTTTTAGAGTTTGATGGGTTGGTGGTGAAATGACACAAAGGGAAGATTGATTACCAAAAAAACCCCAAACCAACTCCTGGGAAAATCCATAGTACTATTTTTTATTTTTTTTTCCAGCCTGTTGTAACTTTATTTTCGGTCATTTTTAAGCTAAAAACAGTTACGTCATAGAAAAGGATTTCTAAAAAATAAAGGAAAAGGATTTCTAGTTAAGTTGAGGAAGTTACAAACAAAAGTTGCTTGAGACAAGCCTGACAAACAGTCTCGGATCACAGCAAAGCCATTTAAATTAAGTCAACACATTTTAAAACATTGTCAAATTATTCACATTGGCTGCCCATTTTTAAAGTTAACCTTGCTAATATGTCTTAGTATAAAGAGTACACCAAATAAGGTTTTGTTAGAATTATAAATTCTTGACAAAGGCATTACAACAAACCCACTGTCTGAGTAAATCAGTGAGACACGTACCGAGTTTTCATCACTCATGCACAACATATTTGATCTGTTTTTTTTTTTTTTTAAAAACAACATAAAACTGTTATTTTATTTTTTGGACATGTGTCTCCAAACTCTTACTTCATCACTTGACATAACAACAAAACACTGATGTCAACCACTGTAGCTTTAATTCATTAAAAGGCTAAGTCTACGATGCTCAACCAGAAAATTGCTTTTTAAGTCAAAAGCTAAGCTAGTGGAAGTAAGTATAACACTTCTAATGGGGTCTCAGTCCTTCTGGTCTGACCCTCACCCCTTCCTATCTTCTTCCGAAAACAAACAACTGTCCTTGACTCCTCTTCTGGTCCTGTGGTCAGATGCCCCAGCTTTCTCTCTAAATGACCTCAGGATGACAGTTTGTCTCCTCTCCACAAACCTAATCTGTTTTTTTTTTTTCTTCACCACACCTACTCTGAAGTATCAGGGACCAACCTATCCTCCCCTCGCCAGTGTACGCCCTCCAGCAGGAGGCTTGTTAATTATACACCCGCATTTTGACCATCTTAGACACAAGTTATTGGGCTGTAGCAAACTGCACAGTGAAGGTGAGTCAAAACCCCTTCAGTAAAGGCTAGTATTCACACTTAGATTTCAACAATATTTCCAAAACTTTTATCATTCAATGTCCTAAATATATATTGGATAACAACATATGGCATGCATCTGATTATAAAATGAACATTTATGAATAAAAAAATCAATTTATATGATGTATAAAATTTTATTATAATTTTTATTTATCATTAGATAATATCAGGAAAGCACTCATTCATTAGGATTTACCTGAAACAATCAAAATTAAAGTAAGCTTAGTAAGAATAAAAAATGCTGTAAGAATAAGGTAAAGACTGTTTGCAATGATTCAAGCAATTATTGCCTGAAAAAAACATTATTACTTTGTTTTTCTATAAAGGACAGTGGCCCACTTTTTGACCTTATTGTTTAACATTTTTGCTAACCCAACTCAAATGGAATTGTGCTCATCATGTCCAAGTTTCCGATACATTTACAAAAAGGAAATGACTATATCCACCCTATGATTGAGGTGCTGGGAATGGTCGTGGCAAAAAATATAATGTGTGGGAATATGATGCAGCAAAACACCTTCTTGCAAGTGTGCATTGCTGGCCAACTGTGCCGCATCGTAACAGAAAGAAGAAAAGCATTCTAAAAACAGTTCTGAAAACGTCTGAATTTGCTGTAAATGTCAATCACACACACACACACACACACACACAAAAAAACAATGCAGACCTGCTCTGCTGACAATTGATGTTTTTGTGGAAAATCTTGCAATGATGAAGGGACAAGTGTAAAGAAAATGAAGATTTAAAAAAAGCATTTTGAGTTGTTTTTTTTTAAATTGTCATGAATCAAGAGCAGATGACAAAAAAATGCTATTTGGAAATGAACGTATTTGATATGTAGAAAATAAACTTGTGGGCCACAAGCTCCCTGCTCCGCTCCATTTTAATGCATCTACAGACAAATAGATCCATGTATGCCTTTGTTTTCCTCGTCGAAGCTGGCCCCTGGCATCTCCTTTATTGCTCGCCATTTTTGTTGCACTGCTAATGTTAGATTGTTATGTGACCAGCTATAAGTTAGCAGAAGAGCACGTAAACAGAGAGCTCTTAGCAGCAAAGAAGGAAAGGGAGGCTGGAGTCGCTCAGTGCCAGCGGCACTGCCCACAACTCAGAGGGAGGTTTCCAATGAACTCCCGCTCTGCAGAAACTATGTCCTTTACTGGGCCAATATTTTTAAAAATCACAATAAAAAAATTACTAGGAACACTTTTAAAAATAGTTCAAAAGATGATTGGAGTGGGTCTTTAAAATGTCTTAATGTAATTACTTCAGAATAAAAAGGAGCAATGCAGCAAAATGATGCAGTGGGTTTGGCAAATGCTTGCAAGCTTAAATTTTCATTGGATTAAAACAAATAAAAACAAAGTTTTAGCAAGTAGCCAATAAATGCACACCAGTTTTTAATTCATAAAAGTCCTTCACTCCTGCATCAAAAAGCACTATGCTAATCTTAAAAGCCATTCCCCTGAACTCTCCACTGAACAAAAGCATTGGTGGCAACCGACTGAAACCCACATGCGTGCTTCAGTTTAAAAGGGAACCCATGCGCGCAACAAGCACTGCCTGTAGTTAGACAATGAACTTAAAAGGGATTCTCTCTTTAAAACCAGGTTTAACGCAAATGAATCTCCACTGAACCCAAACAGGAGCAGCACGTTTTACTGGCATGGTAAAAGTCCTCAGCAATGGACAGAGAGAGACCGGTGGTAGCAGAAAGCGGTTGAACCACAGTAGCAGAAAGGTTAATACACTCAGCACATGTTGCCTCTTACAACAGGTGGTGCAGCACGATCAGCAGCTCCCAGCATTCCAGCTTTTCCATGCTGGTGGCCCCTGGTATTCTGGGATTTACGCTGCCTCCCCTCCTTTCAACCACAGAGGCCTGACTGACAAGCTAATCGTTGGGCTGGGATCCCCTTAGCTATTGATTCCACTGCAACACAACACCTCTCAGTCAATGAAACTGCAATATAATGCTTGAGCTGCAAAGAAAAGGGGAGTATTAGCGTGTTGAGCAACTGGAAGAAATTTGCTGCCGCTGCCTTCGCTGCTTGCTCCTCGTTGCAGCTGCTGGTAGGTAGAAACAGAGCAGCACAAATAAAGTAGGGAAAAATGTGTCTCAGGGGGTGGAAGCTTGAAGGGGTAGGTTATTAAAAGCCACAAAGTGGAGCTCATGCTGGGCATAGAGAAATAGCCACAGCATGGCAGAGGCACAGTGGAAGAGAAGGGGGTCTGCTTTCTAAATTGTTGTAATCCTTTGAGTGTTTTATTTCATTTAGTTTTGTAGTTTGAAAACGTTGCTTTGGGCTGCTTGTAAGCTTTAGTTGGAACACAAGACATCTAAAACCCCTGCTTTTTTACAGATAAAGAACTTTAATTCTCTGTTCATTCAAAGATACATGTTTTTTTTTTTTTTAGAACGTCATGTTTTTGCTTTTAAAAATGTTATCATAAAAGGAACTTTGGATTCAAAGGTTTTACTCGGCTACTAGCAGATTACTGCAGAGCGCGACACCACCAGAATTTCACCTTGCTACTTGATCACATCTTTTTCATTTCAGAACTCAATACCCCGCTACTTTAAATATTGATCGGTAGGCCCAATGGGTGCAACAATAACCGCAATTAGTTGTATTACTATTGGGTTTAGTCATTTAGTCAAGTATCCAATTTCCATGCTGTGTGAACACTTAATTAAAACAAATGTGATACAAATATATATTGGGGATCAGCAGCCTTTCAAAAAGCCTCTTGTGGCTTGGTAAGTCAATGTTACAATAAAGATGGCAAATCAATGAAGCTGGTCACTTCTGCCACAAGGATTTAAGCAAATGAGAGTCATAACAACAGCATCCAGCTCAAGCATTTCAGTTGGAATATTTCAAATGACTAGACTCTTTTCTTGCTTCAAAACCACTGCCCCACATTAGTTGATTAGTTTTAAAATGCAGAGTGTCATTTGAAGAACATAGGATATGCTAAACCAGAGTTTGATGAGTAGACACGCTTTCCAGTGATTTCCTGAGTGTCTCTTTGAATTTCCATTTGAGTAACAGTGTGCTCACTGCACTGTCAGTGTGACCTTTTCTGATATTTGTGGCCTGTTTATATTTGGTCTTAAACATGTCACAATAATTGAGCGGATCATTTTGGATCCAGTCAGATGCCCGGAATATTTTTCTCACAGCATGACATGCTAAAGAATTATTGTTAGTTCATGCTACACCAGTGGCACTGTGGAGAATACAAGGAAAGGTCAGGAAATCTCTACACATACATGGGTGATCAAGTGCACAACTCTCTGCTGAAGAACCTGCAGCCTCTAAGTCAGAATAAGAGCATGGTCTGACCCATTTACCACAAAAAAGACGTAAAACCTAATAAGAACAAGTGGCAGTTTTATTGTAATAATAACTTAAGCTGGTGAATGCGGCTGTGCCAGACTTATCACAAAACCCATCAAGGTCAAAAGGAATTAAAATGGGCATCTGCTGATAATGTCCTTTCAGCTGCTCATTTCGGTCCTTAAAGGGGAAGTTAAACAAAAAGTAGAAATATGAGAAATGTCTCTGTCACTTATCATGTGAAAAGGAGCGCCGCAACTTCTCATCAGTTTCATGTTGTTGCAGCAACGTTATTTCCTCCTAATTATATTACTTTCTGCTGTCTATGAGAGTTACCATGGAAACAAGCCTATTAGGAGCTTTGAAGAAAATGTGGTGTTTTATTTGGACAGACAGTATTTAAAGACCTACTCCAATCCTATTTTGATCTGTTGTAAAATCATTTTCAATGGTCTTTAAATATTGTTATGTTGTTTTTAGACAAAATAAAAAAAACTCAGAAATTTGCCTATGAGTAGTAGGCAGGACTGCAGAAGTAAGCCTTCACTGATATACCATCATCCCTTTGTTTACACTCTTTCCTGCTAGCTGACAGCCCCTCACAAACCCAACCTAACATTAGAGGAGCAACAAAAATGGCAAGCAATGTCTGAGGTATCCAGCCGTACATGTTTTGTGCCAGATGCCAGCTCGGACGAGGAAAATTAACACGTTAATGTATCAATTTGTCGTCAAGTGGATGCATCAGAATAGAGCAAAGCAGGGAGACTTTAACCAGCGCAATTCACTTGCTCATCACAACTGAAAGCTTTTTCAAATAGTATTTTTTCATCTGATCCTGATTTACCACGATTTGAATAAAGAAACACTCAGAAATGTAGTTTTAAGCCTTAATTCTTTTATATATGTCCTCCATCATGAGAAAAATACAACAAGAAAATGTCAAAAAAACACGATTTTCATTGAAGTGGGTCCTGAAAGGCAGCTATCATTTCGGTATTTATTGTGTTATTTTGTTCGTGAAGTTATGTAAAGAACATGAAGTCAGTCATAAAATAATAAACAACAGATAGTTGCTAAACTAAACTAGACCTGGTCGGTGAGGAAAACCTAAAAAAAAAAAAAAAAAAAACCTATCTTGGGGTGGAGGAGTGTGTGTGTGTGTGTGTGTGTGTATGGTGGGGTGGGGGGTATAAACCTAAGGGATTCCCACATGAAGGAGATTTGGGTTTTATTCAAGTTTTAGTTTGGGGTATAAAAGCTCAATCTAGCCTAAAATACAAACATGAAAAAAAGTGACTGTCATACTTTGCATTCTTGAGAAAATACATTTTCATAATGTTTCCTCTTAATGACAAAAATAATCCAGTTGCAACTACATTAAATAAGGGGCTTTGGGGTTTCAAACTTTTTTTTTATAACTACCTGACCACTGAGCAGAGTTGGCTTCATGTCACTAGTGTGTCATGATTAAAACAGTGTTATTCTCGATACAAATACAGACTGTATATAATAGTAGCTGCAGCATTGACCACATCTGTGATGAAAAGCCAAATGGTGGCTTGTGTGCAATTTGACCATGCTGAGATGGTCCTCAGTCTAAATCAACATGCCCACACAATTAGTTTTCTTTTGAAACTAGCAAGGCTTTGTTGATAATTGCACCAAACAACTTGGGAATGGGGTGCGCCCAGGTTTGCCATGTGAAAATGCCTCCCATGTGGGTCCATTGTTTACTGGACCACCTTGTTCTCTCAAAAGAACAAGATTTGCCAACAGACCCCAACATTCATGTTGCAGCAAAAAAAGTGTGGAGGAATCCATGTGGCTCATTAATTGATAACATCAAATGTTTGATTGCATAAAGAAAGTAGTATTAATAAGGTGACACATCTAAAATTTGTAGGGCAAGACTTTCCTATAATATTGTAAAACTGTGATTTTATGCAAGTGTATTTTGACAAAAGAAAGCAGGATCAATTACTAATTTTTGTTGCTTTATTTACCTCATTTTATAACACACTTCTATCAATCATACAGAGTTCCTAGGTGTCAATCCTCCTGCTATGGCGCCAATCCACCAAACCTCAAATTTATACACTGTATTTTTCAGAGCATATATTGCTTTTTTTTTTTTTTTTGCACAGTTTAAACCGGAATGTGACTTATACTAAGTAGTGACCTAAATATGATTAAAAAAAAAAAATATATATATATATATATATATATATATATATATTATTGGCTTACATCTTTGGTATTTCCTCACTAACATCCAGTTTCCCTTTAATAGTTGTTTCCCACAAACAACTGCAACAGGGCACTGTAGGTGGTGTCCATCAGTATTTGCTAATGACAACGCAGAAGATGTGCCGTTCAAAACACACATGGAGGAGAATCTGATGGCCCTCTTCCTGAACTTTATGATTTTGTGCTTTTTGCATCGAGGCATTATTCTTGTTGTTATTGTTCCCTGGGACAGCAAGTCACCAAACTGAGTTTCTAAGACATGCAAGATCGACTGAAAGATTCAGATGCTGGCTCCTTCAGTAGAAGGTAAAGATCACCATAAAAAAAAAAAAGACTGAATGATCTCATGAACCAAGACACACAGTAAAGATGTGGTTATTGATGATTTTGTAAGACTCTTTCAAATAAATAGGCCTGATGTCTTGAAGTCATCTGCGTCTTCCATACATGGTAAAGAAGATATACAGTCAATGCTTCTATGTAGTGATGAGACAAAAAACTTAATGTAGCTTCTCCCCACATGTGTCTGGAGCGTCAAGTTTAGTGAACACATTTTTGGACAAGCATTGACCATCAAATTTGACGTGCGTCAAAAGAGGCAGTAAAGTGTGAATTTGATTCAAATTTAAAGAAAAATGCAGAGGACGCTAATTTGACATGTGAATCTGTTTGGAGTAATAGCAGCTTGATGCCGGGCTTGGATTTGTTTACTTCTCTCCCAAAAATGCAACCTATTCTTCGGAGCAACTTATATGCGTATCTTTCTTCTCTATTATGATTGTTTTTTGCTCCTGCGACTTATACTCCAGTGGGAAATTTACTGGAAAATATTGATTTGATAAACTTTACATTTCCTTAACTTTCTGGGGGATATTAAGGACAACCTTCTTGCATTTATCATGATCATCCAATGATTGTACTGCTTGAAGAAATTAGCAGATGGTTGGTCAACTATTGTCAAGAAACTTTTCACAAGAAAACTGTAACAGTTTAAGAACTGTTTTGATGGATAGGTGTTTTTTTTTTTTAAAGAATAGTCACTAGCTATCTACAATGTAAAGACTTAACAGTGCCAGATATGTTTTTGTTATATTGCTCTGTTACATAAAGCAGTTAAAACTTACAAATGATGGATACCAAATAAAATACAACAATAGTATTTTATAATACACACAAAATGTTTGTTCATTTATTTATGATGACAGCTTTTACAACTATTTTTCTTGGGCTTGTTTTTCCCGAATTGTTGTAATGGGACATTAGAAACTAGGTTACTGTTTTTCAGGTCATCCACAGGGAGACAAGCGCCAAAATATCTTGGAGTAAAATGGGGCCAAACTGTCGTCTGAAGCAGCCTTCGTGTCCTAACAATGAGCTTGTGCTCTCTGTAAACACTAATGCTCTAACAATATTTTCCAGCCATTTCTAGGCCAAGCTTAAACCACTGGGAGTTGACAAAAATACCTTGATAGCAGAGTGGCTGCCTTCTTACGGCGCTCACCTTTGTTGTTTAATAGGAGCCTAAAAGTTTAACAGCACTGCTTAAAATCTAATTATAAAAGTTTTTTTTGGATCTGCAGCTTTTTTCACTTCCTTCCTGTAAGAAAGTTTATGACAGTGGTGATGTAAAAGCAAGCCAATTTTACAACACTTGCCCGTTTTCTTTGTGTATTCACATCCAATCAAGAAGCCACAGCAAAATGTTGTAACCTGCTTTACTTAAAAAAAAAAGATGCAAAATAATTTGTAAAAATCTTTTGCTTGGATTGACAAGAAATACTTGCATCACCAAAACTGAAGTGAGTTACGGTTGATTAATCCTCCCAGGATCCTAATCTAAAGAATTTGTAATCTATATGAAATCAAAAATTTTTTGTAGAAAAGTATTGTTTCAAGTTGCAGCCTTTTATTGCACATACTTAAGTGGTTTGTAAAGCCAAAGTCTAGATTTTACACTTTTTTTTGTTTGTTTTTACATAAATTGAATGAACTTTTCTGGCTTGCACAGGTTGTACTTTCAATAGCCAGTCAATAAGGAGGCTTGTCGGCTCACACACTGGTACAGATTTATATATAAGGGACTCATTGCTGCTCATTTCAGTCGAGTCTTCAACAGAGACCTGACAGACCTTATGTTCTCCCTTCCCAGGACGTTTGCCCGCTGCCTGTCCCTAGTGTCTCCTATGGAATGGAATTCTTTGCAAAGGACAATTTAACTAACTCACAACTTTGTGTCAGTTTGATGGTATTCTGAAGGATCTGGAAATTAAATCACCAACATGTTGTTTTCAATGTTTTTACCTTTTTACCAGAACCCCTTTGATAAGGATGTCTGTGGATCTGGAGGAGACTGTTTTTGGTTAAATACTGGATAAATAAATAAGTTAAATAAATAAGACACATATTTCCCATTTGTTTGTTTCTGGTTTATTTTTTGCAATAAAAAGTTACTTATTGGGTTCATTGCAGACAGCCAGAGTAACGGTGGAAAGCACACTGTATCTTTTATTGGTCTGTTGTTTTTTATTTATGAGTTTCCTAAATAATTTGATTTTATAAAAGTAAAAACCAAACAGATAATAAAAATAAGCTAGCTTTGCTTTTTTATGGATATTTTTCTTGTTTTATCTAAAACTAATAATAATAATAATAAAAATAGTAAAAGTTTTGAAGGACGTATATCCGACTGGATGTACTCAAACCCAAAAATCTGTACAGTTTTGCTGTGTGTAACTTCGAGCAGCTTAAATGTCCGGCACAGCAAATTACAAATTTCCTGTCTGTGTGTATACCAGCAGGAAGTTAGGGATACATCCTCCCCTCTGGCTGAAGGGAAGGAAACAGTGTGAATGGAGAGGGGATGTCACTGACCTCTCTGAAGAGAGTCAAGGCTTGACCTTGAAGTCTAGCTGACTAAACAGAGGACTGAAATTACAGCACGAAATGTCATAACATTTCTTTTTAGGGTCATATTTTGTTTTGCACAATTTTTTAATTAGAAATATGCATTTAGAACTTTTTAAACATCAAAATTGGGTTTAAAATGTACTCAATGCGATCTTTAAGCATATTTCTTGCTTAATGCTTTTCAAATAAGAAAGCAGCTTGTTTCTGGACCAAACAGAAGAAGCCGTGATGATTACCCGGTATGGCATTTAATGATCATCAAGTTAAAAACCTTCAGGTCAACGGACAAAGCTTAACTTGCTTTGGATCATAAAGGTAAGAAGCAACTTCCTGGATTTATAAGGCTGCAACATGAAATGAAACCATTTGGTTTTTATTATTCCATTTACTCTTAGCTGGACCACAAAGTGGTTCTGAGAGCTGCTTTATGTATTCAGCTGCCTTTCCCTCAACAAGCATGTGGAGCTGCTTAAATAAACCATCAACCAGAGCACAGCTGCAACAACAACCGATCGATCGGAGGCAGGTTACCGTCTGAACATTGCGCCGCTAGCACGCTGGCTTCAGCAGGTGGGGTGGGAGTTGTAATTTGCTGCTAAAGGGCTTTTGTGCCTGTCTGACTCCAGAAAAACTGTAACTTGTGCCTCCCCTGACAGATAGCCATGAAGGCTGATAGAATGTGTGTGTTTGGAAGAGATTCGCCGCTGTATAAACAATCGACTCCCTACCTTCCACAACATCTGGGAACTCTCAAGTACTGAGGCTGAAACAAATAACCGGGGACTTGTTAGTTTTTGATTAGAATTTAGGGAACTCATCATGGCTCATGGAGTTCTGCTCAGTGTGATGCGTGCCAGGCACACAGGGAATACACAGGAAAAAAAAACATACAGTATTGGCACTGGTAAAAATAAATTAACGCCAACAATTTAGTCCTTTTCTTCTTTTAATAAAACAAATTGAACTTCCTAATTAATGTATATGCGTTCATTCATTCATTCATGTTCCAATCCGCTTTATCCCTTTCGGGGTCACGGGGTCACCGGAGCCTAACCCGGCTACTCATGGGCGAAGGCAGGGTACACCCCTGGACTGGTCGCCAGTCTGTCGCAGGGGCCACAATCACACACCCATGCACACACACATTCACACCTAGGGACAATTTACAGTGACCAATTAACCTATGAAGCATGTTTTTGGACGGTGGGAGGAAGCCGGAGTACCCGGAGAAAACCCACGCATGCACGGGGAGAACATGCAAACTCCACACAGAAAGGTCCCCCAGCCAGGACTTGAACTGGGAACCTACTTGCTGTGAGGCAGGAGCGCTAACCACTGCGCCACCGTGCAGCCCATGTATATGCATATTTACTGAAAATGAAAACAGTTTTAATTATGGTCAAGGCATTTCTTAAATGGAGGCCTCCCTTGTGTAACAAGCATTACAAAGGTATGAACATTACTGAATCTTCCACACCGGCCTCCGCAATACTCGCTCAAGCAACCACTTCCAATGAAAAGTCTCTGTAAATGCGTGTTTAAGGCTTCCGTGTTCAAAACTATCGCATTCAAACGGATCGCTGCGCAAGCATTTCAGACCGTTTTTGGTCCATTGAACGAACGTTAAAAGTTAAAGCAGTTTAACTTTGACCGATCAGGGACTCTGATTAGGTAGTGACAATGGATGGCATTCCTTTTAATCCACAAGGTCCAAACATTTAAAAATTGATTATGAAGGATAAATCAATAATTGCAGTTTATGCCCAGCTTGAATTGTTTGACATCAAGTCTTTCATATGTTGGAATAGAGCTGTAAAAGAAAAAGTCCGGAGCAAGATTCTCGAGATTTACATCCCTTTGACATCCCACACCAAGCCTCTTCCAGCTGCAGGTACATGTGCTGGTATTGGGTAGCGACAGTCCAGTGTGAACACCATATGCTAAAGGCGTGATCAAGAATGTGTGTTTAGCTTGTTCTGGAACTCGTGTCACATGCCCAGTGTGAAGGTAGAATAACAAGAATTATCACCTTCTTCCCAAAAAACATGCATGTGAATTTTCCTTAAAAAAACCCTATTTGTCTTTTAAAAGACCCAAACTGTATGAGTGTTTTTCTAAGTTAATATTTTGCTTTTTTGTATCCATCTGTACCAGATTTGTGTCTGTGTGTATGGGGGGGAACAGAAAAATCAATGAGCCAAAAAATTTTGTTTAAAAGAAGTTAACCGACATGATGAAATAACAGATGTTGCTGAAATAGATTAAACCTTTTATTTAAAGTTAAATTTACAGGGATGTTTGTCACATGTTCTTAAAACATTTGTAGCCTTTCAAATTTTTACCAGTACGATTGTAAAATCTGTCAACAAACTGTCACGGGCTAACTTATCCTCACAATTTGCTGGGCTATTAATGTGATTCTGCTGTCTGTTTGTGGCCCTAATTATGTTTACACATTCTCCGACTCACACCCACACACACACACATGATCACACGACCATGTTGGTTGCCACGCTGGTTGCAGAGAAACTTTTGCATCATGGTGCAGGTTTTGGCCTTGCAAATCCTGTTGCTAGACAATCTAAGCCAATTACAGTATGAGGGCAAATAGTTAACCTCTATAATATACATTTCCCAGCATCCTTCACTGAGCTTGCTTCTCATCCCAGGAGCAGAGTTATGCACCAGGGCGCAGTGTCCCTGGTGACCCAGTTTGAATTGGCTCAATTCATTAAGCTAGGACCCGTGCACAAGCCCGAGTTCACACGGCGAGGACACTTGCAGCAAACAGCTGCTGCACATTCCTGATGGGAGGGCCAGGCAGATGTCCAAGGAAAATCAAAGAGAGAGAAAGGGGAAAGTTTACGAGCTAACGTTTGCCAGCCTCAATGAGAACCTCTTCATCCCCTTCTCAAAGACAGGGTGCAGCTGGCGGAACTCGCAGTCCCGTCCTGTTTGGGGCTCGCACTCAAAAACACTGCAACACGCTGACCATATCAGTTGTGCGCTCATGCTCTCTGCTTGAACAACAACAACCACTTTGGAACTAGCAGAGGAGGCCTGGCTGAGGGGTTGAAGTGATAATTATTTCTTATTCCTTTTATGCTGTCGTAAACTGAACTTTGACGGGGAAATGTATTTTTGTATTGCCTTACTTAGTAAAAAAACATAAGCGAAAGAAAAAGAACATTCAAAATGTTTTTTTTTCTTTTGGAAAAAGAATGATCTCAGCTTCTGTGTGTTTGCATGCGTGCACTTTAAAAATCACATCAAAGTCTCCACATCATACGACATAAGAAGGGGTTTTGAAGCGGCTGCTTTTCTGCTGGGGGTGGGAGGGGGGCGGAGCTATTATTACTTTACATGTAGACGAAAGCTGTTCTTTTTTGACTTTTGTAACAATGCACCCAACATTGCACAATCCTCTTATTTATCACCTGAAAAGCAAGAAAAGCAAAAGAGTCATATTTGTTCTACTTTCACTGTGATAATTCGTCTTTGTACTCTATTCCGCTTCCTTGCTCACAACTGTCTAAGCTCTATCACCCCCATCCCACCCCCCACCACACACACACACGCACACACACACAACCACTACCTCCATCACCCCCACTCATCTCCACCCCTGCTCCACTGCACACAAACACAGCGTGATGCCAGTTGTAATCACTGTTGGAAACAATTTCAGGGACAATTTGAAGACTATTTATTATCCTTGGTCAATAAAAAAATACAGACTACAAGCTTTTTCTGGATGTTCATTTGAAACCTATTGGCATGTGTATAATGTGAACCCCTGGTCATTAATTCACCTACATATTATTTTGCATTTTAATTCATTTTAAGTCTGTTAGGTGATAAAAAGATGTTGCATTGCTTGCTGCATTTCTTCCATGTGTTGTGATGTTCAAACCTCCTGAATTTTGTATTTTAGGCAGAATATTTATGTGTACAGTGAAGTAGAGTTAAACATACAGCGTGACCTGTGTTTATTAAAACCCCCAGTCTGGACTTGAAATTGAATATGAAGCTAAAAGGGAGATCCCCGGAGAGAATGTGATAAAACTACAAGTAAATGGCGCTCTATCCATTTGCGGCCTCTTCAGATTAGGTGGATGGGACAAAACTCTTCTCGAGGGAAAAGTTACTCAGCAGGGCTCTAGGTAACACAAACCTCTTAATCACACATGACCTGCCAGCTAAGAGAGAGTTAAGCATGGGGCCTCTCATAGTCTTCCCTCCCTTCCGACAACATCATTAGCTGAGGCACAAGGCCTGCCTGCATCCGACCCAATGTTTACAAACACCGAAAATCCCGACCGAAAGAAAAAAAAAAAAAAGAGAGACAGCTTCTTTTCTAAAATTTCTCGTGAAGAACTTGAAGTCATCGCAAACTGTGTTTGCACAAGACAGTATAGATTTGTCCTTCGGCAGGGCCCACCCTCGAGCTCATTTATCATTTTAAAGGGAACAGAACTTCATACAAGTTCAAGGTTTATATGCTATATGCTGGTTAAAGGAAGAGGAGGAGTCTGTGAGCAAAAAGCTGTAAACAGGAGCAAGAGCTTATGAATAAAATATTCAACATAGATGAGGATCTAGTAGCTCAAATAAATCAGAGTAAAGTTTGAAAAGTATCAATTTGATTAGCGAGCGCACTCACAAAATGCACATATTTTTAAAAGTGTGTGTTTTTTTAATAGGTTTTGCAGGGGGCAAAGGCTGCAGAAGGTCTTTAAGACCTGGAGCAGTTGGTCGATGGGCTGGAATGCAGGGGGAGGCTTGTAAATTAGAGACCTAATGAAAACTCTCTGGTGTCCAACTGAAGCAATCATCTGGTTAGAATCAACCAGTTATTCCACTAATTTCCACGTCCCTCTTTGCAAGCTCTCAATGCCTAATTTAGAAGAAAAGTGCATGCTCCATTTTGCACACCTGCAGCTTGAACTTAAGCCTCGGACCTCTTAAAAAAGTTTTTTCTTACTTTTTTAAAAGTTGAACAGGTTTTAATTATATTATAAATATATATAAATAATTATAATAAAAATTAATAAAAAAATATATAAATAATCGCATACTTTGGAGGTCAAATTGAAAAAAAAACGTGCGTGTTTTGTTGTTGATAATGTGTACTTTAATTGTTTTATAAATCTTTATAAAGATTTTAAGTTGGAGTTTAATTTAATTCAATATCTAGATTTTCAACCACTCTTACCACAACGATGATAAATGATGCATGACAAAACTTTTGAAAAAATATATTTTTTTACAGCATACTGGTCATAAAATGAGGGTGAAGTAGATGCCCAGAACAAGGTCTCCACCATCTTGCTGAAGACTTTTGGTCACTACCTTTCTTGGAGTTATTCAACCTTTCACCCACAGGGCCCCACAAATCCGACCTTTAGCCAGATGCCATTAACTCAAAATCTCCCTGCCATTTTCCACCTCTGGAATCTGCAACACATTATGAGAAGAGAGAGGGAACAAAGGGAGCGGATTATAGAGCAGCCTGGTTATTAGTTTGCTGATACAGTTTTACAGGGGTCAAATGCAACTGTAGGGAAAACGAGTTGGGGAAGTAAAGGTGTTTCACATAAAAACGTGGACAAATGTGGACGTAAACATCTGGCAATGAAATAAAAGAGGTTATAAAAGGGGAACGTTTTTAACAGTTTTTATTTCCAAGTTTAAAATTGAACACATTGAGAGCAAAGCCTACAACATTTCAGTGTTTTTAAATGTTATATGAAATATATGCTCACTTAAAATCTCTTTGTGGTTGTTGCTCCTCCTGAGTCTCATTGCATTTCACTTCAGTAAGTGTGCTTTAACCAGGGAAGCGTTGGTGAGCGGAGGTGCTGATGTATTGAGCAAAGTTGCTTGTCTTTGCTGAAAGCTTTTGTTTCCTGGGGCTCTCTATTCATCACAAAGCCTTTGGTGGGAAGAGACATAAAGACAAACTCTGACCCCGGTGTGAGCCCTTTGACCCCTGTGAACCCAAGGGGACAGATTTTCAGCAACTGTGCAATCACTTTTAGTTGACCGCAGGGTCCGCGATGGAGAAGGGCCGGAGCCAGACCAAATGAATAGATGGACATGGTGGGAAAATCTGGTAATTTAGAGAAGTCGAGAGTCTATTTCAAAAGAGGTAACGGTGGATCAGCTGACATGTGAGGTCAAAGGTGATGTTTAGGCACGATTTCCTGCCTGAGTTACTGTAACATCTGTGTGTTAAGAGGCGTCTGGGAATTACGTTTTTCAACTCTCAGGGGCATAATATTGAAAAGGAGAGCGAAAAAACTCCACTACACTTCAGACTGTTGTTGTGCCCTGCAAAGAAAAAGTCAATAAAAAAACATCTCTTAAACTGTCGTGACAAAAAAAAGGGTTAATGTGATTTGGCACCACAATTTTCACCATCTTAACTCTTTAGTTTATCATTCTAAAATTAAATTTTTTATCAGTAGATGTCCTCTGTTTATCAGCTTTGATAAAGTGAATGATTGTGTCATTTAGGTCTACAAGTTGTCCAAGTAAAGAAATACTCAGTGTCCCCATCCCTGGGGCAAGCCATTAAGTAAATTGGCCTCTCTAGACCTATAGCTGTGTCACTGTCTGTGACGAGCTGCCACCTATTTGACCCGTGGGTAGGAGTCCAGTGCTGACCACCAGCTGTTATGAAGGCTTGTCTTTCCAAGCCTGGGAAGTGGATCCTAATTAGCCTCCCACACCCATAAACGTGTCCAGTGGGTCAGTCACTTCACACTCATTGATCGCCCTGATGTATGCCGTGCTGGGGTTTGATTTAAGCTCCCGCATCAAAACCAGGAGAGGAAACGGGTGACAAAAGCGGTCCAGTGTGTGTCAATGAGATCCTCAGAGCCAAACTTCCGTGTTGGTACAAGTTTTTACAGGTTTACTATGTCTGAAACAAAGAAACTACAGAAAGCTTAAAGGTGGAGGTGAAGCAGGATGAAAATATCATGCATCTTGCACGGCTACTATTGTCACAAGTGTTCCTTTTAGATTTATCTCTAATGCCCTATTACAGGCATCGGGTGTGGGTCAATCCTTCAGCAGAAACAAGCCTTTGTGATAAATGGACGGAGCTAAACTTGGCTTGTGCACAATATCATCTTTGGCGTGTCAGACACTGGGTTCTCCTTTATCGAAGTCACGGGAAACAAGTCTTGAGGGCCTGCCCCCTACAATCATTCCCCCAGATATTTTTCTCATCTTTTTCGCCCCTCCACCAGTTGTTTTCCTTTCATTTCGCTGGCCTCCACCAATAAAAATGCAAGGCAATTTTCCAGTGCATTAACCCGAGAGATCTTTAATACACAAGAGTTTTGGTGCAGAGGGGATGGCAAGGCCTCATGGAAAGATGGATGGGTCTGCTGACTAAGAGTGGGCAGTTTTCCCACTACCCTGGTCTCGGCCTCGGACAAAGGCCTCATTGAGTTAGATGCTTGACATCAGCATCATAAACTAGTCAATGCTACAAAGAATCTGACACTTTAAAGTACCAGCTACTGCTGCTTTCTTTTCTCTCCTCGTTACAGCATTGCCTAGGCTAATCACGTCACTGGCAGTTGTTCTTTTTATTTTGCAGATGCTAATACTAAAGGCTGAAATTGTGCAGAATACGGAGTAGTTTGGCTGTGCGGTTTCTACACATACTTTAGCGTTTGGTGGATGGCTAAAAACATACAGTTTGGAAGTTTTCTGTTTATTCCAGTTTTGGTTTTATTTTCTTTATTATCAATCCCCCTAAAAGGTATGATGTCTTGTTAATAAAGTATTTGTAAAAAGCCTAAATAAGTTTCCATATTCATTACTTTTTATTACTAACAGTTAATTGTTCAAATTAATGAACAATAAAACGAAATATAACTTTTAATAACAAGTTAAAGTTTTTTGGAACTTATTTACTTCTGTTAGTTAATTTATGTCATATTTCAAAATACAAAAATCTTGAAGTTATTATGAAATTATGAATAATTAAAAACTGCCACTGCACTTAAAATTGTGCAAACAAAATTAAATTGTATGTAGTAGAAAACAGACATGTCCACATTATTAAATATGTAGTAGTTTTTAAAATGTTTTTACAATGTTTTTCACCCTCGCTTTTTTTTATTATTATGAAATAATTACTACATGAAGTAATTAACTTTTATGTCAGTGCATTACATGGTGTTATGCTAATTGTTAATTCCTGTATTTTTATATCATGGGGACTGCAGTTGGAAATTATCTATAAAGAGCTAAAGTCTGGTAAAAAGCATCTTTTTTTTTTAATGCTCCTGTACATGGTCCCAGTCAGATAAATGAGGGGAAAAAAACATTGAAATGATACTTGTTTGCAGCTTTTAATTCTCCTTTACAACTTTTACACCATCAAGAAAAAAAAAATCTTTACATTTAAAATGTCTGCCAATTATCAAATCTAATACATCCTTTATTGTTTAAATTGCTATTTTTTCATTAACTGGGGCAAAAATAAAAAAAAGAAAGCAAGAAAGCAAGCAAGGAAGAAAGAAAGAAATTTAACCACATGAAGTGTGACACTCAAACCTGATTCCTGCTTAGTCAGTTTAGGATTCTCAATGTCATTGAAAAAGAGACAAGAGTGCACTTTCATAGATTAAACACTGCGAGCCAGACGGCTTTGCTGCCAGAGGTGCTGATGGATGCAGTCACATTTAATGGGAAGTCACGCTGGATTGCAACAAACAGTAGAGACAGCGTCATGTGAGTCAGTATAATAGAAAATTTTACCAATTTTTCAGCTGAAGAGATGTCTTTATATATTCATAGTGCTTGTGAAAACAAATGAAACTGTAAAAAAGTGAAAAAAGTAGCAATGTAGAGAATATTATTGAAAATCAAATCTCAGCTTTAAGCTTTACAATGTCTAACAGAGTGAAGCTACTGTTTCTCATTGCTCACCACAGGAACGTGTTAATTTAATATCTTTGGGAAAGTTGGAGCACCACAAGGTCACCAGACTGTACCAAAATGAGTAACTTTTAAGCTGTCAGACACTGCATCAACACTCTTAGGCCGAATCCGAATTCATTTCCTACCCCTACAGCTCCTCCCTATTGCTCCAATTGTAAAAGCATTTGGAGCTTTAGTTTTGGTAAAACTTGTTTTTAAGGGGAAGCCTTAGCGACTTACGGCTGGGTATCCCTTCTCTGGTAGGGTGACCCGCATCGCGTTTGAAAAACACATTTCTTCATGTGCTCTGAATATGAGGTAAGATAACTGTCAATAAGAAACGAATTCATAAAGACAAAGTTTTGCACAAATTTGTGCACACAAGCAAAATATATCTCTCGACTTGTAAGTTGTAGGTTTGGGGAATGAATTCCAATTTGGCCTTAGAGGTTTCAATTAGTTTCATTAGGCTTCAGTGCCACATGGTAACGTTGGAGAAATGTTTAGAAGAGATTACATGTTTCTTCTCTGACCCTAGTAGTGTCACACCTGTTACTGGTGTTATTCTACGTGGTTACGAGGGGATCCGATGCAGACCTTAGAGGAAATGATCGTCGTTTAGTGTTGTGATTGACAGTTTTGATGCTTCCCAGTTGATTTGAAGGGGGTAAAGTTCTCTACTGTGTTTGTCACCCGTTCAGTCACCCAGTGTAAGTGAGTGATCAATACCCAACCCCCCTACTAAAAAAAAAAAAGATATGATACAGACAATTTATCTTCAGCTGATGTGACTGTCAGAAAACATTCATTCATTCATTTTCCAATCCGCTTTATCCCTTTCGGGGTCACGGGGTCACCGGAGCCTAACCCGGCTACTCATGGGCGAAGGCAGGGTACACCCCTGGACTGGTCGCCAGTCTGTCGCAGGGGCCACAATCACACACCCATGCACACTCACATTCACACCTAGGGACAATTTAGAGTAACCAATTAACCTATGAAGCATGTTTTTGGACGGTGGGAGGAAGCCGGAGTACCCGGAGAAAACCCACGCATGCACGGGGAGAACATGCAAACTCCACACAGAAAGGTCCCCCAGCCAGGACTTGAACCGGGAACCTTCTTGCTGTGAGGCAGGAGCGCTAACCGCTGCGCCACCGTGCAGCCCATAACTGTCAGAAAACATTTACAAAATTCAAATAAATTGTTTTTATAATCTGGGCAAATGAGTCATTTTACTAGCAAGCTGACAGTCACCTCCTTTGAATGACTGGCATTATTCTGTGAACAGTTGTCTATCGTTGAGTCCTTGACCTCCTCAAATTGTAAACACATTTTTTTACACCGCTCTTAGCACTCTTTGACCAAGGGAGTTTTGTCGACAGAGGGTCCCAGAGATAAGCAAGCAGGGGCTGAACCTGTTCCGGTCTGCACTGCCCTCTGCAGCACCTCTGCTCCAAACCTCAAGTCAAATTTCTCCCCATGCTGCCAGATCACACGGGTTAATCTCTCCTGACCCTGACTCCTCAAAAGCACTAGCTTGGCTCTTTTGGATGTAGTCCCAGTACGAGTGCAACGCAGTGCCATGGAAGTGGATCCCACACACATCCCTTTGCTCACTGGCACCGGTTTGCAGACCTCAGAATACTGAAGATAAGGTACAAGAATGTCAGGAAGTCTGACACCAATGAGCGGTATGGTAAACAAACAGTTGCAGACGTCTGCCTGCATCCCTGCCTCTTAACGACCTCCAATTCCACCCTTTTAAATGTCAAGCCGTGAAATATGGGTCTCTAGTTAAACAAATCATGCTGCATTAACCCAACCCACAAAAAAAAAACGATGCCAATATGTTTATGGGTTTTAATAAATTGGGTTTTCAGGCTAATAATTAAGTAAAATAAGGGTGCAGTTGTTTTATTCTCGCCATTTTGGAGGAACATTTTCCAGAAAAAAAGTCAAATCCTTATATTTTATTAGGCTTTATATGCAGTTCTTTAAAACTCCAGGACATTCAAAAGCAGTTGAGTCATTTTAAGAAAAAAACAACAAAGCTAAAGCAAGCCCAAACCTCGAACGCATTTATAGATGTGCTGCATGCTTAGTCAAACAGTCCCACAGCAGAGCCCTGCCAAGTTAGCTAAGTACATATCACACAATATTGTGTGTGACATGGCCACGTAGGTTATAGGTAGCTGAGAGGGAACACTGGCAATTATATAAGCATGGAAAGTAAAAGCACCGAGACGGACCTCCTCCGAGAGACTAATACTCTGATATCTTTGCTAGGTATTTTGATCCCTGTGGTGTAGTGAAGCAAGAAGCCAATCATTCCTAGCCACATAAAAGTTAACAGAGCATGGCCTGGTATTTAGCTTTATGTTTATCTGCGATATTAATGTGGGTGAGAGGAGCGTGACCTGTCACTGCAGGTCAGATTGGCAGCTGTTAAGCTGTTCTGACACTGTGATTTCACAGCCTCTTCACTCTCGTCGTCATGATAGTGAAATGATGTGCTGCAGCAAGATATTAGTAAGGGATTTCACACTTTAGACTTCACAATTTACTTATACCCCCCACTCCCCCCATAAGGAATGAGGCTATAACAAAGTGTAATTACTGTGCTGATGATTGAAAATGATAATTTGTTGATCTGTTCAATTGGCAGTGCTTTGAGAAGCGATAAAATCAGTGGGACAAGTGAGTGACAGTCGGAGAAAGCCAGATAAAGAAACACGAGCCTGGATTCAGACATTGTCCAAAACCGCAGGCAATACTGATGAAGATGATACAGAAGGTCTCTGATTAGCCATTCCTTAAGTCGCATTTGCATCCCTGCCAGGGCAGACATTATTTTATTTCCTTGTCAATCCAGCCTTTGATCACTTCAGAGTTATGACAGGTAATCTTCATCAGGAGTTCATTAGAAGTGTCACACAACAGTAGCAATTAATGTTCTCACTAGAGTTAGAGCTTATAAGACTTATGATAAATATTAAAGAGTACAACCACATGCCTTCTGTCTTACCATGTCTGTGTTAATTTTACATTATGCATTACAGTGCAGATGTGTCTGATCATAAATCTAAATGTAAATATATATATATATATATGTTAATTGCATAATTGCGTCCTTAGATGTGTTGACAGTTGTATCTCCAATATTTACCATTAAAATCATCATAACAACCATGTAAACAAAATATTTTTTGACAAACATGCAATTATGCAATCTATTCTGGTTAAATTGCTGCTGAACATCCATCCTGACAGAAAATTTAAAACATCAATTTGAGAATTGTGATCGTTAAATGCCATGCAACGACTAATCTGTAACTAAAATAAAATGAAAAAAAAAATCTGAATTTGATTTTCAGTAAACATTTTAACAAGATTAGAAAACTCAATGAAAAATAATTAAATCTGTGGATTTCTTTTGTTTGCTAAAAAGTTTGGCATGGACTGCTTTTGAAGAAATGACGCATAGCTGGACATATGGATGTGTGTTACTGTGCATGTGGTATTTGACCTGGCCCCACATAGTGAGCGACTATTAAAAATAAGAAAATGTGTGTGAGTGTGTGTGTTAAAAAAGGGGGGGCGGGGGTGTATAGGAAGACTGACGCAAGGTAGCATTTGCAATTGGGAGGTTTTGGTTTCAGGCTCTCCAGTCATCAATCATCCCGGGCCTATTCTGCTCTTTGACAGCTCACTACAAGGCTTGACATTTAACACTCACGACCCCGGACGAGTCTGCGGCAGAGACGTAAGACTTCAGAAACGCAAAAATGTAACAGAATGACACTTTCCTCTCTTGCGTAAGTGGCAGGACTGAAGCAAAGCAGATACAAATTAATAATTCCCATCTGCATTGCACTTCACTGTGGTGAAACGATTGCCCTGCGTCTCCTCTTTGCCCCATACACCAAACACACAAAACGGCTAAATGAGAGAGTCAAAAGGCCTCTAGGCCTATTAGGCGAAATGCTAGTTTGTTTTTTGTTTTTTTTTTCTGTGTGCGAACAGACTCTGTGAACCCTGTGAGAGGCTGCTTTGAAACTCAGACTCACGAAATCATTAGCAGAGTTCTGAAAAAGGGAAATTGATAATATTTTTACAGCTTAACATTTCAGCCAGCAATGCAGCGGGGTGGAATACTGGATTAATAGTACACATTTCAAATAATGAGGGAATATTTCTCCATCCTGAAGCTGCTTGTGATGTTAGACGCATTTAAATGTCCACTAGGAAATGAGCTTATGCTTTGTGACCACATTTGGCTTTCTGCCTTTTTTTTCTTTTTTGTGGGTCAGTAGGTCACTGTAAACATTAATAATGTTGGACTAAAAAAAAAGCACAGCCCAGATAATTACTGACATGACCCGACATCAGATGTATGACACAGCCCTATGGCCTATAAACTGGCACACTTTGCTATATTTAAACAGAGAATAGTCTGAAGCAAACATCTGCGTGGCCAAAGATATGCCTATAGCATTTGGAAACTGCAACAAATTGGTTTTGGAAGAATTATCTAGCAAAGACAATCCTCTCCCTCCTTTATCTGAACACTTCATGTGGCAAATAACTTGATAAAGAACAAGATCTTCATTTACGCCATTTTTTCCCAGGCTGTACTCTCATGAGCTGTTCTGTCTTGCCGCCTTCGTGCATTTAGTAGATGTACAACGATAACATCGGCTGCACATCAGGAGGAACCATTCCCTCTCAAGTCAAAGAATTGACAGCTTCCTTTGGATTGTGTGAGCCACACAAAATCTCGCCCATCTTTGTGTGTGATACGCTCTGCTTGCTGCATACTAAACGTGTTGCCAGACAACTAGTCATGTCTTAACTGTGAAAGTGGTGACTATTGTTCGTGCTGCTATTGAACATGCCTCTTAAGACTCCAAGGGCAACCTTTCATCTTGCAAAAGGTACGATAGTTGTAAAACTTTTTTCTTTTTTAAAGGAAATAAAAGTGTGTTTTTTGCACAAAAAGTAACTTTTTATTTCCCTACCTGTTTGTAAAATTGTAATATATTTTATTCATGTTTGATTCTGCACAACTTTCCCAAAAATGCATGACAACACATTTCACAACACACAGTGCACCACAGATTACTGTGCAAATGACTGATTGTGACGTCATCATAGACAACCTCTTTTCTGAGAAAGATTCATCAGATTATGACTAAAGCCAAGCCTTTCCTGCTACAGTCCACTAGCTGCACCATATGGTTGGGTCCTAAAGCCATGGGTGGAGGGTTTAATGACAGAGCGGATGTGCAGCGCACATGCCGAGGGATGTTGAGGGAGGGGGGGGAGGGGCTAAAAAAAACACTCATCAAGTCTTTGGCCTGGAAAGGCTGCGCAAGGTCAGCTGTGCAGTGGAGGCGGGATGAGGGGGGGCAGACACATGTCTGCAACAAAAAGCAGGTGACCAGAGTGAAAGTTGGTCTCCAGAGAACACAATTCCAATGAAAAATTAAAAATTAACAAAATGTTTGGTTTTTTTATAATATATTAACGCTTTAGGATTTTTCCTGAAATACATGTTTCCGATAGTATAGACGTATCAAAATATAGTGACATGCAGATCCAATCCTCTTGGCAAATATGCACAGCTGCCAGAATGGGTGTGGGGATGAGTAAACAAAGATGGAGTCATAATTAGTGTTTACTAAAGCTGAAGAACCTGCATGACATTTCTGCTAGTGGACGACTTGTCCGCTGACCACGGCTAATCCATGCGAACACTTTCTTAGCCTGCCATCTTTAGAACTGAAAGCATGTTTAAACATGGATTTCTTCCTCTCTCAGCAGCTGCATTGTGCTACACCTCAGCTGGAGGAAAGTTCGTACCCTTTTTTTTTTTAAAGTCTCACTCCAACTATATTTTTTGTTCCCTGTGGTCTTTTAACTATGATCGCGCAGCTTTTAGTCAAAAACAGAAACCTTGTGTCGTTTTTTAAGACATATTTTCTGCAGTACAGCAGGAACTCATTAGAAATTTGCCTCTGGGTTGTGGGTGGGACTATTGGCTTAGAATTAACTCTACGTTAATTTCCCATCATTCCTTTGTTTAAACTCTCTCCTGCTAGCTTTTAGCTCCTCACAACCCAAAGCTAACATTAGAGTAGCAAAAAAAAAAAAAAAACATTTTTGAATCAGAAATGCAGTTTTAACCTAACATTATGAGAAAAATGCTACAAGAACATGTTCAAAACACCTAAAAATGCTTTTTTCATTGGAGTGGGTCTTTAAATTACATGAATATGCATGTTTTAAATTTTGCTAAAAAGTCCACATTATTTTTCTTTTATCCAAGTTGGTGAACACGAGTGCGGACACCTTTGGATAATGTCAGGCCAGCAGTGGTGAGGTGGGACATGGGTCAGCCTGAGGAGTAAGACCCGAGGGCAAATGATTGATGGAGTTGTGGTTGGTCTATAAAGGTCTGCAAAGAGAGCTTGGAGATAATCAGTGAGAGGGTGTCTGCAGGCCTCATAACCCCACCACACACAAACATGCGCACACCAACATGCGCTGACTCAAGAGAGAGATGAGAGGGGAGCTTCCGAATTATTAAGCAGACGGAGGCACTGATGATGAAATTCTGAAGGTCGGGCGTAACAAGAGGAACCTCACCAGGGTCGCAACCTCTCCCTTGCTATGTGTTTTATTCTTTGTACCCCCCTCACAACATTACCTTCCCACCTCCGTGTTCACTGGGGGTGGCAGGTGAGTGGGGGAGTTGTGTTACATCCCTGTTTATCTGTTCATGACCTCTAGCCGGCAATTCTGCACTTGATAAGAGGAGGGCTCGCCTCATAATGTGCATGGCAGCTGATATCAGCCCTGTATCCTTGTGAAATTGATTACCGAGGCCCGGGGAGTGTGCAGAATATAATAAATAGAGATGACACATAAGGCACACATAGACTTGTAGGCTGATGGGTAACACCGCCTCAGCAATTACCTGCTACCCACTTAAAACAGAGGTCATGCAGGGCAGGCTGGCAGTGAAAGGAGTTATGGTTGTTTCTTATTTTCTCTGCAGGGCGACACTCTCTGTGAAAAATTTCGTTCTTGCTCACTTGTGCTTTCTCGCTTGTGTCCGTGGGTGTGTGCGCTCAAGTAGGGCTGTGCGAGTGCTCCAAAGCTTTGTGTTGGTTTTGGAACAGGCGAGGCAGGGAGGTTTAAGATTGTGAAAGTTTGGTACGAGGACCCTTTCATTTCAAATTCTGTCCAAACTATAACTCAGCCAGATATTAATATTAAGACTTGTTTTTCTATAATAATACATTCAAACCTTTTTTCAGAAATAAGATTTAGTTGTCTCCCCAATGACTTTTGGGGTTAGTTTGTCAGCAGCTGCATGTTTGTTAATGACAGGCAAAAATGTTCGAAGCTGAAATAATTGCATATATTTCCATCCCAGACTGCATCAGTTTGCTTTTCTTTCTGTTTGTTTAAAATTGTTAATGTGGTATTTCCTGCCCTGTAGATAAAGGTTGAAAATGAAGGAAAACCAATATAGATGTGCTTTGATGGTAGATGGAGACGGTAGGCGTTGTACATGTGTAACATGAGGGCTGATAAACAAAAGAAAAAAAAAGACTTTGGTTTGCTCTGAAGTTACAGTTCACGTTGTATTTTCTCCCACCCAATGATGGCACAAGCTACAAAAAAAACAGTCAGGGATTAAAAATCGTAAAAAACTTGAGTCAGAAAGGGTTTTGGCAGATTAAACTATAGACAATCCCTGCTCTTAAGAAATATGAAATCCTTTTTTTAAATTTTCCATTTTCTTCTCTTTTTTTGTTCTAGTTTAAACTGTTTAGATAAATTCACAAGCACAACACAAATTAAGGAATGTTTCATTTTATATTCCTGTGTGCATATTAAGGACATGGAACATGAACGGGCTGCAGCATTTACTACTGATTTAGAAGGAAAAACGATGTAAAATAAAATTTAAAAAAAATAAACGATAGCAGTGATATAACTTACAGCTAATGTTTAGACTTTTCAGATTTTAAAGCTGTGTTGCAAATAACAGTCATTTAAAAAAAACTATTAAATTAATGACAGTCTAAAATAGCAGCTTGTAACATTAGTTTAAACCTGGAGAAGCCACGAACATTTTTCTGCTGGACTTTTTAGGCTTAAATGACTTTTTTTGGGATAATTTTTATGTAGCAGCTTAAAAGTAAAAAAAAAAAAAAAAGGGGTCAAGTTTGACTAGTTTTTGCATCAAACTGCATCAGCCCCATAAGGCTCGGTGTTCAGGGCCCCTATGAGCTCCTTGTATTCCAGGATGTCAGCCCTCTCTTTAATTGTTCTTAGTGGTTCTCTAAGTTTAGCCTTAACTTCGTATGCCAGCAGCTGTTTAGTTTCTGGAGATAAAAAGACAAAAATACTCTCATCAACCTCTAATTTCCATATTTGCCCCAAAAAGTAATTTCAGTAAAAAAATATTCTACATTTGACATTGTCATAGGAAGTCACAAACCCATTCAAAATTCTTTGACACTGAAGATTGTATTGCAATTTCAAAATAAAGCTTACAGTTCTGTCTTTTAAGAAATCAAATACATTTTATATTCCCGCTTCTTCTTGTGCAGGGTCACTGAGTCCATCCCAGATCCTTGCAGGCAAAGGCGGGGTACATCCTGAACAGGTCCTTAATCCATCGCAGAACAACACACAGTCCCATACATTCTGATTCACTTCCATTTAGTGTTACCGACCTTTGAGGCATGTTTTTGAACTGTTTTAGAAAGCTGGAACCCATGCGTGTATACACAGAATATGCAAACTGCACACAGAAAACACCCAGCCGGGATCTGGAAGGCGCTATGACACCGTGCGACCCAATAAACAGCTCTTAAAGTTTAAACAAACTCTCAACGCTTCTTCACCCGTATTTACCTCATGCATCTCATTACTGATACTTCCTTACTCAATTTCAAATTAGAACAAATCTCACAAAAAACATTTTACTACAGACTTTTACAAATGCCGGCAGACCTGTTGCACACACAATAATTTATTAAAGTACATGTAACAACAGTCTGGAGTCTGATCCAGTACTGACACAATTCAGGTTAAAACTCTGCAGGACATTGGTGCAAATGAAGTATTTCACTTTTTAGTAAAGTAAAATCTCTATATTTACACCCGTTTGCCGCGTATTACTTAGTCCCAAAAGTAGACGTGTCTGCCCATGCTCCCACAGGGTCTCTACCTGAGAAACCTCATTGATTTCAGGCAGTAACGTAAGGTTCATTTCAAAAACAGCCACTCCACTTGCTTAATGTTAGTCAAAAGAAGGCCATGTAGATGTGATGCTTGCAGTTTCAATGAAGAAATCTGAATGGCTGTAAGCTGCCAGGCAAACCTTTATATCTATTTGTTCCACTTGTCTGGCTCTCAATGAGTTTAATCAGCTGAGAAGAAGCCGTGAGGGGGGTGTTGCCTTACCCGCCCATACATTAGAGAGCTCCCCGTTGCACCGCACACTCAAATACACACAACCTCACAGCCTCATTCTGTGTGCATCGATGTGAGAGTTGAGGGTCTCCCTCTCCCCTGTTGCCTCACGGATTATCAAGTACACTTCAATTACTGCCGATCGATACACTTCTGGCTGCAAAAGGGAGTGTGAGGGAAATTAGACAGACTTTGGGTATGGCTGTGACTACAAAGCAATGGATTAACACTGATATGCATCTCTTCATTTACATCAGGAATGGGCCCATTTTCCATCAGCATACCGCACTCCTCTATGAACGGAAGCACATTCACATAGGCTTTGAGGGGACTTTTTGAAAGATTGCTTCTTTAAGTGCTGGGCAAGGTGAGGGCAGAGCTGTCACATACTGTAGGAGGATTAAAACCCACCAGCCTCCACGGAAAAGAAGCCACTGTTTCCAGCCATTCAAAACAAAAAGAGGTCTTGAGTAGAAGTATTAATGTCATCATGATAGTACGATGTCTTTCTGGGTGATGTCCTCCAAACTGTTCAAACTCCTTAAATGATTACATGAATGTTAATCCCACAGTGCAAAAGTGAATAATCTGGCCAGATTTAACTGTTTGCTGTTAAGAAGAAGAAAGGGGCATTTCCACTCTTAGAAAAATGCTTGTCAGCAGATAACACAATGGCGGGCGCTGCTAGGAAACAATGTCGGAGTACTCTTCCTCCTAAACGAAGAGGAAAGGGAAATGAAAGCAGTATGTGGAAAAGGATAAAAAAGAAGTAAAAGTGTAGGAAGAGATAAGCAGTGGCTGTATCCCCCTGAGGCGTCCTGTGAAGGTCTCCCAAGCGCAGCCCCTGCCTCTGAACCCCCTCCAGGTCATCTGCCCTCGCTCTCCAACCCTTCCTCTCTACAGAGGCAGTAAAAACACTCCAACACCTGGGTCCCCCCTTTGCTCTGTGCTACACCGCAGTGCACCTCCAGAACATTTTTCACCCACAGACAAAACACGCTTCCTTCACAAAGAAAGAGCTGTGTGATTGGGTGATGCTAGAAGACAAAACCTTTCCTCTGATGGGTGAATGCCATGGTCGAGCTTTGTGCCATCATGACAACATCTGTAAAGAGATTATTATTGAGCGACCTTCAAACATGAATATTGATCGATTTTATTTGAAGGCCAAAGAAACAAAAGGGTTTTACTGTTTTTTTTTAATGCATATTATCTTCTGATGCCTGCTTGTTCTGCTCAGCATCGTTAAGAGTTTTTCGCCACCAACTTTTACGAGACCTGCCGAACCACATCCGCTTCCCTCACCTCAGGGTCAAAGTAACATTACACGTTACTACCTATAGCGGGAGTGCAGAGTTGCGTCTAAAATGCTCCCCTCTCTAAATCACGATGCCTCTCTGTTGAAAGCTCCTCACTCCACCACGATTTTAGCCCCCCCCCCCCCCTTAAAACCCCAACCCACCCACTTTCTTTCCCTCCCACCGCAATCTGTCCTGCCAGCTCCCACGGTTTGTCTTTGGAAGTGATCCGTCCCCGAGCGTTGAGCAGAGCCACTTCATGTTCACATCGGCCCCAGAGGCATTCCTTCCTGCCCACTACTCTTGCTTTCTTTTGTCAGCCAAATGGATACCAATTAAATCAACTGTTCTCCAATTAGAATTTGGAAGAATCTATCTTGTTCAGTATTCTAAATCCCACTGCTTGACTTCTTTCTCTTGTGTAGCTCCTTTCCTGGAATCAGTTACAGAGAAAATGAGACTGCTTATTTCCTGCAATGGGATACTCCTGGGTTTCTTTGTTTTTTTGTTGTTTTTTTTCCCTCCTGTTTGTTCTGTGTGTTGGGTAATGGCAAGCTATGGGAAATAAAAATGGTAAACTGTTTAAATAAACAGGTTTTTAGCAACATGTCAACCGATACAGTTTGTAAATTTAAGATGCAACCTTTCTTTCACATGCCAATCTGAAAGTCAGCGTTTGCTTTTACTTGTTAGGAGTACAATGAAAGCCTGAAAAGCAGCAATCATGAGCCCAAACGCTGCCCTCACACAAACACCATTATTTGATTAATACATAGAGGATATCTTAATCTGCAGACATGGAGAGCAAATGGCTTGGACCTGAGCCATATCATTATTGCCTAATGGACGTGTTCAGAAAGTCTGCCCCATTGTGTTTCATAAGATCAGGCAACACTCCCTCCTTCCACTCAAAATCACATCCAGCTAAACAAACCAGCAGGCCTGTTTCCTGTGGAGCGGCGTTTGAAATCCCAAGCATTGCTTTGTACCGCTGCAGCCCTCTGCGTGCCACCAGCCACATGTGGACTCACCCCTTCTCCCACTACTCCCAATGGAAGAAAGCTCAGTAGAATCACACCACATACTCTGTTCTATGCAACCAGCACGTTTGTTACTGTTTGTTACCAAATAATTCTATAAATGTGGAAAATGACTATAACTTACTTCTGGGAATATCTGCAAAACAGGTCTCATAACAAATCAAGAAATTATAAATCAAAAGTGAACATTAGCAAATTACATTTCTAAAAATACAACTTCGCCATATAAAGAAGAATGTGATCACATAATGAAAGAGCAATGTCAGAAGGCTGTTTTGAATTAACACAACTTATTCAGCTGGTTTTTTTTTGTGTGAAAATGACCAGTATGCAAATAGTGCTGCTTGGACACTTTGAATGTTTGACAGCCCCCCACTTTTACTTTGTTATGCTTAGTTGTTTTTGGAATGGATGCCTATTGTGTTTGAACAATGGAGGACTTTTAATGTCCATCACAGGGCAAAGATGGAGACGGACACTGTGCAACAACTCAACTGTTTCACAATTGTTTGCAAACTTCAGACGATCTCCTTTTGCGTAAATACCCAAGAAATAACCAGCACAATTTTGCTGATTTATCTTTTTATACTTTTCTGTGTAACTTTGACAGAAGCTGTGAATAACTGTAAATTCTGAGTAATAAATCAAATTTGGTGAAGCGGGCTGTTTTTTTTTTTTTTTTTTTCAAATTATGGTACAATTTACCGTCTCGTTTGCGTTTGCATACTTGAAACAGTGTCAACATTGTACTTTTCTCCTTCTTGCTTTTCAAGTTTTTTAGACACGCAAAGCTGGTTGATGTAATTAAAATGAATCATTTGACTCAAGTCACAGACTGTACAGTTTGGTAATTACAAACAGCTGTATGGAAACGTACCCATTTTGCAAAAATTAAGGAGTTGACAACGTAACTTTATAAAAATTTGATGCATGAAGAATTTTTTTTTTCCCTTTAGACACGTACTATTTAGTGACCAAAATTGTTCATCTATTATTTTTCTTTAAAATCTGGTTTAGTAAAATGCACAAAAAAGCAAAGTAACATTGCACTCAATCTTTAGATCATTTATAAAAATAAAAAAAAACAAATATTTCTAATGCTTTAAAAAACTCTTTACAAAAAGAAATTAAAATGTTTGAAAATCTAAATCTAAAATAATGTTATGATATGCATTTAAAAAAAATTTTTTGTAGCTATTAGAAGTTTTTTTTTTTATCAGATAGGTATTTAAAAAGTTAAGAATTATGGTTTATTTGCTTCAACTTAAATGTAATTTTCATCTCTTTTGTTGCTCGACTCCAAATGTCCACAGTTTGGAGGGTGAAGTCATGAAAGCCAAAATACTGCACTTGTTATTCCAGTTGTTGATGCAAGCAGGTTACCGAGTGTATAAACACACAGAGTACATCATATTCACTCCTGAAAGTAGCTTGATTTATATCACACAAAACAGAATGAATATGCATAATTGCTGTCACATGGAAAACATTTCCAAGAATCGGTGCAACTGTTGCACTGGAGTTCTATGGCGTCTCTTAAGTAAGCAGTTACTACCACCCACAGCTCTCTGTTCTCTGTAAGGTAAATACTGTAAAGAGACATCTCTGATTATTTTTCACTGACTAATTCCAGAAGAAAAACAGAAAGGAAAAAAAAAACAGGGAGGAAAAACAATTAAAAGTCCCTTCCCTTTTCCCATCCCAGCTATTCCCACGCATTTTTTGGCAGAGCTTGGCTGATGATCTCTAGAGGCTTTGCTTCTCGAGGAACTTGTCAGGAAAAGATCTACATTTCCCAGGGATGAGTGTGGGTGAAAGTGAGAAGGAAACTAAGAGACAGAGAAGAGATTTGAGTACAAGCCAAAAAACAAGAATTAAAAGTGAAAAGAAGAGTTCATGTATTGACAGGAGAAAGACATGGGGTTAAGAATTTGAGCACTAGGCTCAGGGTGCAGGGGGGGATTTAGGAATTTCACAGAAAAAGGAAAGAAAATGCCAAACTGAATAGAAAAGTGGCACCTATCTGTCAGGGATCTCAAGCAGACTTTTGTATGATAAGAGAAGCGCAGTGCAATGAAAGAAGAAATATAGATCCTTTAACTGCACTTTGGTTTTCAAACTGTGACCCGCTGAGCACAAGTGCATTGCTAATCAGTTTAACCCTGTTATAGTGCTCTAGCCCTGCAGTTTCACATGATGTGTGGTTGACAGCAGTGCCAGGCCCACTCCAGATCCAGCGTGGCCCGCAACCCAAGCCGGGGCAAAAGCCCCGACCTCAGAGGCACACTGACCTGGCAGGGAGACCCCTCTCAAGGCATTTTGACATCAGGTTCAAACACAAAAGAAATCTCTCCAGCAGCATCTTCCAGAGTACTCATGCTGCTACTATCAAGATATTATCCTCATTCAAATGAGGGTTCATTTCTTTTGTTTTTGGATTTGTCTTTGCTGACATTTGCTTGATGGACTGGGTCAGGGCTGTAAGCAGTGGGTCACCAGCTGACAAAAATGTCAAAACTGGTTTCCTTGTCTTTTCAGACGTGAACACACACACCATGCCTGTTTGACTTCAGCTGAGAAGCTGATTAGGAAAACGCACATCTGCGTTCTGTTCAAAACGCATTTGCCTTTTTTTATTTTTAGACCAAAAATAAAAAAAGACTTTAAAAATGTGGATTCAGTAAATATGTAGGTCTTTCCAAGTCAACACCTTGTTTTGATTCAACAAACTTCATCAGAGAGTCAAAAAATATTGTAATCCGCCTTTAAAACACATAAACAAAGTCTTGTTTTCCTTAACTTGATTGCAAAGATCTATTTCATCTCATGGGGATCTAAAAGCATCACAACAGGAAATCACCAGAGTCACACTGGAAAGGTCAATAAGCATTTGTACACCGCTTGAAACCTCTCATTTCAAATGGCGTGGGTACAATTTTTTTAATCTATGTTTTGTTTTTCTTACATAAAGATTTGAGGTTCCATACAACTAGGAAGTTCTCGTAGATTTTTATTTATTTTTTTAATTCCTGCATCACAAGAGTGACTTTTAAAGTGTCTGGAAGTCTAAAAAAATGTCTTATTTTAATGAGGGATTTTCATACTGGGGCAGACAAAAGTAGGTGATGAATATTAAGCAACAGTCTGCCCGAAGACAAGTGCTCTCTATTGCCACTTAATAAAATCTGTATTTAGTGCAAATAAGTGGATGTTTGATTAGCCATGCTTCATGCTGACAGTGTCTGACAGTCACCACTATGCAATACATCCACATCATTACATCGCTGTTGTCAACCGAATGGCTAAGGGCATTAGAAAGGGGCTGACAGCTGGAGTTTACAGACAGTCACCATGGCTGAAACACCCATGCGGTGCAGCAAATCCTATTGGATTGGTTTGATTCACAAGTCAGTCAAAGGCTTTCTCATTACACGATAATCTGTGGAAATTCAGCAGTTCTAATTCTGTGCTCACGATTCGTGAGTCAAATTTGTGTCAGACGCCTCTCTTGGTATGTGTCAGATTTGCTGCTCAACGCATGTCCAAAAATGTGTTCAAACTAGATGCTCCAGACCCACAGCTACCACTGAAAGTTTTTAGCTTCATTAGCTCCACAAAAACATCAGTAAACATGTCTCCATGTCTGGGTTCATGAGATCATTCAGAGTCTCCCAGTACAGTGAGGTTCACCCCCTGGGACAGGAGCTGTGCTGAATGATGACCACTTTCAGCAGTACTTCTGTCTCTCTGTGCTCCAGTTTGACAAATTGCTGTTCCGCATTAGTCTGAGTAGGGAAATATACAATCGCAAATAAAATTAGACAATCTTTTTGTTGGTGTCTCGAAGCAAAAACGAAAACTGTTACGAAGTTCAGCAGCAAAAACAATCAGATTCCCATCCATGTTGGTCTTGGACTCCACTGATTGGGTCATGGGCATGTCATGTGCCAAAGCTGAGTTCCTGATTAGTTGACGAGGTGTGGTCTTTTCCAGAGTTCAGATTTTTGATCTCTTGAAGCGCCACACTATTTATAATTGCACTGCTGCGAGGTTGATGTACCCAACACTCAAATCGGGCCGCAGGATCTCTGATCGCCTTTGTACATTAACATAACATTGAAAGTGAGCTCTCCTGATGCACGAATTGTGTTCAATGTGAATGCAGCTTCATGGTGGATAATAACATTTTGACAAAAATATCATCTATTCATAATATCGGGTCTGTTTTTTGACAAAGTTTTTTTTTTTTTTTTTTTTTTTACACAGGCTGTGCAAAAGAAAAGTCCTGCAGCATTGCTGATTGCAATTACTACTTAGATTTGCAAACCTAATGCAGAAAGTGAACTAAAACCCCTTTTATTGCACATTTAGAAAGCACAATTTAAAAGATTTCTTTCAATCTAACTTCATTCAACTTAAGAATAAACTTTCCTGTGATTATTTCACAGTTGCAGCACTATAATCAGCTTTATCCAAACCTTCGGCAAATGGGCGAGATCCCATTGTTTTACAGGAAAAAGGTCCTACGCCTCTCTTTGGTCACAGTCCGCTAAAGTGTGGTGTCAGTTTGTCTTTATTAAGAAACAAGCAAGTTTAATCAATGCTGGGGAAACTGTATGCTTTCTTCTCTCTAATGTGCTATTAAGAGCCATTCAAAGTGACTGAACAGTTGTCACACAAAGTGGAGAAACACTGAACAATCAATGATAGTTAAGAACTGTAATTTATCACCTTGCCACCGCTGAGAGTTTGCAGAATGAGCCCCTTTGCTTGCAGGAGAAAATGTGTTGGGGGAAGCTCAGGTGATATGGCGGCCAAGGCACACAAGGGTCAGGGCCCAATTACTCTTCATCTACTGCTCCTCATCACTACTGGCAGAATCACAATTCAATTGCTGCATTATCTAAGATATCAATACAGCAGAATTAAAAATCATTGATCCCCACCCCAACACCAGTCTCTCTGGCAGAAAAAGGTGCAGCTGTAACAGTGTGCTGATATCTACATTAGTACATTAAAAAAGTAGAACAAATAAATCAATTTAAAACACAAATAATAGTAGCCTTTTTTTGAAGTTTTAATGAATCAACTGACTCACAAGGCAGTTTCATAAATCATTTTTTTGTGCTTCTAACCATTTTCTAGGTGAATAATTAAATAAAGAAAGCACCCAAATATTTTATGATCAGGCATGAAGTGAGTTATCTGTGGGCTGGAGTCTCTCTCATGGCCAGTGGAGACCTTTCTGTCAAAATGACCCAATAGACATAAATAAATACAGAAGCAATCACACATCAATTACATAGTGCATGAACACCTAGAATGGAAAGCACCTAGCAGGAAATTGTTGAAAGGAACAAAAAAAAGAGCAGGGGAAAAAAATCCATCTCAAGAGCATTATTATTTTCATTAATCATAACCACGCCATCAACCTATCCTTATGCCTTAGCAAGAGATCTATTATATGCTCCATTTAGCCTCAGCCATATTACCTCATATGTTTTCCTGGCTGACCAAATAAGACTTAAGAGATAAAACAATTTACTGTTCATTATGATCCATGTCACTGGAATCAATCTATTAACCTGTGTTAACTGGAAGGCTGACAAGATCTCATGGACTGCACTGAGAAAAGGAAAATGGATATTTATGTTTGGTATGTCTGCCATCATAAAATGACTAGGCCTTTAATTTGCCCGCTCCAACTGAGTGGATGGCTTTATTTTCTGGTGGCCAAGGCGCCCTCCTTGCCTTTAAGCAGCCTCTGACCTGTGAAAGATTCTAACAAATTAGCTTCTATTGTGAAGCCAAAGGTGCCATCAATGAAGAAATGCTCCACTGCGCCTAAAGTATGATTGTAGAGGCAAGCAACAGAGCAGAGAACCTTGACATGATTGAATTAACCCTTTGTAGGATATCTGCTGATAAGGATAGTGGTGTAGGGGTTAAAGGGTTGCGTTGTATGCTGAGGCATGTGTCATGTATGAATCGTGCTTCCTAAGAAAAGTCTTAATTATTTTGTACATGTGTAATTAATCGGGTGAGATTTCATGGATGCTGAATTTGTTTTGTCTGCAATGAAAACCTCTTAAGCAGATCATTTCATTCATCATTACCTTTTCTGCAAATCAGAAAATGTATGGTAAAAAAAAGGATTGCACGATTGCTTTTATAAAGGTTTACATCTAAAAAATAAGAAGGAAAAAGAACAACTATGAATCTGACTGCTTAAACAATGTGTTCAACAAAGTATATTTGGAATTACCCAGGTGCATGTTTGCTAAGCACAAATAATGTCTGTTCAAAGCCAAACTCCATGTCTGACACTCATCTGGCTTTGCCAAAACCTGCAGCTCAAGAGCAGCAAAGGAAACAAACAAACATCTGATAACTAAACATCAGTCTGAACAGATTTGGAAAATCTTATTTGTTGGCCGTAGAGAAGCTGCTTAAACCAAAATGATTATGAGACTGCATGCAATTGTTTGTCATGCAAATATAAACTCTTTGAACCAAAGGATAAGCAGGGCTTCTAATTTTTTTCTAAATTTAAGTTTTATGTTTTTGTAATAAAACATCAGAGGGGTTGTTTTGTAGATTTTTCAGCTACTTATTTACATTGTTGAAGTCCTCTTACCAAGGTTACACATTTCCAACATTCCATAATAGTCTGCTAACAGGGGAAGAGTTGAAAATAACAGTGTATTCCTTTGGTTTTTCTCTAAAAGCACATTTTTCCTCAATATTGGATTTTTGCTGAAAAAAGGAAATTAGTCCTGAGAAGGTTAAAGTAGAGCTATAAGTAACTGAAATATATAAAATTACATCTAACAAATGCCATGAACCAGTACAAAAATACAATTTTAAACTGGGATTGGAAAAGGACTGGAATGAAAACATGTGTAAAAGAAGCTAATGATTGAAGACAGATATTTTAGAAAATCAAATAAGAAAAGAAACTATGTATTTGTCCTCCGAAGAATTTTACATTTTCATTAAATCTAAAAAAGGAAACAATGATTTTTGTAATAAAAGCAGAAGAAAAAAAATCACGCATAGCCATGAAAAAAGAAAAGAAAAATAGAAACATTATTAACTTGTTTAATTTTGGTAATCAATGACATCTAACTCAAACACATTTTGTTTTTCGCAAAATAAAACATGTTAAGAGTTTTTTTTCCCTCTTAGTTTAATCTTCCCTTCATTGCAATGTTTAAATATTTCTGAATATTATCATATATCTAATCAAATACCTCTGACACTTTCATCACTGAGGGACAGCGAGCCCCAATGAATAAATGTTTGGACAGGAAATGGTGGCTAAAGGTCAGTGGCATGATCAGCAGGCCAACCCAGTGTGAATATGTGTGCTTATATTATTATTTTTTTAAAGTCTTGGTCGTTTCATTAAGACTTCAAATGGCCAGCATGAAATAAATTGCTCTGAACATTTCAAACTACATCTTGGGAAGAGCTGGATTTTCCAAGTAATTTTTCCTTTCATTATTTTTTTTTATTATTATTATTATTCGATCATAACTTCCTTATTTTGATCAAATAAATGCTAAACATGAATCTGAACTACTACTAGATTTTAACTACAGAAGTTTAGAAGAAAAGTGGATGTAACATTGTGTTTACATTACAGTTATTTATTTACTGTGGGGCAAAAAAGTATTTCAGTCACCAATTCTCAAAGTCATCCCACTTAAAAGCTGAGAGGTCTGTAATAGGGATGTAATTGAACAGTAGTAAAACGCTGTACTATCAATTACTAATCAACCTCTGATTGAAAGATCGCAGGTTCAGTTCCTGCTCTGTGTGCCCATGTGTCCAAGTCCTTCCATGAGCAAGACACTGAACCCCACATTGCTTCTGGTGGTTGTTGGTTGGCGCCAGTATACGGAAGTGTGTGAGAATATGGGTGAATGGGAGTGTGACTGTACCCTTCTGAGAAGGTAGTAAAGTGCTAAATAAGAATACTATTTACCATTTCATCAAAAGCATCTTGGGAGTCTGAAGTGAACCAGACAGTCTCCAGACCTCAAACTAGTAGAGAATCTGTGGAAAAAGTTGAATGGTCATGTTTACAAGCAACAGCCCCAACCAGAGTTACATTGCAAAATACGGAGGCGAACTTTTGTTGCTGATTAAAAGCCTATTTTCTGCATCATTATACAAATTCATTTTTCTAAAAAGTGGAACAAATTGCATAATCAATGAAAGACCCACTGTAGAAATCTAGTGGGTACACACATTGTACAAGAGAAATAATAAAAAAAATAAATAAATAAATGCACAAAAGATGCACAAAGTGTTCGGTATACGTTTTTTTTTTTTTTTCATACACTGATGGTCCTGCATGCTGGATGTGAAAGGGAAGGGGTTGCTGGTAAATTTCACATCTTCATTTGGTTTTCTTTCACAACGAGATGAAAAACAAAGTGAGAAGAAGAACACCAGCAGTGTGAGCAGCATTCAGCAAACAGAAGACCACATGTTTACCCAAAGGTGATATGTCTGAGCATGGCGTCTTTTGTGGTCATTTTTGTCAGTTGTATAGATGTGGCAGCACACACACGTTTATATATTTAGTGCTGTGACTCATCAAAAATTTGACAGGATATGTCTGCTGTTCAAAGCTGTTAGCAACATAAACAGCACCCTGATTTTTTCTTACAAAAACTCTTGCAAAAACTCAGACACTCATGAGTACCCACAAAATGCTTATAGAGCTACATGTGGACAGAAAATGTACTCTCTGACTGAAATGTATTGCTACAACATAATGTGTGACTTTTGATAAATATTGGGTTGCTGTAAAAGAAAAAAAAAACATGACTTCCTGACAATGCAGCTTAAAGCTGAACAACTCTTGTGCTTTTTAAACATCTTTTCATTGTTTCTTTCCCAGGCTTTGACTTAACAAGAAGCTAAAATCAAAAAGAATGATTGCACTATTTAACTAAATCAAAACAAATTCATACTTTGAGTCACCGTGCACTTGCTATGACATTTATAAGCTTTCAGATTTGATATTGATTCTACAGACTCAACAGATTGTTGAAATTCAACAAAAGAACTTGGATTAAAACTATCTAAAAATTTGAGATTTTTAAAACAAAAAGAGCTTCCAGTGCTGATTTATCAATCATTGACAACACAAGGAAAAAAACAAAACATGGGTAACAAATTAACAAAACTCTTGAGGCTAAAATGATTCTTTTTTTTCATGCTCTCTGTGGATCGAGGGGCTCAGGTATCCCAATATCAAGCCATTATTTGATATGACTCACATAAATAACATCCACAACTAACTTTTTCTCTGCTTCCTTCAGTCACAAGAGTTTGTGAACAGAGTATTGATATGTTTAGGCTTTTTAATTAAAGTATCACAGCAAGAATGGTGGAAAATCAATAGAAAAAATTACCTGGTTTAGATGAGGTTATGGGGTTACCATGGCGTGAATGCAGCACACCTCAGTTCATTTCAACTATAGACTCTAAAGTGGTGCGTGTAAAGAAAATAAAAACATGATAAAAACATTTCTGAACCTCACAGTGAACGGAGATAAAATATATGTCCCAAGTATGTCAATAATAAATGTATGCTTGTGAATTAGCTCTTGATTTTTTTTTTTTTACCAAACTGCAGTGTTTATATCCAGAAGCAGATCATACAGATCATTACATTTTTCTGTGATAAAAGTAAAAAATGTAATTATTCATGTCAGTTATGATATGCATCTTTTCATTCCTTTCATCAAATGATTTACTTTACTTTTTGTTATAATTTTTCCAAAAAAAGGTTGATTTGTTGAGTCTTCCATTTCAGCTTTTGAGCTCTAAAAGTATCTAAATGGTCATTCCACGATTGATTTTCTATGTTTGCTTGGGTTTATTCAAAAGTAAATTACCAGGGAAGAAAGCAGTGCTGGACTCACCTATTTGTGTGTTTAATTGGCCATGTTGTCGCTGAAGTTAATTGGTTCTCTGAGTCCAGGTAGTTACTAAATGTTTGGCAGCATTAGAACCTCAGCACTTTTCCATTAATGGTGCGTGAAATGAAATGTTTGATACTGCAAATAAAATCAGTGATATTCAAGGATGTTATGGTTGGTAATGTGTTGAAACTGCCATTTAATGGGTCCTGGAAGATTGGGGTAGTGTCAGCTGGAACCGCCTGAGCCCTCTCCTGACATTGCTAGTTGCCTCTCCATTCCCTTAACGACTGTCTACACTGATTACACAGACCCCCCAAAAGCCTAAAGCTGAGGAAACAGTCTCTATTAGCAGTCCAATTAGACTCATTAGCATATTCAACTTCACTATGATCCAATATAAAAATAAAACCTTATCTGGAGGAAAATTACAGCCAGTAACAACTTGTCAGAAATGATATTCCTAAAACAATAAGAGAATGAGAGAATTGAGAATGTTCTCAAAAAATAAAATGTAAGAGTCTTTTTATAAGGAAACTATCTGTCATCATTTTTTTTTAAATTAAAAAAGCTTATTGACAGATAAAAGATTGCTTTGGTTGCTTAATCAGCCAGACCCATGATGAAACGGCAACATTTCCCTTTCAGGCGGCATTTTTTTTCTCTTTCACATTTTTAAGGTCCAGATTAAGTTTGCAGTCAGACAAATACTCCCAAATTAAATAAACACTTTTCCTGGTGACTTTTAGAGCTGGTAATTTTTTTAAATTTTTGCAGCTATATTTCTTCCTCAGCATTTGATGTCATAAGACTTCCACTTTTAATCAATGTTCTTATTTTTAGATCTTATTGTAAGATTCATTCATTCATTTTCCAATCCGCTTTATCCCTTTCGGGGTCACGGGGCTGCCGGAGCCTAACCTGGCTACTCATGGGCGAAGGCAGGACAATCACACACCCATGCACACTCACATTCACACCTACGGACAATTTAGAGTAACCAATTAACCTATGAAGCATGTTTTTGGACAGTGGGAGGAAGCCGGAGTACCCGGAGAAAACCCACGCATGCACGGGGAGAACATGCAAACTCCACACAGAAAGGTCCCCCTGTGAGGCAGGAGCGCTAACCACTGCGCCACCGTGCAGCCCTAACCACTGCGCCACCGTGCAGCCCCTTATTGTAAGATGTTACTATAATTTTAAGAGCATTGTTTGGAAAAGTAATTCACTACTCACCAAGTATTCACTGCTTGGAGCAGAAAAACAAGGTTTGCGTCTTGGTACTCAAGACTCAAAAGATTATGCAAACATTTTAAAATGTCTGAGGGCATGAAAGTGCTTTACTTTTACTGGGAGTGGCATCAGACTGGAGCGGAGCAGGGAGGTTGTGGCCCGCTCAGCGTATTTTCTGTCACAAATAAGCTCTTTTTCAAACAGCATTCAATTTGAATAAAGAAACACTCAGAAAAGCAATGTTAAACTTATTATTTATATCTGTTCTCCATCATCAGAAAAATGCTACAAAACATGCTAAAAAACACAATTTTCATCACAGTGGGTCTAAAAGCAACTAATTGTCCCATTTGGGGTAATAATTAAGTTTGAAAAAGTGGATTTTTTAAATTATTTTTTGAAATTCCTTCAATCTAGAATCTCCTTGAACAATAACTCAGAGTTAACAATGGAGCCCATTGCATGAGCTTTCCAAAGATGTAGTTTTCCAGCTTGGCTTATGGAGATGAATACCTCAGACGTTTCCGCTCAGCCCTCTGAGCCCAGGCTGGCTCAGCCTCAGGCTGCCTTTGAACAGCCAAGGAACATCCACATCTACTTCCAGGTATCTTTCCAAGAAGTGGCATGGAGTGGAGGGGAAAAAAGAGGGGGGATCTTGCTTGAGGCTTTACATCTGCTTTACAGACCAGTGCGGTGTTACAGCTCCTTTTATTAAGTCACCCTGCTGATAACATATGATTTTCTGCATGGCCACATATGCTTGTGTCAAGGGATCGGATAAGACAACAGCAACAACTTGCTGGCAAGATACTCTGAATAAAATCTTGTGTCAGAGCGAAAAGAAACAAAGTAACTTTGGAATAAATATAATAGTCATATATATCTATCATAACAGGGTTAACATAGTTGTAGATATGAAGGTGTTTTTGCATTGACATGTTTTATCATACATAGGATACGCATACATGAAATTAAACAATACAGTTTAATATACTTTTTTCTGACATTAATTTATGGCAAAAGTCCAGATACTAGTGAGCACAGCCTAGGTTGAGGAAGAGAAAACATGTCCTGGATAGTGTAATGTGTCCATTTGGCTGTGACAGCTACAAGTAAACTGTTTTTTTTTTTTTGTTGATCTTTTGTACAATTTTCCAGTGTTGTATATGTCTTTGTATGAATTTAAACCAACTTTGTTGATTGTACTGTTTATGTACTATTTCTTGCTTTGATTCCTTGAAATAAACCATTTCAAATCAAATCTTCGACCACATTTTCTTTTGATCGAGAGATTCTCTAATAGGATGCTTGAGGTACTTCCTGGAGCCAGCTGAAATCGTCGACTCTGTTTATCATCTTTAGAAGATGTTTTATGATAAGCAAGGAAGTACTTTTTTCTAAACACAGACAGTCTGCAGCACAACATACTTTAAGAGAGCAGAAAGAAAATGCTTTGTGTTCTATACTGCATGGAATAACATAGGAACTACTAGTATTACTTGGTATGTTATAATGGAAAACACTACATTGATTGTGAAAATAGGAACACAATGACAGAATAATGAACTTTTCATATTTACATTTCATAATCACTCAAGCTGTATCCAGCATTTCAAAATAGTAGTGAACTTTCTATCAGCACTGTCCCTTCACAGCAAGCAAGTTTCTGGTTCAAATCCCTGCTGCGTCTTCTCTGTGTGGAGTCTTGCCAAGCAAGGGTGGGATATCCCCAGGCACTCTGGCTTCCGCCCACAGTCCATAAACATGTTTCATGGATTGATTGGTGGCTTTAGATTGCCCTTCAGTGAGTGTTTGCGGCAGACTGTCTGTATGTGGGCCTGCACTGGGCGTGTGACCTATACAAAAGCCAGTACAGGCTCCAGCAACCTCTGTGACCCAGCTTTGGATAGATGTAGATGGACTAAGTTTTTCTTTACCAAATTGATATGTGAGAGCAATCTCATGGTTTTAAACACTAAAAAGCAACCTGCTATTTGTGATTTTTTACTGCATGTTGTCTGTGGTGATGTTCTCTAGAATGAATTCAAGACAAAATAAACAACACACAATCAAAAACGCGACTGAAAATGTTTTAGATAATGTTTGCTTGAAGTCACGTGTCAATAAAACACCAATATAACCCACACAAATCGTCACAGTGCGGAGATATAATCAGACTGTTAAATGCAGCAGTCGCCCTTTACTCAGAGATGCAAGAAATTCTGATTCTTATGGCAGCTGTGACAATGATTAATGGTGAAAACAAGGCAGGCCTGTTTGTGAGCGAAAAGGGTGACAGGCAGGTATTAATGAGCGCAGCAGTTTGACAGTTTCAGGTACGAATGGAAATAAGAGCTCAATCCATCTTTGCAAAGGTTATGTCCCCATTTCATAAGAACATGAAATCACAGAGTATTTTGCAGCGCAATAGATTTTGGATTTGCGGAAAGTGTGATGGGGCAAATCGACCCCTTCTCTCTACACAAAACATTGACAGAATTATTAGCAAAAGTTTGTTTGCTGTAATAGAATTAAACTCTTGATCTTTTCTTTCCTTTATTATTTTTCTTCAATATCCTTTTTATAGCTTTTTTGTAACTTGTCATTCACAGTTTTTTTTTTGGATCAATTTCGGCATAAATTTACCATTTTAACACAATGATTAAAATAAATGGGCATCAAACTTTCCACTACAATAATTCCAGCATACTTTCACCTGTTAAAAATGACTCATTTATCATTTTATAGAGCTCTTGAAGACAATTTCAACTGGCCTAGTTAAAACATTTTGACAACCCTTTTCATGCATTTTTAGTTTACATTGAAATTCAATGCAGAAGTTGCTTTAGTTCTTCATGTCTCCTCTCTGAACTTTTGAGACATAACCACTATTTGAACTTTGTAGCAACAGTTGCTGCTATAAGCTTTAACCTATGACTCTTCAAAAGATTCGTTTTTTTTTGGACTTAATCCAAATCTGTATACACTATTCAGCAAAGCAGCCGTTTTTAGTACTTTTTATTCACTCTTCAAAGGACTGACTCCAGGCTCCCCACACTCCACACTGACACATTTCAGCAATGACTGTTCAATATGAATATTACCACCAATAATAAGCTTACTTGAACCATCTTTCTGTTTTTAAAATGATTTTTTTCGTCTATGTACTCATAAAAAATGGTTTTGTTTGTAGATTTCTAGGATAATTCAGCAAAATTCAACTTTAGTTTGTTTTGGGCATTGTAGCATTTAAGCAATGCAAAGGTATATATAGCATAATAAATGCTTCATCAGCATTCTCCTCCTATTTTTTGCTTTTCTATGTTTTTTTTTATGTTTTTTATATTCATTGTGTAATTTTCATCAGCACTGTGGGACTTTTTTCAAGCTAGTTGGACTCTGCTTTCACATTTTAGCTATAATGGATACTATTTAATTTACTTCAGTCATTGCAATTTATAAATTTTTGTAAATGCAGTTTCATCTAGCTTTTAGACAATAGTGGCTTTGATTTTCAATGGTTTATTACTAATAAAACACCTGCAGTCAATATAACATCTGTTCCAATACTAAATTGATTAGCAAGCTAGAATAATAAGATACATGTCATCACTGCTCAAAGAATAACAGGTTTATGACAAAGCAACAAATGATCAGAAACAGTTAGTTGAACTTTTCAACTTGTAGACACAATAAATGTTAAACCAAAATGAAGCTGTATTATAAAATGAATGGAAAAAACATTCAAATACCTTTAGAATTATTTTCATTTCTTTATTTGCATGATTTACCTTATGTCATTGCAAAGCGCTTTGAGAGATGAAAATACCAATTTGTCCGTTTTGTTCTGCTGTTATAGATGCATAATCACTTAATTGCAAAAATAATTGTTATACTACTTCACAGCACAAGTTTTTTTTTTAATTGGTTTAGTTAATTCAAGGAACTAATAGATATTCATGACCTAAATTATTGATTTATTGTTTGGAGTGCTTAAATGAAAATGCAAGAGTGGCAAGATTTACACAAAAACAATTGCATCAAAAGTATTTGTTTATTATATTTCTGTGGTTTGAAAGTTTTGTTATTTTAAGCAACGTTGCTCAAGTAAGACAGTATTTTTTACTTTGGTAGAGACATCAATAGACAACTGTTTTGGGGAGTGCAGTATTTAAACCAGAAAGCTGTCTTTACTGCAATTCTTAAATAGTATACAAAAAAAAAAATAAGCTATTAACTTAACACATATCTCTACTGAGACAAAAAATGTGGGTCTATTTTAGAAGTTTCTGAATCTGATTGTAGCAATAATGGATGAAGACGTAGTGGATAAAAACACGATTGAGGTCTTGTAAAAAGCTGGTTAACATGAAGACCAGAACACAAGTCTGTTCTCTGTGATAAATATTCAGTTGGTGATGACTGGACCAGATAACCAATGTGTCTTCAGAGGTTATCGGGGAGGCTGCCACATTTGGATATATTTTATCAGAGTTCGTCCGTTATCTGTTTAGCTAGTGGCAACCACAGAAATAAAAGCAGGGGAAATTCTGAACCAAAATGAGATTGTACTTAGTGAAATCAATACATCACTCTAAATAACCTTTTGTGTAATTTATGGAGAATGATGCTGCATTTCTGTTGGCTTTCAAATGTTAATCGAGCATTTGGAAAATGGTTTAAGGGTAGTAATAAGTGTTCATCTCCTAAAAATGTCTTTTTTGTATTAAATAAATGTCAATTATGACATACCAAACAGTGTCATCAACATTAATGTTTTGTGTTATATATCAATAAAGTCTACAGGCACCATAAGGTTGGACGAAAATGAATGAAATTACATGGTTTAAAAATATATTTTTCAAAGGTAAAAAAAAAAAAAAAAAAAAAGTTGACATTTTTCTTTTGGGAAATCTAAAGTTGATACAAATCATATTTTCTATTCGCTTTACTTAGTAAGAGAGTAAAACTGTGATTAATAAAACACCTAAGAGCCACTATCATGAATTTATTTTATGACTTTTTCACCAATTAGGCCTGTGAAGGTGGGACCTCTCTGGAAAGAGGCTTTTAGATTAATCATATTATCTGCAGGTTCTGCAACAAGAATGGTTCTTGACCTCCTCTTCCATAAGAATCCATTATCTTAAACTATCACAGTAATCCTGGCTTTGGGTGGCGAGAGACGGAAGCAAGAATCAAGCCTAATAGATAGCAAATAAGATTAATCTATGATCTAAGTGCCGATTACACTTGGACCTGCCCTTGAACACTCAGGTGTAACCTTGAGATCTGCATCCACTCTCAGCCAGCAATTGGATTGAAAGTCCCTGAGGGGCTTCAGGTGGTGGAGGGGCACTTTGCCAAGACCTTTCCCCGAAGGGATCAAAGGCCAAGCAGCTTAACCCTTACAGAAGTGAAGGTGTTAAATATAAAAAGTAATGGCTGCTCATAACAAATCTATGGCAAACATATATGGGCACATGACCTTTTTTTTTATCTTTGGTACATAAATCATATTCAAAATCAAGCAAGAATTTGAAAAAAAAACATGCAAACTAGGTAACTTTAGAAACACGTGGAAACATAACAATATGGATGTATGCACATTACATTGATGTTAGCTGTGATTAAAATGTTTTAATGTGATAATATGGAAAACAAAGAGCAAATATCAGGAGGATGCTTACCTGTTCTCAGAATAAATATTGAGTGATGGACAGTATATGTTTAACATATGCAGATCAATATTTAAGACTTTAGCTGAAGGCTTAGACCAGTAGTAGACAAACGCACTTGCAGATCGATGCCCCCCTCCCTCCAATTTGACTCTGCAGCTGACTATTTGATTAATCTGGAGGGGCAGTCAGGGAAGAGAAAGCAGGCGTACAACAGCTGATAGTTTCATGCCATTAGAATGGCTAGAGTAATGAAATTTCATTTAATTTGTCAGAAAGAGAGTGATAATGTTAAAAAGCTTTTGGGTAATAATAAAGAAAAAGTCCTGAGAGATGTGAAGGAAAGCCTTAAGTAATTACTCTGCATCTTGAGTCCACAAGATGGAATATTTACATTTCTGTCATGAAAGTCTTAGGAGTAATTCAATTAGCAACGTGTGTAGAATTTTTTTTCCCCACATTCTTTTTGATTTCATTCTTTCTTTCCAGAGACAAATACATATATAAAGTCGTTTTTCCTAAATATGGAACTTGTTTTTGCAGTCGGAGATTGGTCAAAGTAAGATGAAGAGAGCAGAAATATGGACATTGGTGAATTCGTAGGAGCATTCGACAACCAGAGATATTTTCGGATTTTTTTCCATTTTTTGAAAACAAAGACAAATACATTTTAGTTACTGCCACCTTTGTTCTGGAGATGAGCCGCTTTCCACTGGCCTAGTGTCAATGATTAACCTGTCTACACACTCTGTAGGCTACTATACAATATAAATGTTTACATTCATGTGTTGAAATTAATAAAGTGATGCTAAAAAAAAAAAAAAAAACTTTGTCTTTGTGTAGCCTCCATGTTTTTATTTGAGAGACAGCAGGCGCTGCAAACAGCTTCGACCTACTTCCGGTAACACCTGACTAGGTTGCGACCAAATCTTGCAGGTTGTAACCAAATCTCATAGGTCTGTTTGACAGAAACAAAAGAAAAAATGTTTTTCTTGTGGTTGTGTATGGGAGACTTGATGAGGAAATAATAATAATATCTTATGACTCTAAGTTGAAACTTCCCGGGCTCGCCTCGCTCGTGGATCCTGTTCCAGGGAAGGAACACCACAGAGTGACAGTTCGTCAGCTGCAACCCAAAGTCTAGCTTATGGCAGAAGTCAGCGTTCAGCCACATATCTGCTCATTTTATCAACAAAACTCACTCTGACAGCTATGGGATAATATTGTGGGACAAAAGGAATCCATGTCAAAAGGCGCTCCGACGCTCAATTTCACTGCATAAAAAGAGCCGGCTCGTTGGACACAGCTCACGGCTGTGGGTCGCTTCGAATCTCGCGACCAACGAGATTTGGTCTTGACCTACGAGATTTTCTCGCGGCGTACGAGACTTGAGTCAGGTGTGCCACCCGAAGTAGGTTGGAGCTGTTTGCAGCGCCAGCCTCTGCCGTTTTATTTTGAGGATTTTAAAAAGGGGGGTCATCTTTGTGCTAGCTTTAGCCTATTCCTTTGAGAATTTGTATGAGAGTGAAAAAAGTAAAGTAAATTAACGAGTAGTAAATTACTTTTTAAATTGGGTTAATAAGTAAGTAAATTAATTACAATTTCATCCAGCAACTAAAGTAAAGTAACCAATTACTCTTTAAAAGTAAATTACCCAACACTGATTTCGACTACAGCAACTTTTCAACCTTTTCATCAATGTGAATTAGCTTATACTATCGCGGCGCAAAACAGTTTTTCCTGTGCTGATCAGCTCATTCATATTGATCATGCAAGGAGTATGTCAAAGGGCATAGTAGGTTTTTGACAGATATATGTCCAGTGTTAAAGGTTTTAAGCTTAAAATGGAAAAAAAAAAACATGTAACTGTTGGGCCACCAGTTAAATTAGTCTTTTGACCATAAATAAATAAATAAATAAAAGTATTTTTCAACTGAAAAGGGGAGGGATAAGATGTGAACTTCCTGTTCTAGACTTCCGGTTGCAGCCAATTATGTCTGGACGTAATATTGTTGTCTGCAGCCAGATCCTCTTGAAAAAAAAACTGCGAGATATCGGAGATATGCAGCCATACAGTTTTGAGCCAGATCCCAGCTCAGACTAGGAAAATTGAGACGCTACTGGATCTGTTTGTCTTTAAGTAGTGGATTTAGAATTGGAGCGGAGCAGGGAGATTTTGGCCATGGCAGTTGCTGTGTCACAAACCTGAGCATTTTCAAATCGCTGTTTATTTGCTCCTGATTCAACATGATTTGAATGAAGAAATTATCAGAAACAGCATAATCTTTTTATATTTTATATATATATTTGTCCTCCATCATGAGAAAAATGCTACAAGCACACCAAAAACATGCTTTTCATTGGAGTGGATCATTAAGGTGAAATCTGTGTCATCATTGTTTATGATACCCATCAGAAACATAAGCACTAAATGCAAAAGTTTGAAAAATGAATTACAGAAAAAATGATGAATCAAAGAGTTGAAGCAGTAACAAGGTTAAGCATAATGCTAATACCATTTACATTCCAAGGGTACAGGCTCTGTGATGGTGTTAAAAAAGGTCTTCAGAACAAAATAATCATAAATCCAACAAGCTGTGTGTTGCCTCTGACATCTATCGGGGTACATCAGCATCCTTCCTCACCACACTCAACTCTCACCAAGACAGATATGCGAAAGGGCCTGGAAATGTATCTGACCACTGGCTTCCTCTAATGAATAACTTCCACTTTAGGGCTTGCAATGTAAGCAGAAAAACCACCTTGCAGTCGCTGGAGCTCTGTCATGAATCTAACCTGACAGCAGACATACTATACAGGCGACAACACTTGTATGACTTCCATTTTCTTTGCTTTCTATTGATTTTCAGTTAATAACAGAGGAAAATACTAAACGTCTGTCCTGAGTACCTAATAAATCCTGTCTGAGCTTTTTTTATTAAGGCGAATTTAATAAAAGCAGTGGACTAGGCATGGGGATTTGTCTCACTGAGAACAGGCGAAAAATAGAGATAAGCGAAGGGATAAATCCATATGCTAAACACTTTTCATGCCTGATAACCAACAGACATTTATCACTGATTGAAACTCTTAAATTGTGCATAATATATATATATATATATATATATATATATATAGCTGTTATATAGCTGTTAGTATGACGTCACACCAGCGCCACGTAACAAGACACAGAAAGCATGTAAGAAACATTTTCAGTTGTTTTAAAACAAACGTTCTAACAAGTAAGGATTTTGACCATTTTTTTCTGTTTAATAAAATGAAAATCGTTGCTTTATATTTGTCCTCAGCTCATCCGTTGTGTTATTTCTACGGTGTTTTTTTTCATAGAAATGTGAAAACGAAAAAAGGTTTTAATTCTAAACCTTTTCAACTTACAGAAGAAAAAGACAGCTTGATCCTATACTCAAGTACCACTTTCAAAAACAGAAAACAGTTTTAAACATCATGGATTGATCATTTAAAAAATAATGTCTCGGGCTTAAACAACACACAAGATTCTTTGTTAAATCACTTTTCAACTAACAATTTGTCACTGAAAAAAACAAATATACAAGAACAAAAAAAAGTTAAAACACAAAGAAGCAACATTGTGGCACCAAGAATCCAAACCTAAAATCTATAACTCAAAAAAATCAGAGCACAAAGCGACCGCAGTAGCCTAATGTCAGCAAAGCTGGAAAAATGAAATTCTTTTTGTGGACGATTTATTAATCTGTAATCCACTAATCCTTTAGTATGAACACAATTGAACAAACAAAGTGGGATTTCATTAGCATTACAGTTTCCAAGGCACAATAGTATACACGTCTCACCACATGCTCGTACCCCTTTGAATTTCTCTCCAGCCTTTTATCCGCATGAGAAAAAGTCACAAAGGGTCAGGCCATTTAGGACTGCTCTTGCACTAGCCATATTTTCTCACAATTGAATCCCAAAGCAAAAGATTAGCACACAATTGATTCAGGGGAAGAGGAAAACCAGGTACATAGACATGATAACCTGGAAAGGTCAAGTATCAACATTAGTGACAGTCGTGATTAGCTGCTTTAACAATGTCATGCCATGTGAAAATGAACCAGCGAGTCATGTTTAGATTTGATACAGTTAGGACAAAAATAAGTCGCCGACTGCTCTTTGACTTTTAATACAAATACTTCTTTTATGGTGATAACATTGTTTCTGAATTGTTGGTCACTGTTCTTGTGTGCTGAGTATTAAATGTAAATTAAGGCAATACTTGTTTTAAAGAAGAAGAAAATTTGGCTTATACGTACACTACAAATTACTATTACAGCTTTTACCTCGTGTTCTGATGTGTAAATATGTCACAGCTATAATCAGTCACAAGAAACACTTATTTTCAGCTTTAATATTCATATTATCTGTTTTGTTGCTTTTAAACTCATAAAGAGACAAATGGAGTTGCTTGGAGAGAGATGGTTTAGTTTTATTTTTAAAGCTAATTATCAAAGAAATTTTAACAATCCATCAAATAACTGTCAAGCTCACCGTTTGTTACTAAATAAATAGATAATACATTTATAGCAGATGGCTGTATAAATGGGACCGTGCAGAATTGCCTCGCTCAGCCAGTATTTAACAAGTGAAGTCCCCATACTTCTGCAGGAGCTGGCTGACAGTCTGACAGTTCAATGACTCATGAAGGAAGCAGCCAACCATTTAAACTTGCTCTAACAGCGTTGACCCCCATCTTCAATATGCACATATGGTCTTGCGCACACAAACACACGCACTAAATATATTATGGGATGAAGGAAATCATTTGCTTGATTTGACACAGCTTGTAAATTTAATTTTCATTTCCTCCATCATGACCAGACAAAAGTGTAACCACCAAAGACATGTCTCCAGTCGTGGAGTTAAAGTACCACAAAGCCACCATTTGAGAGCTCGGTTGTGAGTGTGCAAACATCACTTGAAAAATACTAATTTACTAAAGTAAATGTGACATTTTTACAGATACAGTGATGTTTAAATAAGAATATTAAAATTCTCATGACATGTTCATTTTCAGAGTAACTTTGAGTGAAACATATTTTGTGAAAAATTGTTTCAGTATTCTCGCTGAAAGCTCATATATTCATTTTGCTAAGTTGTCATTTCACACTTTTCCTAGCAGTTCACTTTGTTTGCTAACCCAGAAACATAACATTCATTGTTTTGCCCATTTAACCTTAAGTGAGAAAAAAAAAAAAAAAAAAACTACAAATGCAAAAACCAGAGCAACCATATGCCAATCAGAGCAATTGGGAAAGGCTCAGTGTCTAGGACAGTTTCTACAGAATGGCAGTAGTTCATTAGAAGTTCGCCCCTGAGTTGTGGGCAGGATTGTTGGTGCTGGGTAAGCCTGCCTATTTCTCAGAATCCATCTTTTTACATGTTCTCCCGCTATCTTACAGTCTTTCACACCCCCAACTTAACAGTAGTTTACTCACTGATTGAAGCACTGAAACCGCTTTACTTAGAGTCACCAATGACTTGTTATTGGCCACAGAAAAAGGACTAATCTCGATTCTAGTTCTGTCCAACCTCAGCACAGCCTGTGCCACTATAGACCACACAATCTTACTCTAGAGACTTGAGCATGACATAGACCTTCTACCCTCCAGTGGTTTGAATCCTATTTATCTGATGGGTACCAGTTTGTTATGTTAAATGGACATTCCTCTCATTGCACTCGCATTAGCTATGGAGTCCCACAGGGCACAGTTCTAGGACCCATCCTGTTTATGTCAGATGACCTGGTTGTGTGTTTTTTATTTTTTGTTGTTTACTGTGCATGTTTTGTGTGAAGTGCATGTGTTTGTAGTGCCCTTAATTGGATGTGTTTGGAAATATTATTAGCATGACAGACTGATTGCACACAGCTGTGAGTTATCAGGCGCCACTTCCCTCTGACGTTAAATCAGAGCGCCCTGAACGAACAGAGATAGAGATCCACCTAAGCGGGGAGGCAGGGACAGATGATTGCCGGGTGGAACGCGAAGGGTTTACGCAACCAAGGAAACAAGGGGAGCGGTGAAGGACGCTGACTTGAGAGGCAAAGCGCGCAGGAGGAAATTGAAGTGGAGAGTGGCGTCGGACCGACTGAGGAGCGCCGGGCGACCAGCAAGCTGCTTACGGCCTCTGACAGATGAGTAAAAAGGAACTTCGGCTCTCCTTCTTGCAGTGTGTGCGTGTCCGGGAGGTCGGGTGGCAGGTTGCGGCTGAGCATATTATTTTGTGTTGCAGCTCACAGCTGGCACGCTCCACCTCCACGCAGCGACCACGCCTCCATTCCTCGCCTGGTCCGCTGGGATCCCCCTCCAGGAGGAAGAAGTTGTTGGGACAAGTGGACTCAACTGACTTTTCTTTTTTAGATCTAATTTTAATTAGATTTTTATAGACTATTTATTTTTTAAAATAAATCTATGTATTTTTTTTGACAAAGTTTTTGATTCATTTTTACACAGCATGGTTTGTTTGAGCCGATCGAACCTTGGGGACTTTTGACATTTATGCTTTACATGCTGCCCTTAGGAAACATAATCAGGGAACACAGTACTAATTTTCCCTGTTATGCAGATGATACACAGTTGTATTTATCCATTAAACCTGACCTGAATGATCACATAGAGAAACTTAATGCCTGCATTAGTGACATCAAGACTTGGATGACAACTAATTACCTTCTCCTAAACCCAGAAAAAACTGAAGTCATTATACCATCCTAGGTCCTAAATACGAGAGACTCCCTAGATGGCATAAATAAAGCCTCTAATTCCACAGTTAGAAACTTAAGGGTTTTATTTGACCAGGATTTATCATGTAATACTTGCATATCACAGGCTTTTTAGACTGCATTTTTCAACCTACGCATTATTTTTAGGATCAGAAATATATTATTGAGAAGTGATGCTGAAAAACTCATCCATGCATTTGTTATATCTAGGCTTGATTACTGAACTATTTGCTAGCAGCATGTCCTAAAAGTTCTCTAAAAAGTCTTCAGCTTGTTTAAAATGCAGAAGCTAGATTATTAGCAGGAACCAGCAGAAAAGAACACATTACTCCTGTGTTAGCTTCACTTCACTGGCTCCCAGTTTAAACACGTTCTCCTCCTGCTAACCTATAAGGCCTTGAATTGTATGGTCCCATCCTATATTAAAGATCTCATAGTGCCTTACCAACCAAACAGAACACTTTACTCCACAAAGTGCAGGACTGCTTGTGGTTCCTAGAATCTCTAAAAGCACAGATGGAGGTAGAACCTTTAGCCATCAAGCCCCTATTATATGGAATAAGCTCCCAGCTCATGTAAGAGAGGCCGACAGTTTCTACAGTCAAAGTTAGGCTTAAAACATTCCTCTTTGGACAGGCCTATTTCCAGACTAGCTAGTAATCAGATAATATTTAACTTACTGCTTCCCTACCTCACCTACTACAATGAAGTTTTGGGGAATAATTATAATTTTCATTATATCTATTACACATACTTCTCCGCAGAAGATGGTTTGATAAACCGGTGCGCTGGGGTTCTGTCCACTATTACTTTTAAAACATGTAGTTGTAGAGTTAGGTAAGCCAATTCTTCTTTACAAGTTCTGGCACATTGCCTGTACGTCCTGGGAGAGGATCCCTCCTCTGTGTGGACATCCTTGAGGTTTCTTATTTTATCCCCCCAAGGTAGGGTTTTTTTATGAGTTTTTCCTCACAGAGAAGGAGGGTCTAAGGGCAGTGATATCTGTTTAGCTTAGTAACCAACTATTGTTTATATTTTTATGACTGACTTTATGTTCTTTGCATAAATACCGGTGTGAAGCCCATTGAGATGGCTTTGGTTGTGATATTGAGCTAGATAAATAAAATAGAATTTCCTGCATCATAACAAATGCTACAAGAACATGTTAAAAACACCCAAAACAGGATTTTCTGTTTAGTGGGTCTTTAAATAATGCAATTTGCTGCAATGAGAGGTCATCATGAAGACTTCCAAGGAATTTTGTGCTTACGCTTCTTGCAAAGGATACAGCTTCCTAGTCACAAAGATAACTGCTGTTGATCTCAGTCATAAAAATATATTTTGCTTTACATGGAATGATTTATATCACGCAGTCAACAGACTTTATTTTATTTGATGTTTTTCTTTTTTCTTCATTTGAGTCTGATATGTATCATTTTGATTTCTATGTTTTGTATTTGAATGTTTCAATATTGGTTAGACACCCCCCCCCCACTGGATTATATTTTTAAAATGACTATTTTGTTGTGTGCGGTGGTCCACCGCAATAAACCATAAACTGGAAAGACTAGAAAGAGAAATTCAATTATCGGTAAAACACAGTTTAATATAAAATTCATTCATTCATTTTCCAATCCGCTTTATCCCTTTCGGGGTCACGGGGTTGCCGGAGCCTAACCTGGCTACTCATGGGCGAAGGCAGGGTACAACCCCTGAACTGGTCGCCAGTCTGTCGCAGGGGCCACAATCACACACCCATGCACACTCACATTGACACCTAGGGACAATTTAGAGTGACCAATTAACCTATGAAGCATGTTTTTGGACGGTGGGAGGAAGCCGGAGTACCCGGAGAAAACCCACGCATGCACGGGGAGAACATGCTAACTCCACACAGAAAGGTCCCCCAGCCAGGACTTGAACCGGGAACCTTCTTGCTGTGAGGCAGGAGCGCTAACCACTGCGCCACCGTGCAGCCCATATTATAAAATATTGACAGTTTGTGCTAGTGTGTCAATATTGCACGAAAAGGACATAAATCTTCCCATTTCTCCTCCTATTTCCATCAAATGTGTCAGTTAAAATATCTTGTTTTGAGTATTTCCCTATAACAGGATTTTTTAATTGATATTTATTCCATCCATCCATCTTCCGCCGCTCATCCCACTGACCCACAGCTCATGACCATAGGTGAGTACTGGAACAAAGATCGACCGGTAAATTGAGAGCTTTGCTTTCTGGCCGAGTTCTCTTTACCACAGCGGACTGTTACAGCGACTGCATAACGGTGGACGCTGTTTCAATCTGCCTGTCGATCTCACTCTCCGATCTTCCCTCGCTCGTGTGTAAGACTCCAAAATACTTAAACTCCTCCACCTGGTGCTGAAGCACCCCACCCACCCAGAGAGGGCAAACTACCTTTCTCTGGTCCGGAACCATGGCCTAGGATTTAGCGGTGCTGATCTCATCCCAGCCACTTCACACTCTGCTACAAACCGCTCTACTGCATGCCAGAGGTCCTGGCTCAATGAAGCCAACGGGACAACAGGGTTTTTTTATTCAATTTTTATTATTCGTCTGTGTCCAAAAATAAACTTTATGCTACCAATGACACCTTTATTAGTGTGAAAAGGTGTAGAAAGATTGGCGATAAAATAAATAAATGTTTATCAATGATCATCATACCTTATTCCCAAAGAACTTTGCATTTTCTTCTTGAAGTGTGTCTGTTCACTTTGAAGAATTGGGCAGCCGGCACAACAGTTTCCTGTGTTTTAAAGCTGGTAGTTGCAAACCTTTACCAGCCACTCGGCTGCTGATATTATTCTGTCAAGAGCAACAGTGTTTTCCCAAGGAAAGGAAGTTATTTCATTTCCACCTTTTGTCTGTGGTTGAATGTGAGCGACGCTCTTTCAGCAATATTCACCTGTTACAGCGCCCCTCTCCATCCTAACCAAAATATACAGCCCCTCTTGTCCGGTAACAGTGGTCTGTCACAGAAAAATAGGAATTTCCTCAATTGGTGTTATTCCCTACACAAGATTCCAGCCTGTGTGTGTTCCTCGCACCCATGATAGACATCAGTATTATCTAAATTGATGTTGAAATGGTGAAATTAATGTCTGAAAATTCACTGATTTGTGAGAAGTAATTAATCTTATGTATTTCAGACAGAGGTATAATCTTGTTTTATTTAAGCATTGAAAACAATCTCCATGGAGAATGTCTGGAGGTGTACCCTAAAACACACACACCTTTAAAATTTTGTAAGCCAATGTTTTAAAAACTTGAATGGAATATTTATCAAGGTAAGAGATTCATTTTTCTGGCTTATCCTCCTGAGACCTTTGTGAACATATGGGGACAACAAGCCTACGTATAAAAAGCACTCCAACAAAAACCTATAGGTTAAAAAATGTATTTATTCTAAACAAGATTAATTCAAAAAAAGGATTCTATTCATTGGGTTGTGTAAAGTATTTTATTCTGTTTGTGTCTTCATTCAATAAAAAGGCAGCAAATTCCTACTATTCTGGTAGTCTGTGATCTTTTTCCATGGTTCTTCAAAATACTCATATAAGAACCCATCACTGTTCCAGTTTGGAGTTTTAACTTTAGCCCTCCTTTGAGAGTGGTACATAAAGCATTGGCTATGGCCTACAGTAACCACAAAGTAAAGAGACCTAAACCAGATTGCGTCTCAGTGTGGGAAAGGGATGCACAATGAGTTGTTCTCTGAAGTGCTATCTAGATTTCAGTGTGCTCAAGTTTAAAGTTCTATGGGGTTTGGGTAAAACAAGTTTTTAGCCACTCCTTTTTAAACTCATATTGAGCTTTAATAGAATTACTTGAAAATAAATTGAGTACACTTTATGTGTTGTATGTGACATATTCTAGTGTGTACATAAAAGTCATTAATAAATCCAAAACCATGTAGCATATGCAGGAGACAATAGCATTTAGGAGGCAAAACTTGTCAAAGTAAATGGCTGTCTTGTGTGACCATGACCTTGTTAGACGCTCAATTTTCTAAGAAGCCCTTTAAGAAACCTTTTTCATAGCCTAATTTTCAGGTAATTCCATCTTTTTTCTTACCAACATGTTGCCAGAGATGATGGGGAAGGAAACAACAACAAACTCTTGTAAGCCTTAGAGGCACTTCAGAGTGCATAATGAGCTAAAGCAGCTCTGAGCTTGAAACAAAAAAAAAAGCCATTGTCTTTTACTGCATTAAACTAAGGAGGGCTATTTGTGTTGACTATTTTGTGTAATTTGCTGTTTCCACACAAACTTGCATTCTGAAATTATAGTTAGTATATACACATTTATTTAAAAACAACTTTTGTTTTCTCATTTACGAATGAAAACATGTTTGATAAGCCAGTCACTACTTATTGGCATTATTAAGGTGCAAAAGCTCCAGTCCTAAAACATTCTTCTAATAAATCAAAAGCCGTTACTCATGGGGATAATGTGGAACTACACAACCAATCACATCTTTTTGCTATTGAATATGTTGTAGTGGCTGTGCAACCCTCTTTCTGAAGCGTCTAATTTACAATTCAAAATATTCCACATATTTTCCACTATAAAATGGTTTTCAGTTTTCATATTTTGCGACATGTGTGGGCTTAAAAAAGCCAGTGAACTTTTTAGACAACAATCTACTCCCTCCACATGTTAAATGAAACAATAAAAAAAAAAAAAAAAAACTCATTTGCAAAAAAGAGAGATTATTTTAGCAAAAAAAACCAAGAAAAAAAATTATCTTTAAAAGACATATTTCTAAAAAAAAAATAAAAATACATATACATACATACAGTACATATGAAAGTCGGAGTTCTCAAAGTCATACTGATACTTCAATACAAAAAAAAAAAATTCATCTTGCTTAAATATGCACGAAATATATATATATATATATATATATATATATATATATAAATAAAAACTTGACATCAAATTATAGATCGCTTGAAAAGGAGTAGAAGGGACTGAATTTAAATAATCCCACCTTGTTCGTAATTTATGGTCAGATATTATTACCGTACCAAAATTGATTTAGGTCATTAAGCATACATAAGTAACAATTATTTACATTTTATGGAGATAAAACACTATTTTTATCCTGTCAGTAGCTTATGCAGAAAAAAAGAATCAGTGATGCAAAGTTTCAAACATCCACTAATGTAAATTCTTTCTCATGAGAAAAACTCAGCAATAAAAGAGCATGTTTCCAACATCTGAAAAAATCCTTTACATAAATCAGTATAAAGATATATATATATATATATAGATTATTTTCATAAAAGTTATTTTATTATTTTTATTTAATTAAATCAGGTAAATGTATATGTCAAACTTTTCCTTTAAACAACAAAGGTTGAATATCATAGAAAGAAAAGATTGGTGAGCAGCTCACTATTTTCACAACATACTCGTGTTAATCCTGCTCTAGATTGCTGTGCTGAGACTGCTTGTATTTACATATGCAGAGGATCCTGCTGTTTTGAGCGCACCGTTGACAAGACAGAGCAATTAATCATCCTGAAATACTCCTGCAGTGCAACAGACGACCCTTGCAAAACATGCTGCCACGGAGCCTGTGCAGGTGTGACTCAAACACCCTTAAGAAAAAAAAAAACATATTTTTAACAATGTATTTCTTGTTGGTCACAACTTTGTAGCTAATACTCAGCCTTGGCCCAATTTTTGAATGTGAAAAATATTGGAGTAATACAGAATTTTTAGATACAATGAAAGTTTTGGCTATTGTTGGATTTTACATCTTACGCCAAACTTATAAACAAACACTTAAAATACTAAAGTGTATGTAAAGTTAAACTCCACACTTTAGTTATGCCCAAAGCAACACATTTCAAGACCCCAAGGAAAATAGCAACCACCTCGTGGGAAGCTAATTGAGACCTGTAATAAACAAACAAATATCTAAGCTATTTTGCTAAATCCTGGAGACAGCTGATTGTCATGGTAGAGAAACTACAATTTGCTAGCAAAGTGAATACCAAGGGAAAACCTTTCACTTCTTCTTTGAGGTAATTAAAAAAAAAAAAAAAAAGGGCAAGGTCAGTTCAACAGGTAACCACTAGGTGGCTTTTTACACAAGCAAGACAATTTGGGAATATAAATGTGTGAAGTATGAAAATTAAAATATATTTTTTGTAATCCATAGCTTAATGTAATAGCCAAGAAACCTAAAATGAAAATTACCCGTTTTGACATTGAAATTGTGAACAAAAAGGAGCATTTAGACCAATGCATAACCACTGAGTGTTCCTTAGACCTAACCCCCCCCCCAAAAAAAAAAAAAAAAAAAAAAAACAGTAGTCAAAATAAACTTATTTTCAACTTAAAATATTTCTGGTAGATATTTTAATTAAACAGTTTAGATTAATAAGCAATGGATTGTGTTTTTTTGGCTTTTTAAAATAATAATAATCCTGTTAACTTTTTGGCCACCTTGATCTTTCATCAATGCTTCAGGAGTACATATGACATACACAAGAGATGTAAATTTAATAAAATAATTAAAAAGCTATTTTCCAGTTGAACAGGTTTGGGAGAACCCCCTCTACAAAATGAATAAACCAACCTAAAAGCTAATGAAACTCTGACTTAAGCAAAACAAAACTGACACAATGATGTGACCAAAAAGAATTTTGCAGCTGAAGACCAGATGATATACAGAGACTGAGCCAATTAACTCAGTAGATACAGCTGAGGAAACTGAAAACAGGTGAGCACAATTAACCAGAGATTGACAGAACAAGTCAAAGAAGTCAATGTAGAAAACAAATACAGACAAAATATTTGAAAAAGTGAATATATATATATATATATATATGTATATATATATATATATATATTCACTTTTTCAAACATATATGTGTATATATATATATATATATGTATATATAAATATATATAATATATATATATATTCAGTTTTTCTAACATATATATTTGAAAAAGTATATGCTGTGCATATATATGTATGTATTCACTTTTTTAAACATATATATATAAAATATATATATTCAGTTTTTCTAACATATATGTGTATATATATATATATATATATGTATATTGATATATATATATATATATATATATGTATATATATAAATATATATAAAATATTTATATTCAGTTTTTCTAACATATATGTTTGAAAAAATATGTGCTGTGAATATATATGTATATATTCACTTATTTAAACATATATGTAGCGGTGGGAGGGTGGTAATTTAGAGCTATATATATATATATATATATATGTATCATAACATTTAAGGAAAATGGAAACATGAGTTACTAATCTATACAGTTTAACAAGTTTGTCAGTTTTTGCAGAGAATTTACGTTCATTTGGTGTGATTCAACAAAGGAATTAGCTGATTTCTTGTAGATCATTAAGAACTTAAAATGCGATACCAATGTAGAGTTAATGGTGTTCAATTTGATCATAAGCCATTTATTTATTTTACCAAATCTATTCCATTGTTATGATTTGCCTTTCAAGATGAAATGTCCGTTCTTACTAACACATTCTTTTTAAATAAATTTCACCCAAAAGTGTAGTGCGGAAAAGACAGTGAAGACTTTAAATGCTGCCTTCACATCAGCAAACCCGCGCACCACAACGGCACCTGCGGTCGCTATCTATCTGCCAGGCAGCCAGCCGCCGGCGAGAAAGCGTAGTGAGCTCCGCTGGCCAAGGACCAGAAGCCTGAGCAGTTAACCTCGGTAGTAGATAGACCTCGGTAGACTTTGATCAAGTCACTGAAAACGTCACATGCACAAAGCTGAGTCCCTGATTGGTTGACACATCGCATAAACATAATCACGTGCTGCAAGACCTCAGATTGTGTCTTTACATTAACTTAATATTGAAACTTGACGCCAATGCTATGCCGGTCGCATCCGGTGTAAATGCACCTTATTACATACACAGGAGAATGTACTTTGTGCTAAAATAGGGGCAGTCGTGGTGCAGTGGTAGGATGGTTGTCCTCTGATCGGAATGTTTGATCGGAAGGTTCGAGTCCCACCTTGCCCACCCATGTGTCGAAGTGTCCTTGGGCAAAACACTGAATCCCACATTGCCTCTGATGGAAGGTTGGCGCCAGTATTCGGCAGCGGAGCCGCCATCAGTGTGTGATTGTGTGTGTGAATGGGTAAAAGGGACTTTGACTGCAAAGCGCTTCAATGAAGGAAAAGTGCTATATAATTATACGCCATTCACCGTAAAACATTACACAACTACAAAGTAACAGAATGGAAGTCTGTTCCAAATAAAGTAACTGCATCTTGGCCTCACTGTGACCTGGTCAGGTGTAGAGAATGTCATCATTTGTTACATGTGAGACTAAACAGTAAGGTACAGATAATGCAAAGGAGATTAGCTCCTGAACTGACCTCAGGGGAAAAAAGGAGCACAATCTGGTACAGAAGATGCATGTCAGAGCCTCACAAGTCTCAACTGACCTCATGACTCCCCACTTTTGCTGAAGGGTTTAAATTCTCCACTCCCAAGTTCAGAGTCGATTTGTTATCAAATCAAGCGTCGGGTGTCTGATTCATTGCTATTCAGCACTCTGGCTGATTTATATGCAGAATGTAAAACAGATGCCTTATGCGATACATATTTATGGTGAGCCCTGCTCTCACAAGATTTATTATAGGTTCTTTCATCGTGGTGTGCTTGAGCTGTGCTATGATGACTTGTATTTCCTCTCAGCTGCCAATGCCAAACTCATTAAAAAGGGGTGTGACTATTAATATACATTGTAATACTGACAGCTCCTAATTTATTATCCAAGTACATGTTTGTGGCTTCTTCTTTGCCTGCCTTTCTTTGTTGGGGAGGAGGCAGTTATCTCTTTGTATCATCATGTATATCAGCAGATGTAAGGAACTGTACAAGTGAAGTGGAGACAAGTTCACTTGTCATACATAGTACAATTTTATAATTATTGTTGTTTTGGCTTTATACTGTAAGTCTTCTGTGCCATTGGTGTAGTCTCTTAATTATTAGACATTTCAGAAAATAAAAAAAAAAAACCAACACTGAGAAAAATGTCTGCTTATTTTCTTTGATTCACTTTTATTGGTCAAGAAAAAATGAAAAAGTCAATACAAAGTAAGATAAATATGTATGAAATAATTTTCAAAATTGAACAAAATCTAAAATGTAAACCTAAGTTGTTAATTTCGCTAAAACCTTGTTTTAATTATTAAGGTTTTTGATTAAAAAAAAGGCCAAAGTGAAGCTATGTGGGTAAGAAAAAGTTAAATATACTGGACAGAAGGAAATAAAGAGGTTCTGATTTAGTCATGTTTTTGGGGGGGGTTTCGGATCCACAAAAGTGATCTATTTTGCACCATAAATGAATTTATTGTAATCAATTGTTAAACGTTAAGGTAAAATTGCAAAGACGAGCAAGGAAATATTTAATATTCCTGCCATAAATATCTAGAAATTGCCAACAATCAATGAACATAGTTGTACTAGATGCACAAAGTTTGCTCAAAGTTACAAACAACCAAATCTTGATTGTTGATGATCCGGAGCCAACAACTGGAGGAACAACTGGTTCCTAACAATCAGAAGAAAAAAATGGCAGTGCTAAACCTTCTTTGCAAAGACTCACTGTCTAAAACTACTACACCCATTGTGGTGTGCCTTTAAATAGAAGTTAAGACAATTGTTGCTTTATAATACCATTTTGAAACTGTTTCAAAAGGAAAAGCGTAAAAACCCTTTGATAACTTGGAAAAACTTGAAAGGGATGAGTCGTCTGCTGCTCAGTTAACTGGTTGATTGACTCCTGGCTTTTGACAGTCGATTAGTCCTTGGCTGAGACAAACATGTGCAAATGTATTTTGTATATTTGCTTCAGCCAAGCACCATTGCATATTTTAAATACCATGACACTATTGCACTTGAAAACTCAGATGACGTGTTGCACATTGACTTGATGTGCAGCAGCATATCCGCCTTACAGCAGTCAAACAAAAGCATCAGGGTGAAAGTCAGTGTGCCAAGTTAGGATTTAATCAAAGACAATATTGCTCACACCAGTTTGTCTATTAGATCTATTCAGATGTATAAGATGAAAAGATTTGAATGCAGGTGATGCCTTAAATCAAGCCTAATGCATCAGTCACATGCACTCATAACCCGTGCAGATTCTTCTGGCTTTTGGGTTGCCTTGGCCCGTAGAGGGTCATAGACAGGAGTGGCTGCATCTTAGGAGAATTGCAATTGCCTTGCTGTTTGTGTGGCCACCTTAAGAGACATCATGAAAATGGAACGTACAATTGCTGTGCGTGTGGTAGATGTATTCTGAAGTATTTCTGCTTCCCAATGTTTATTGTTTTATGTGCATCGGTTAAGGGGGTGGAAGGTATGAGGGAGGTATGAAGGTTGTGTGTGGGTCTGGTGGTGGGGTATTTTTAAAATTATTTTGCTTGTTTTAATGCAACTTATTTTATGTGTACAGCATTTTGTATTTAATTATGTATGAAAAGTGCCATATAAGTAAAGATTGATTTGGTTTAAATGTAAGATACACTCCTGACGTGTGGGTAACGCTGTCGCACTGAAGCATGCTCCTCACTGACTGCACTCAAATGCTGCACGCATGGGGTGTACAGGTGATACGTAAGTGTCTACAGAATGCCCACACAAACTTGAACAGCTTTAACGGGCTTCTTGCACAGTGCGCAGATTTTAGGGGGGTTGAAAAACTGAAAAATCTGTACGACATACCTGCGTCTCACCTACTTCACCCATACTTACCCTTATGAGTTGTATAAATGCTTGCCATGATCTGTTGTCTGCAGAAAAAATATGCATTAATATTTTCAATCTATGGCTTCAGCGAGCAATCTACGATCTTAAAATTTCATGCAGGCCATACTTGATACATTCAGGTTTGCACATTTTTTGTCTGCAGACAACCCGTTTCCATCTGTGAGGGCAATTGTGACCACGACATAAGACAACTATTCAGCTATCACACTTAAAGTAGAGCCCTCTGTTGGTAGCAAAACAATAACTCTTGACAAAAATACTAACATTCATATAAAATCTCCACAAAATGAAAAACAGCAAGCAACTTTCAAGAAAGGAACAGAATTTTTAATGTTTGATTTACCTTCATAAAGACACAATTACAGCCCTTTGTCTCTTGAAACCAGAGTGGTTCCAAATATTTATGTCTGCTTTTCTTTTTTTCAAATAAAAGAACAATTTGCAGATTTGCCATTGAATCCAAAGCAACTATTATATATATATATATATATATATATATATATATATATTTGGATTTGTTTTTATTCTTATTTATTCTGTATTTAGATCACAGAATAGTTACAAATTCATAAAAAAGATAAATTAAGTCACAAGAAAAAAATCACAGTTCTTTCTAAAGCAAAAAAATCTTCTTTTTATATATTTTTCTTTTCTTTTTTGCCAAAGTCAGTCACAGTTTTAATGTTTTTAACACATTACTGTGTTTTTAGTTTATTCTTTATGCAACACATGGAAAAATAAAATGAGACTTTATTTTATATCTGTTAATTTGACAAAATTAGACATTTGGGGGTTTTGTTTGTTTATTTTAATTTAGACTTAAGTTCATGTTGGCTGTAAATTCTTAAAACAATATTTACTTTTCAACTAGATAAGAAACAGTAAACGTAGTTCTGCTCTAAAATACCTCAAAAAACCAAACACAACAGCAACAGCAAAAAAAAAAAAAAATAGACAATTTGCTTCTTTTATTGTAAGATGTCAACAATTCAAATATGCATTCATTCCCTTTATCCCCATTTCTTATTTTCTTCTTCATCTCACACTTGATGTGCTTTTATCTTATGAGACCAGTAGAATCTGAGCCCAGGAGGACCCCGTGGGTCCCTAAGCGAGAAGGCTCCTAAAAATCTATAGAGCAGATGTATGATGTTATATGGTCAAACTGGCAAACACAAAAGCTCTAAAAACAAAAGCCATGAATTAGGAGAGAGCCTTTCAACAGCGTGTTTTCAAAACAGCCCAGCCGAGAGCTCAGATGCCGCTCCTCCTTCTCAGTGACTCCCTCGCTCCAGACTTGCTCTCAAGCGTAGCTCCATTCCTCCTTTTCTGCCTCACTCGCTGTCTCCCCCCTTTCTCTGTCTCCTCCTCTTATTCTCCCTCTCCCTGCCACCCCCCGAGACTAAATGCTTCAAAAGAAAAGAAAGAACACCATTTTTTGCTAATTAGCCGAGGATTTAACAGGCGCAGGATATGCTGCCTCAGTATTGCATCTGCTGTCCACGGGCTGTCGACTGTCCTGTGAAGTTGAGCCTGTGTGGCTAAAAGTGGAAGAAAGGAGTGAAGTAGACACACAAATGCGTCAGTGGAGATCCTGAACAGGCCTCCGATGGGGGTGAGCTCAAACTGGGACCTAATCATTCGTATTTAACATTTGGGAATAAAGAAGCCCTAAATTAGAAGAGTAAATGGCTCTGTGCCCCACCTCCAATCCATAGAAATGTTCACAAGCTTCTTTCTTTTTACGTTTATTTATTTATTTTTTTTTAATCAGAGCCTTTTTTTGGCAAGTTTATATGTGTGGGCCTGCTTTGCATATTTGATGCATGTGCTTTTTAAGCACTTAATTACTGCGATTTTCCTCATTTGCTTCTAAACAAAAATGACTCAAATGCATATCTGTTTACTAGGCCCATGATCTAAAAGGGATTCGTCTGGATAGTTTTTGAACTTTGCAGCTTAATGTAGATGCAAGTTCAAATCAGTTCACATAAACGATAGCAAATTCTTCCGTTTCTGATTCTTTTGAAAGGAAGCCATGTAACAAATTCAATGCAAAGTATTTAGTATGACGTGAATTAAAGAATGCTTCTTTTTAAGGTGAAAACAGGATGTAAAGCAAGCTTTCTTTTAATTAAATGATCTTTTTTTCCTGATTAAAGACATATGAGACTTTTGCTCTATGTTCAGGTCTGAAGACAGCCCATAACAAAAACAATGTTCAATGCAAATCTGTAAATTTACATTTCAAAGACTACTATTCTGAAGAGTCTGCTTATAATCATTTTAACTTATGCAGAGCTACAAAAGGCTGCTTTCCAACACTAAACCCCTTATTGCCTGTAAGGTTTTCATCTTATTGAGAAAAAAAAAAAGGGGGGGGGGGGTACATGGTAAGCCTGAGTGTGGAAGTACAACAAAGTGGAAAATTAACAGAGTGGAAACTTAATAAACAGTTGTTTCAGTCCAGCACAACCAACTCCCGCAGGAAGAGAAAGGCCAAGAGCGGAGGTACAGCAATGAGAGTCCTCTGCTGTGTTCAGACAGGAAGCCAGGGGTGAGCCGATGGAATCTGAGAGTCAGAGTTCAGCAATCACTATTAGAAAAGAGGACAGCGCTTCTCTGGCTTCTTACATCTGGTCAGCATTTCTGTTTTAATAGCGATGCTGAAACACTATCTCCCTCCTGATCACCTAGTCAGATAAAGTAACTGCCAGAGATACAATTGGTAGCTCTGTTGTCATGTCCTAAAACACTTGTACTGAGATCTCCGAGCTGTTGTTATATCGCACGCTACAAGAATCAGGATAAAGAGGGGTGCAGCCCACTAACATTCCCAGCTACTTCTCTCAAATGGCTGTATTTATCAGAGATGTAAGACACACATCCTATTAAACCAAGGGCACCAGAGAAATTCCTCACATGATCACCGCAGTCCCATAACTGTCTGGGACAAAAATGGAGGCTGAGCCGTATGTCAGCTATATGGAGCAATAACCAACTTAAGAAAGTGGGGTAATAGAGCTATTTACCTGGGGAAAAAAAGAGAAGAAGAACCCCAACACACCACCATTTAAAAACACTTCAATTAATAGATATTTATAGTCAGTTGTGTTTTTTGCGCTTTTTCTAAATATCACTTGAAGAAAATGCCATATAGATCAGTTATTTTTAATTAAAATCATGTGTGAAAGGCAAAAGCACAAGGGATGGACAAAAATAAATAACATTTTCAATTTAAAACGTGCTTCGACATTACAATAAAATCACATTACAGAAATAATGAAATGCATTGATAAAATAACAGAAACAAAGAAAAATGAACGTAAATGTAAAAAGAAAATAACTGATTTTTGCAGTTGTGCATACAATACACACTTAGGCCAGTTTATGTTTATTAATTATAGTGATTATTAACTGAAGTCAAGTAGTTTGATTTATTGCTTGAAAAAGAGTGGAAAGAAGTGAATTTACATAATCCCACCCCTACTGAGTTACTTTATTTTATATTTTAGCAAATTTGTCAAAATTCCTGTCCTGGTCAGATCAAGTACAGATTTTTTTGTCAAGTCACACATTAAAGGGGCTTACTGATTATCCTAAGAACAAATGTTGTCACGGTTTCAGTAAACAATAAAAAGATGAAGTCGCATGAAGGTAAAATGGCTTTGAAATGTTTTTTTTTTGTGTTTTTTTTTTTTTAATTAAGAGCTAGTACCAAATAGTGTCCTCCTTCAGCATCATCTGGTTATCCATTTGCACCAGACGTTGCACAAACAACTTTAAGTTAAAAATAAATAATGATTTAATGAGGTGATGTTAGGGTGCAAACACTGGCTGGCTTGTTTAACTCCACGCAAGTTTTTTACACACTGCTCGAATGTGGAGCAATGCATCTGCAGCTTTAAGTACATTTACACTGTTTTCAAAACAGTGACAGAACTGCTTGTTATGACATATTACCAATGTATAAAAAACTGTTTCATTGTTCATGCTGTGGCTTGTCTCGTTATTTTTGTTGTCATCTTGGTTGCTGTTCTTGTCACACACAAATCGCTGTGCACATTGACTTGTGTTATTGAAACTGCTGAAGGCTGCTGATGCAAGGAGGTGAACACTCAGTAGCTTAACTCATTATGCCTCTTTTTTCCCCCCTTTGACAGGCAGCATGGAAGCGCTGAGTAATCGGGCTGTAATAAATGGTACCGAGGTTTAGAACGACGATCAAAGATTTCTACTAAGTGGAAAAGAAAGAACAGTATGGCTGCTGTTAGGACTGTAACGGGGGAAAAAAAAGCTTTATGATCCACGACAGGTTCGTTTGTGCACTAGTCAAATTCAACAAAGGGAGCAAATCATATTTTGTAGATTTTTTTTAATTTTATTTTTTTTAAAACCCCATCGCTGACTCTCCAGCAGGAACACTTTAATAACATTTAGGGCAGGGAGAGTGTGAGTGCGCGTGCTGTCCAGCAGTCATGCAGGATAATGCTGGAAAATCCTCTGAGCCAGGAGCAGCGGGGGCCACTTGAGGCGGGGCAATTGGGCAGACTGTGAAACAAGTCTCCATAAGAAATGTGCTTATCTATGTAATCATGCAAGAAATATGTATTGTGTTGCTTGTGAAAACATTTAACTTCAAGCTCCTGTTCCTGTGTGTGTGTGGATGTAAAATCACAGTATAACTGCTCCCCCTGGTGTACTTCTCCCTGTACTGCCTGGGAGGATAATCTGAGGCATAATTGGTGTCCCTTAGGTTAAACTCTAACTTCATAGCAGCAAGTAAGTAACTGTATAATACTCTGAAAAATATTCCCCTATAATCCAGATTAAGAGCTCTTAGAAAAATATCTAAATTACAAACTACATACAACAGCTAAAGTGTCACACTCTTTTTCTCTCAGGATAATTAGAATCCATATTTCCACCGAGAGTGCAGGCAAAATCTAAAAAAAGAAAAAAAAAATCAAAACCCATATCACTAAACTCCCCTCGCTTTCCCACACACACTGTACACAAATCCATGTAAAGACAAAATGTATTCCTCATGATTTATTAAGCTCATAAATCATAGAAGGTTAATGCGCCACGAAACCTCCTCAACATCCTTTAAGTGTTAAATCATCACGTTGTGGAGAGGTAAAATCACAGAAAGGAGTGGGGGCAGCCGCGAGAAGTGCAGTAACCCAGAAATGGAGTTTAGGAGTGTGAAGACCCAGGCCTTCAGTCAAATATGCTGCCATGCAAAGGATTAGAGGTCTGTGAGGCACGAGGTCTTGACCTGCAGGCCTTAGACCTTGGCTGTAATCTGACCCAATGCCAGGTGTGTGCCTGTGGGTCAAAGGGAAAGCATGCAGCCAAAGACAGCTCCTCAATAAAACCCTCGCTGGTCCAATTAACCCTTTTAATTCTTGTTTTTCAAACCTTCAAATTGTACGAGCTTGAGTTGCAACCCTGGCAAAAGGCGTCATATCACCTTAACTGCACAAGCCTACACAGTCAGCTAAATGAAATGTGCAGCGTGGAGATCCTAATAGAGGGAATGTTAATGGCACGCTTACTCCCTGCACCCGCTCAGCTTAGCTTTTACTTTCAAAATAATTTACTGCACCTTTAAAGCACCCTGTCATCTGCAGCCAGAGACCCATAACTGTCATGCTAGTCGATCATTTACCACACGATCTCCTAAGTGTTACGTGTTAATGGGTGGAAGCTGTAGAAAACATAGGGAAATAACTAACACCTACAGAACCAACAGATCATCTCTGGAGAGGAAAACCGTATCATTTCATAACACATTCAAGACTGAAGCTTTATATTACACCACCTGCCAAGACAGCTCCCATTTTTCAAGAGCTTGTCAGAGAAGAAGTCTTTAAGGATGCTCATATACAACTAAATAACCCAGAGAGACTCTTCTTCCACTAACAACAGTTGTTGACAGTGGGGAATTTGGAATAGTGTATTTACTGGTGACAAGGTTAATGCAACATAGTATAAACCCCCAATACTTTGCACTTCTTGCCACACCAGACGCCTGATTTTAAGTCAATAATTAAACCAGAAAAATGCTTGTGCACACACTTCCATATTTAACAATTTCCCAACATGATAATTACAAGTTTCTGAAAAGAAAAAACAAACACATGAAAATGTGTAATTATGCACCTCATTATTTCAATTTTTATTAGACATTCCAGGCTGGGATGACCTACTGGCCAAAATTGCACTTGAAAAAAAGTCCATGACTAGCTGCAGTCTCAGAGGGTTATTAATTGCTCCAGCATGCCCTTCCACAATGTGTTTGGATAGGTGTTTCTTGTAGCTAACAAAAAAGCCTTTGTACTCCTTTACTTTATTCTGTGACTCAATTAGGGAAGGAAATGAGAGTAAATACAAAAAACCTATTGTCCTTTTTCAAGACCTCCCCTCACCTCCCTATTGCCATAATAACAATTTAATGTAACTTTATAGTTTTTTGTCTGCAATATGTATTCACATTTTTCACCTGTAGTGAAGGAGTCAAAACATGAGGCTGCAATGATGCAGGTAGTGGAGTTAAGTGCAAAAAAACATTTTGTTGATTTAGAATCAGAAAACAGTTTCAAAAGGCATTCAACTGAAAATATAAAGCTTTGGTTCTACAATATAGAGCTGAATTTGATGATTGTATGAAAAAAAATAATACATTGAAGTCCATTAAATTGACTGATTCACCACAATTGAATGCTGTAAATCTACAGAAGAGGGTGAAACTTTTTTTTTTTTATTTGGTATGTTTTCTTAATAGATTGTGGTTTTGTAATGATCAAAAAAATAAAATTATTACACACACACACACACACACACACATATATATATTTATATATATTTTTTAATTTTATTTTATTTTATTTTTTCTTAAATGCAATAAACTTTAGTATGCTTCATTTATTACTGGATCATTGGGAAAAATTACCGTAAAAATAAAATTATATGCACAAAATAGGGTTTGTAAACATAAATATTTTGCACCACAACAAAAATGTGTGAAACTTGGAAGCCTTTCAGGCTTTTTCCTTTGTGAAATTATGTTGACAGTGTGCTTTGTCTTTGTTTCACCTCTGCACTTTCCTCCCTGCTCAGCTCCTCTCATTCACTTTACTTGCCTTGGAAAGGGGATTCCTACTGAGGCAAATTCCAACATGCACTTGCCAAATGACACATGACCATGGGCGGGCAAGGTTACCAGTACTGACTTTTATAACCACTTCTGCCACCATGCTAGTCTCCTTTTCTCCCTGCCTGAAATAGTAAGTAAAAAAAAAAAATCGTTGTTAAGAAAAAAAAGCTCAGGACAAACCTGCTGCTCTGATGCCCTCCAGGCTCAAGCTGACAAAAACATCAAGATAATGACAGCAAAGCATGAGAGGTGAACAGAAACCACAAAGGATGCTAGAGAGATAGGGGGCCAAAAGGTGGCAGGGCACTACAACTCACTCATCAGAGAAAAGTACAGTTTTGCATCTTGAGGGATTTTTAAAAAATCCAACTGAGGCAATAAAATGCCAAAAATAAGCTACCAAAATCATAAAAAGGTCCCCATTTAAACAAGTCTAATCTAAACAAGATTTACATATGTTGTTTATTTAAATGGTCAGCAATTGACCATAAAAACTACTGTTTTGATGTCTTATCAACTCTTCATACTTTCATTCATCATATTTTTATACATTTGAAATGATCACTTCATGATTTTAATTGTGCATTTCACATTGTTTTAGAAAAGCTTGAAGTTTAGGTTGACGTTCTAGAAACCTTTTTGTGTAGTTTTACATGTAAAATCTCACTAAACTTCAGGAAGCCATAACATAGTTTAAAGCTCTAAAATGCAAGAGGTACTGGGGTACATGCCATTAACCCCAAATCTTCAAACTGACAGGCATTTCTAAATCTATTTCCACGCCATCTGAACATTAAATACCTTATGAGTAGGTAATTTCTCTGAGAGTGACCTTGAGATTTCACTCCTATGCTCAATCATAATCTTGTGCACAAGTAAAAACAAAAATAAAAAATGTTGATCCAATAAATAATCTATAGATCACATTTGAGGTGGTTTGGGAATTGCTTTTAACTGTTACTCCTGAGAGACTTTCTAAAGAAATCGCAATAAAACGTTGCCTTATTCCAGTAATTCTATGAAAAGTAGAACGTATTTCAAGTTTTTCACAAAAGAGATGCACAGTGGTGTAGTGGTTAGCAGAGTAAGAAGGTTAGAATCCCGGCTGGATCTTTTCTGTTCACCCTGTGCGTGAGTGGGTTTTCAATGGGCACGCTTCCTCCCATATTCCAAAGATATGTACTGTAGGTCATCTGGTAATTCTAAATTGTTCCTTAGAATGTGAGTTTGTGTGGTTGTTCATTTCAGTGTTGCCTGTGATGGACTGCTGACCCGTCCAGGGCATATTCTGCCTTTACCCGACATTAGTGGGGATAGGCTCCAGCAACACTGAGACCCTAAAAGGAATTGAGCAGTTTGAGAAGATAGATGGTTTTCAGATGGCATATATAAGTGAAGGCAAACATTAATACTGATAATACTGATACAACAAGTTATTTATACTCTTATTTTGATTCTTTGTTGCTGTTGCTTTAAGTCCCATAATATGTGATGATCTTTTAAGAAAACCATGAATATTTTCATTATGGCAGTAAGATTTGGTGATGTTTGAAAACGATTCCTCTAGGTCCTACTGCACTATCATATTGATAATGAAGTTATAAAAATAAGTCAAGTTTACAGGAGGTTTAAAGCAGGATTACTTGACTAACTAGTTAAAAAAATACATCTTTAAAAATATAAAACCATAAACTTTATTTATTTTGCTTCTAGTAAATTCAATAAATACACAGTCTTTTTTTAGGACTTCTTTTGTTTGCAGCAGTCTGACCTGGAGAGGCCAGATCCTCCAGTTGCTCTAAGAGTTATTTTCAGTCAGATGTGTCAAACATCGTAACTGGGAGGTATTCAGAAAGTAATCTGACCAATTGCCAAACACCTCAGCTGGCTGTTTTTAGAACTAAGCACCACCAATTCTGTTCCAGGTTCCTCCATAATCACTAAGTTCCTTGACCACAACCTAAGAATTAGCCTGTTTTAGCTGCTCCACGGCTTTCCTCAACACAGACAAAGATTAGAACATTGATCAGAGGGGAAATGAACCTTACTGTATTTTGAGTCAGCTTTTCTTTTAATCTCGAGAAGTACAGAATCCACATTACTGTGGATATTGTTTCAGTGTACATATTAATCTCTTATTAGGTTCAACTTCCCCAGTTGTTAGCAAGACTCAGAGATACTCATACCCCTCTTGACGCAACAAGTTACTCCCAAGTGGAGTAGGCAAATCCACCTTTGGCTCACTGAGAAGAACCGTGACTGCAGATCCATAGGTGTTAACTCTCATCTAATTTTGGACCTCCTGAGGGCTGACAAAAGTGGAAACCACACATCTTCTGGCCGCATGTGGAAGCACAGTTCACACTTAAAAGTTGTCTGGCAGTGCAGACCAATCTTATGCCTTATAGTCACAACTTTCCTAAAAGGTGGAATACGGGATATCTGCTGGTAAAAAATGGGAAAACCTGTACAGGGCACACAGGTGGCCTGCACAAAATTTTAGGATCGTAGAATGTGCAGTGAACCTGTAGAGCAAAAGCTTTCCAGCACTTTTTTTTTCTATGTGCACGCTGAGGGCGACAGACAACATGTACAGGTAGGGTGAAGTAGGTGAGGCGCAGGCACGTTGTATGGATTTTTCCTTTTTTCAATCTCTCCTTGAAACCTGCACACTGGAAGCCCCTTGAGGGTTGTTCAGTTGATTTGTGCACATGCCTTGTACGCTCCTTGACTGGCTTTTAGAAATTAGGAAATTAGACAATCAGAGAATAGTGTGTGGGCGTCCTACAGGCACTTCCGTGTTAACATCTGCACACCCAATCCGTGCAGGGATTTAGTTAGTAAGTAGCTAGTACGCACACCACACTAACAACTAGTGTGGCTTAAAGACACTGTACAACAGCATTACCAGATGCAGCCCCTGCTCTCTACGACCCTCTATGGGCCAGGACAACGCAAAAAAACCACAACATCTGAACAGGTGCACGTGACTAAGGCCTTATGCTATGGCTCTGTCATTGGGAATAGCAACTATCATTCGGAAATGAATGTCAGAAGGTCAAGCATGTACAGAAAAATAGCTATAATAATGTGAAAGTATTATAACCATATGAAGTTTAAATACCACTGCAACATGATTTTTATGTTAATCACACAAAAACAGGTGATCGACAATTGCCTATTAAGTTCATGTGTTACTTGATAAACAAGTCTTTTGAACAAATTTAGAGAGTCTGTATTTGAAGTTGCAGAGGATTTTTGAAGCCTGTCAAATTCCTTTTTAGATGAATCATACAATTTCCTGGCCATGTTACAAGTGCTTTCTTTAAAATTAAAACAGTCAAACTTCACTTCAGTCTAACAGCCTGACTTTTGTCAGAGCAGTTTGTCCTTAAAGCATCAAACTACAAAAAAAAAACGCGTCTAATTAATTCACCTGAACGAAACGCATTCTCTTTTTATAGACTGAAGTCCAGATTTTTTTTTTTGTTAAACTGAGGTTTAAAGCTGCAAAAATGCCACCTATATATCATGGTTTACAATTCTGATTTGAAAAATAGCACAGTTAAGAAAAAAAAAAAAAAACATCCCAGCATCCTTGGTGGGCAGAGCTGACATTTTGGGGGATTTTTTCTTGGCATTTGATCAGTTTAACACTGACCCAGTTTTGTCCAGATGCCACTAAAAGTCAGGAGCCAACTGAACAGGTCTGTTCTTCCTTCTGAGTTCATGCGTTGCATTTTGGACATTTGACAAACATAGACAAATTTAAATGAGGCTTCTATTCTACAAATAGCTTTTTTAAGTTACACTATATGTTGTAATTACTTCACTTTTGACATGACAGCCAGTTGGCTCCTTTCATTTCTTTTTTTTTTCTTTTTTAAACTCAGTACATGTTTTTTTCTTGTGTGTGACTGAAAGCAAAGGCAACTTTTTCAATGTTGGTGAGGTTTTAGTATTTTTTTTAAATTATTTTTATAAAGTGAGGGATTTAAGACAACAATAAAGAAGATACGGAGTCTGTTGTCACAAAAAACGCTACCAAAACAAGGGCTAGCAAAAGTTTGGTGAGTGTGAAATAATGCATTGGAGGCCCAGCATGACTGCGTTTAGTCTGCTCATCAGTTTATCATTTATCAGACAGCAGGAGATTCGGAACAGAAGATATCGGGAGGAGGTAAAATCCAAATTTTTTCACGGCATACCTTCCTTTGTACTCCAGGATTAACGATTGGGCTCAGAGAACCTGATGACTTTAAAGCTTCAGAAGAGAGAAGGTTGAAAGAAATCCAGATTTGAGGAGAAATACCATTAGAGAATGTCATAAATCAAGTGTGCTTATGGTGGGGGAATACTTTTTATAAGACCATCTGGACTTTCCTAGCTTAACATTTTGAGAGTCCTCTAATGAGAACGAGGTTTTAAGTATGGGACATTTTTTGTGTGATTCTCATGCTACGTTCACACCGGGTTCGGAAACGCACGTTCAAGCAACTGCTTCCAATAAAAAGTTTATGTAAACGTGTGCAAACGCAAGTTTTGGACTCCCGTGTTCAAAGCATTTAAAACCCTCGCATCCCTACGTTAGTTCTAAAGTCCATTTGTGGGCTCAATGTACAAAGCCCACAAAGGCAGTAATTGAATGTGCACTGAAAGTCAAACCAGTTCCATTTTGACCAATCAGGGACTTGGATTTGGTAGTCACGTATGAGTAGTGTCAACTGTTTGAAAATTGATCATGATTTTGGTTTATGTCTGGTTGGAACTACATGACACCAAGTCAATCATGTATCAGAAAAGAGCTGTGAAAGAAAAATCCTGGAGCAAGATTTGCGAGGTGTACACCACTTTGACGTTAAGCACCAAGCTTCTTCCAACTGTGAGTACACCCACTGAGTAGCGCGTTCAAAAACCCATGTTCAGTGCGTTCTTAATGGTGCCACACATGCCCGGTGTGTTTATAGCTTCAAAGAAGATTGTTTTGTGTTGTTTTGGCTCTTCTGGTTTTTTAGTGGGGAAAAAAACTCGAGAACATGTTATGCAATGTACAGCAATGTGACGACGGCCCGTAAAAATGCAGTGGTCACCCATTCACAGCGGTCATTGTGTCAGAGTCACACCCATTCATAGCGATCATCATGTTAGAGTCAAGCAGACACCCCAGCTTCTCAGAAAGATAAGTGTGATTCTCTCCAAGGCCTTCAGAGACCTGCCAACTTCCTGCAGACACCTCTTCCTCCCTGCGCTTCCTGATGTTATCATAATCCAGGACCTAGAGAGGACCTTTGTGGCTCATGGCCTCGTTTTCCGCTAGCACACGTGTGCGTCACATTATCTGCTGAGAGGCCAGACGCCGCATCCTGTCAAGCGGAGGAGGGGTTGAACAGTAATGTCGGTAACAGGAAAAGGAAGAGGACAAGAGCAGGATTAGGTGAGAGAATTGAAGGAACCGGCAACAGCACTTATTCCCCGTCACCCTGAATGATTTTTAAACAACTGTCACAGGTTCAAACATTAGCATCTTTCAAAGGATCTTTGGCGAACCAAATTATCTCATTCAAGTCAAAGAGTGTTAATTGTTGGAAGAGTGGAAATCGTTTACCACTGTTCAACGGTGGTGGTTGGTGCAAAAGGCTAAGGGGCATAGGATCTTTGTGAATGCTTTTCACTTGTGCATACATGCAGGCCTACCATTTGGCAGCGGGATAAGTGAAAGTCGTCATAAGTTTGGTCTGCGCACTTAGCAGGCTTGGAGCTCTTATTTCAATGGGCGCCTAAGCAGAGTTTGACTTTGAAGGCTTTGATCCGGAGGCAACGCTTTGGCATTTGACTTCTACCTAAAAAAAAAAAGCAGTGTGTCAGACCTCTAGGGTCACGGGGATCACTTATCGCAGCTGAAAATAACCAGTGGCAAGCCTCGATTTGGGGAATCTAAAAGAGGGCTGACATTAGCAGGTGCCCCGAGGTGGAATAGAGACAGATACAGAGCAGGTCACTGACCTTGGACCACAGAGAACTTCTTTTTCTTTTCATTTTTTTTTTCAAACCTGAAGGCCTGGACCCACTAAGCTGAGAGCTGTTTCAGCTGAAACTAGAGAACAACATCACAATATCTAAACAAATGAAAAACAAACACAAGTCATTGAAATGAAATAATGTATATTATTAAAAAGTGCTTTGTCACAAATGTGAAATGTTTTTACCAGCATTCAGGCAGATGTAAAACAGTTCAGTGTTAAACTAATGATCAAGTGACTTCAAGTCCAACTCCAATCATCTTTTAAAAAATTTCCTAGTGTTCTCAGTGGTATTTTGATTAGGATTATGCTGTTTTTTTGCCAAAATCAAAAAGCCTGTCTGTGATTTTTTAGGACATAGTTGCCGCAGAGCAGCAGGAGCTCATCAGAAATGTGTCTCCATTTCCCCTGATCCATCTGTTCACCCCCTTCCTTAGTTTACAAACCCTCACAACCTAGCAACAAAAATGGCAAGCATTATATGAACAACCCAGCTGTACAGCTTTGATCCACATGGCAGCTCAGTCGAGGAAAATAATGACGTTAATGCATCTATTGGTCTGCGAGTGGATGCATCCGGATGGACCAGAGCAGGGAGACTGGGTCCTGCCAACTGTAGCACCTACGTCACTGCTGCATGCTTTTTTCTAATGACAGTTTTTTTTTATCTGCTCCTTATTCACGGCGGTTTGAATGAAGACATACTCAGAAAAGCAATTGTAAGCTTAATTTTCTTTAAAAATATCCTCTGTCATGAGGAAAATGCTACAAGAAAATTTTCAAAAACACAATTTTCATAGGAAAGTATTAATGGAGACAGAGGTAACCAGCAGGAACTAGTTCTGTTAGTTGACTTCCTTTTGATGAAGAGCTCATTTAAGCGTGCAAATGGTTTTCCACCAACAAAAGCAAGCAAAACACTTAAAAGAAAAGAAAAGAAACAGTTAAAGAAAGTCACAAATTAATAATTCAACTAATAACAATAACTCATGAGGATTAGGGTTATTTTTCATGAATTTTGAATCAAAATCAAGACTTACAACAGAATTTAAAAAGACATAATATTAAACCTTGAATCATTGTCAATAAAACCTAAGGGCCCATGCTGCAGCACGTTGAAGAACATGCATTATGATGGACCCGAAGAGATGTGACTGTAAATGTTTTGTCTGACACTGGATGGCTTTAATGAACATGCCTTTTACAAAAATATTAAAGTGATGCATCTTAAACCTTAAACAAGGGCTTGAATGTGTAACACAAGATAGCTGCAATTAAATAGATCAGTTTCCTCTGCCTAAAAATGTCTCTGACATCACACCGTCTGCTGCTATGGAAGCAATCACCAAGACTATAGAGGGGAGGAAAGTTACAAATTGATTAAAGATTTGTACACTACATCCTAAATTTATTCCTGCTTTTATGATAAGATCAAGCAGCCCTTTTGCCACTTCTGCGGCATACAAGAGCTCTTTAAATCAAAAACGCAAGATGACGATGATTGACTATTGTGGATAATTAAGGTTGCAATGCATTATGAAAGATGAAATGATTTGTCCACATATTCACCTAAAAACTATGATCATCACTGAGACATTTTTTTTAGTTTCTCAAGTTTTATTTATTTTTTTTTTTACATGGACCACTGTTCTCACCTTACTTCAATGGATTATCTGCCTCTGAAGAATGGGTGGGAAAAAAGAAGAAAAAAATATCTATGGGATGCAGTGTGCAGAACTGTGTTCACAGAATTATCTGTGATTACATAATACCAGATAAAATGAAAACACAAGCAACTGTAATCAGCAAATGTATGATCCTGTCTTAAAAAAAATCCATGCGTGCATGGGGAAAACATGCAACTGTGTTCAGAAAAATCCAGTCGTGATCTGAACAAGAGCGTTTTTGCTGTGAGGTGACTGTGCAAACCACCACCACCATGCAGCCTGAAATCGTTGATTAAAAGCTATATTTTTATAAGTTTAACTCAGCCTTAATAAAAGAGAAAAAAAATACTGTCCTTTAGAATTTGCTTTTTTTTCCTTGTTGGTTCAACAAAATATTTTTAAAATACTTACTATTTACTTTACTATACTTTTCTAATTTAATATAAGCAATAGACCAAAGACCAATCCTTTTGAATGTGCACATTAACAAACCTCTTTATTTTTATTTTATTTTCTTTACTATTTTAGCATCAAAAATATTAAAAGTACCGTCTTGAGAGTTAAGTGTAAAAGCACTTCTGTTTAAAATCTGTAATCATTAACTCTGGTTCAGAAACAAAATTTGGTTCAGAACTGGTTCAAAATTGCTAAATTAAATAATGTTTACATAAAGAATAAATAGATTTGACTGCATTAAAACAAGTCCTAAAACATCAAGAACAAGACTTGGCTGAGAAGAGAGGTTGCAGAAAAGAACAGAGTGCAGAAAGCAGGTGGGGAAAGGACAGACAGATCAATACGAGTCAGGAAATAAGGTAGAAAAGGTTATTTACTTGACATTGATCTGTTGTAGCGGTAGCAGAGCTTAGCCTGTTTCTCTTTTGTTAACCTTTAAGCCGGAGTATACTCACAAATGACAAGGGAGTCAACTAAAAGGTGTAATTTATGGATCGAAGAAGGTCGCAGTTCCTGTGTCACAGACTCTCGCGCATTCAGACACAGCCATGAAACATATATATACAGATGCAATTATCAAGGAAAATAAAGTCAATTTTTATAAGAATTGCAGACTAGTTAACTTGGGAGGTCTTTTGCCTCATCGACAGTTTACTGCAGACAAAAATGTACAAATCCCTTTTTTTTTTATACACTTTTGTTTATCTTAAGGCATCGTGCTTAAACACAGAAACACACAATTTTAACTATTTCTTTGGAAAAAAAAAGTTCAGTGTTCTGAACAAGTAGATTCCAGCTTTGTATACATTTTACTGTTTTTATTCCACATTTGAATAAAGCAAAAAAAAGAAGGCTCATTCATATCCAAGTTGCATTTTTATTATTGATAAAAAATAAAGCTGGAATATTTATCTTTTTGATTTGGGTTTTTTCTACTTGTGGAGCACCCACAAGGAGCAAATGGCGATGCCTCAGAGATCGAGTTGTCTCACTTCCATAGGAAAAGAGGTTACGAAAATAACTCATATTTCATAAATAATTTGTTCTTTAGTGTGTACTATATTATATATGGATATAGTTTACTCTAAAAGGCTTAACAACAGCATGAAACAGACCCTATAAAGACCCACTCCGAAGAAAAATGTGTTTTTGGTGTTTTTAACATGTTCTTGAAGCATTTTTCTCATAATGGAGGACACATAAAAAAATTAAGCTTAAAACTGTGTTTCTGAGTATTTTTTATTCAAATTGTTGAGAATCAGGAGCAGAAAAAATAAGTGCAGTTTCAAAAAGCTTATAGTTGTTTTATACAAATTGGCAGACTACAAGCTCCACACTGATGCTCCACACTGTTGCAGTAGTTGGAGGGTAAACAAAGGGATGACAAAAAATGAGCGCAGGCTTACTGCATGCCAACAATGCAGAAACTACGTCCTAGATGATAACATTTTTTTTTCCTAAAAACTGCATAATCATAATTAAAAGTCCACTGGAAATGTTTTTAAAATAAATTCTTGATATTAGGGATTATAGGAACAACAGATGTTTTTCTTGTGTCAGATAAGAAAGTCCTTCCTTCCATAGGAGTCAAAGGAGCTCATGATACAGCTTCACAGGAACCATAGAATCCATCCTCTGTTTCTCTACCACTGTCTGCTTGGCAACCAAGCAAGACAGAGAAAAACTTCAACAGACATTCAGAACTGCAGAGAGGACTGACTTTAGAAGACCTGTACACCTCACAAGTCTGAAGGAACTGGAAGAATATCTGCAGATCTTTGCAGGTCACTGCAGGCTGGCATCTGGCTCAAAACTGTGCAGCTGGATAGCTCCAGTATTGCTCGCCATTTTTTTTTTTTTTTTTTTTTAACTTGTCCTGTCCAACAGCTGAGCAAACAGATATGAGCTGAGAACCTCTTGTATTAGACAGATTTTACTCTTACAATCAGGGGTTATAAATCATAGCGAACACAAAATGTATGTTGGTATAAGCCCCTTTTGTAATTTAAACCAAACTTTATTAATATATATATATTTTTTATTTGTGTCTTTTTTGTTGGACCGGACGGAAAAGGAAAGGGGGAAAAGGAGAGAGTTGGGGGGTGGAGGGGGGGAAAGAGAGATGGTGCATTATAGCAGTTAGAGAATGGCTACAGGGAAGGGAAGGTAGATTTGTTAATCTACAGGCAACAAAATGCTGGAGCTTATACCCATTGCAATAGTGAATGTTGGTCTAAAATGGGCACGGCCTGTCCACACACTCAGCTGTTACATACCTGCCGGCTCCGAGAGTGTTCACAAACTTGTCCACATCCAGTTCACACGCACACTTGTGCATACCAACCAACACATGTAAAGCATTACATTCCGTCATGCACACTATTTGAAGGTGCAAAGGTGAGCCGACGCCTGTACTCAGGTGAATGTTATGTTAAGCTGAAGTGGATGATGGAATGCACAAAAAAGGAGGGAGAACCCCCAGCCATCCCCACACCAAGACACCCGCGCCGACCAGGGCCCGCCCCCGCACCCATACTGTGGGGTCAATGGAGGAGATCCACCCGCCAGGCAGCCCAGCCAAGCACCCAGACCAGGGCCCGCAGGACAGCCACACGGGCCCCCAACACCCGAGTGCAGTGAGGTACGGAAGCGCAGAGCGCAAGGCCCAGCCCAGTCAGGAGAGCAGCCCTCCCACTGCGCCAGGTGGCCCAGCGCGGGGCCCCACCCCCGAGAGCCCCACCACCCCAGACAAGGCGCCCACCACCACCCAGGAGTTCTGGGCATCCCCCCACCCCAGCCCCGGGTACGAGCCCGGGCCCCCCACGGGAGACCCGCTCCAAAGCTCGCCATTTTTGCTGCACCCATAATGCGAGGGTGGGGGTGTTAGGGGGTAGCAAGACAGATTGTAAACAGTGGGATGATGGGAAATGGGGGCAGAATTACTCCAAGCCAACAATCCAGCCGATGACTCCGATGGTCATTTCTAATACATTTCTGTTCCTTTGCAGAAGCTATGTTGTTAAAAACGACACAATTTTTTAAAATTATTTTTTTGACTGAAAATGGCATTATCGTAATCAAAAGACCACTAGGAGCTCCTTGATAATAGATCAAAAGATGATCGGAGTGGGACTGAAAGTTCAAGAGAAAGCTCTTCTCGTCATCAATTACAAAGATCATGAATTGAATTTTTATTTTTGTTTAACAGTGCCTCCAAATGTAAGGCTAATCCCTCTGAGTACATTTACATCAAAACTTTGCGTGTCTTTTTACCTCTTCTTTTAGGAAAATGCATGTGTCAAGGAAGTGTTGTTGTTTTTTTTTTCTCCTTTTTTCATTTGTTCTACAATAAATGACTGAACTTGGCCAATTCCACAGAGTTTGTGGAGCTGCTAAATAAACATGCTTTGGGCGCTGGGGTTCGCAACCTTTCCTCAAGGCACAAACCTTGTTCTCTAATGAAACCTTCAGTGTTGTGCAGAATGCTGTCCTTTTTTCAGATTTCTGTCACATCACAGAATCTCATTTTGTTGAGGAAAAAACTGAATAGAGATAAATGTTAATTCTAAGCAATGAACAATTCGGTAAACGCATGCTTTGCTTTCTCATGAGGCCCATTCAGGCCATTTAAAAAAAGCAAAGGATAAAATGTATGTACATATTTTAATGTCTCTCACAGGTCCACATGTATGGTCAGTTCTCAGAAATCAGTCCATTGTGTATTCTGGTGACTCATTTCAAGGAGGAAGTAGACCCATGGGGTTCGCTGACCCTAAAGATGCCAGGAAATTTGTTTTTTTTGCTCCTGAACTTGGCTATATCTCACTTTCTAGAGGTGCATGTCCCCCTCACTCACTCTCAAGGACCAAGCCAATCTCCCTTTGTAAATAGAACTATGTTTTATAATTCCCCCTTCTCTCTCAGATGACCATATCAATAATGCAGAGGAACCATATCTGTCCAGAACCATAAGATCATGTCTCCGATTTGGGCTGGCAGTTATGGTAATAGTTTGGCCAACAATCCACTCTAGTAACAATGACCACAGATTACAGCTGTTTTCAGATCAAAGAGACTGCAGAGAGGCCCATGATTGATTGCTCACCAAGAGACAGAGTCAGGCAGTTCAGCCCCCACATCTCACTTTTGCCTTCATACTCTGATAAGAGAAACATTCTGGCATTTCTAATCTCAGAATATTCCTTTTAATCCAAAAAGCATAGAAACATAAAGCTTCGGGGTGCTTCTTAAATAAAACGTTTGCCGACATATAAAGACACAAAACAAACAAATCAATAGTAAACACTCACTTCTCAATTGTTCTTATAAAGTGTGACCCTCTCGTCTTCACAACGTTTAATGAGGACATGTCATATTATACTGAGAAAAACATTATGTTTCTTATTTAATGAAGTGAATACTGGCTTTCAAGTAAAGATTTTATTCTCTTTTATCACCATATTGTTCACAATCAGGCAGTCTCAATGAGAAATGTTCCATTTTATTACAATGACCTCTTCTTTTTAAACTGGGGTAAAACAGTCAGTCGCAGCACACTGTGGTTTTCCACTGCAAATAATGTGCAACATAAAACCTTAGAGTCCCAACAGGAAAGCTCAAAATAAATTATTACCACAAAAAGCTGTGACATCATGTGACGAGGATTCATTTGCATATTTATTAAAAAGGGAGACATTTGTGATTAATGGAATCCAGCCATGTCAGAAGAAATCAGAGCTATTTAAAAACTCTGTCTGAAAAAGACACAATAGTGACTCTTCATAAAATACTAATCTCTGACATTTTTTTCAGTAAGTCCCACTCTGATCAACTTTTATCTTTAAAGCGCTCCCTGTGGTCTTTTAATTAAGATTATTCCCCAAAATCACAAACATTGCATCATTTCTAGGACAAAGTTTCTGTAGATCGGCAGGAGTTCATTATAAATTCACCTCTGAGTTGTGGGTGTGACTGTTAGCATGGAGTAAGCCTTCCTCCATTTCCCGTTATCCCGTTTACACGCCATCCCGCTAGCTTACAGCTCCGTACAACCCCAAACTAGCATTAGCATTGAAACAAAAATATCGAACCTATCCAGCCGCACAGTTTTGAGCCAGATGCCAGCTCAGACGAGGAAAGCAAAGTGGATGTATCAGATTGGAGCAGAGCAGGGAGAAAGTGGCTCGCAAAAAGTACGGGCTGCACACCTACAAGGTTCTTCCAACAGCATTTTTGTCTGCCACTTATTTACAATTTGACTAAAGAAATACTCAGAAATGCACTTTTGAGCTTTGCTGTCTTTATTTATGTCCTCCATCATGTGAAAATGCCACTAGAACATGTTACATTTTCATCAGAGTAGGTCTCATGTGAGAGTTCACAAGGCTAAATTCAAGTTAGTGAACAAACTAGAAAACAAAATGTTTGGTTCGACCGCTCGCATTTTCACATTTACCTCCAATATTAGCAATAAGGCACGAGAACATAAAGAAAAAGTAGAATGAAAATCATCTTGACGACAAGGGCATTGTCAGATAAGTAGAGAAGGGGCAGTCAGAGAGCTATTTAGAGTGACGGTAAATGGCCTTTTTACCATTTCAGCTCCCCTCCCCCCTTCTCTCTCCCGTTTAGGGATGGCATTAGAGACTGCAGACTGACATACATTTTTTATAGCTTCATAAAGTCGTCCAATGACCAGGTCACCCTTCTCATAACTAGGGAGCAGAACGCTTGAAAAAAGCCATTCATCACCATGAAAGGGCCTGCTTGTCCAAGCGCCTTCAAACATGCGCACAGTCTGGCAAGAGACGCTCAGCACAAATGCTAACGTACTTCTGCCACTAATGCCAAATGACCTTCTCACATCTATTAGCGGGCTGGCTGACGCAGAGGGCAGACACGAAGCTGTCTTGTCTCCTGCAAAGAATTCAATGACAAGGAATAGAAAATATCATGCATGATAATGGCTGTTGCCAGCAACAAAATAACCCCCCCCCAGCAGGTAATGTCAAGCGAATATGAAATAATCTAAGGTACGCTTAATTGTTCACACAAGAAATCTTTGTCTCTATGTATATTACCGCATAAATTGATCATTAATGTAGAGGTTCAGTTGGAGGTAATCTAACGGAATAACATGACATGCTTTTTTAAATGTGTCCCCTTTGATTTAGCAAATCAGAGGGACCTCCAGTGTAGAACTCGAACGCCCCTCGCAGGCAAACCATCAGACCACCAAACCCCATTAGTGTGCAATTAGTGACAGCTGGTGGGTTGTCAGCTTGGTAATGGCCTCAAAAGGAGTACCCATGGAATACAAAAACTACAAGTGGTGCAGAGGTTCGAACCTTGGCAACAGCAGTCAACAGCCTGCTTGTTACACGGAGGCAAAGGTTTCCATTCCCAGATAGGAGAAATGTACAATCCTGAATTTATCTCCACTTTTTTATTCCAATACACCCTAACAGAAGTCTTGCTCTTGTGAAAATATATATCTCATTTTACCCCAAGAGTGTTTTGTTTGGTTCAGTTCCTGCTCCTGCTGGCCTTTCACTACAAAAGCAAGAGCTAAGCTATGTCAGAAACAAGAAGTGGATGGACAGAGACGAGAGGAGGAGGAGGAGGAAGAGGGGGGATTGAAGTAGTTTAATAATTTATTTAAGAGGGAAAGAAGGCAGCCAAGGGGAACAAATAGTGTTTCTCCCAGAACCAAGCCCCTCTGACCCCAGCGCTGCGTACCTGAAGCCCAAGCCCCATCGCATTAGTGAAATTCTTATTTGATGGCATTTTAATATTCTGCCTTGATGATTTTTTAGCAACATTTACTTTCGGAGGTCTCGAGCGCTTCCCCCTGAGGAAATGAAACATGTCAAAACCCATTACGAAAAAATCAAAATTTAAATACCTCAGCCGTGTTAGCGGTAATACACACGATCCCCACCGCTCAGAGGCAAGGCTCACAAACACTCATCTGCTTGCCGGCTCGTAATGAGTCTGTTTGATGGGTAAGCGATTTGTGGGTCACCAAGCATACGTTACAGATCCAATTTAACCCTTGATTGCTTGTACTCTGGAGGACCTGGGAAAACGTGTTATTGAAATTTAATACCAGATCATTTCTTCTTCCTCCCATGCAGGGACAAAGGTATGCTTGCATGACTCATTGGATGGCCTGTGCGGGATGGGGGAGGCACTAGGAAAAGCAGCCAAGGAAGAAAGAGGGGGGAGACAAGACAACAGAAGAAAAACAAAGACGATTTTATGCATGGAGGCAATCCTGGCTTCATCTGTAGGTCTTGCTAAACACCAATCCAATTAGCCCCTGAGGGCAGCAACTCACTTGAATGTGAGGTTTCTACCATGTGATATATCATTTTTATAATAATGTTTATGGCAGTTTGGAACCAGCTGTTGACAGTGAAAGGGAATGGTTCAACGTCATTTCATGAAGAGAAACAGATTTGATTTTCTGTGGCAAAAAAAGGGTAATTGCAGACTAAAAGAAATCCATAATATTTAAATGAATCCAAAGCTTTACTTTTTAATTATTTAATTTGTTTTTCAAAGCAATATGATAATTTCCTGTTAAGAAATACAATGTTAAATCTTCATGCTTTTCTTTGAGGAAATGTCTAAATGCAATCAAAGAATTTTCTTCTTAGGCTTAAATGAATGAAGAATGAGGTCTTTGCTTGAACTTGAAACTGTTTTCTTGAAGAACTCTTGACGCATAAAAATGCATTTTCCAAAATGTCCCAATGTGTGTATGAAAGATGAGATTTAAGGCATCATACTAGTAATTTTACCACTTTTAACTAGTTGTGTGCAAATTGATTTGGTTAAAAAGCAGCAACTTTGAACAAAACTAGAACTCTGAAAGGATGAGACTTCCTGTAAAAGTGGGCTAATTGAGAGCTCAAGAGAGCAGTCGGCAGCCTGGTATGGCTCACTCAGAGTATTTGTCATTAGACCAGACTGCAGGCAGAGAATAGAGTGCAGTGCACCATTCGTCTGTAACCAAGATTTATGCTAATGTCTCCCTGCATATGCTTATTCTACATATCTATATTAAACTTAATAGACTGTTACATTGCTTCTTAACCTCGGCTTCCATACATGATTACCTTCTCTGATTTCTTTGCAAAATGGCATATAAACACGGGGCAGGAATTTTATCAGCGTGTCAGTGAGTTTGTTTCCAGTGGCAGCCCATGGCTCTCATAATCATTTTAATACTTCAGAGACTCTATCGGAAATGCCAGCCTGAGAGGAAACAGTTAACGTGTCACTCGAGTCTTTTTTAAAGTCCTCCATTTTTTTTCTGCTTTCAAACAACAGCAGGATTCCAAAAATCTCCCGCATCTTAAGTTCCTCAGCAACAATTGTAAATTAAAATATTGTGCCAACATGAGCGTATAAATATCCATACTGGCGTTTTTAGTGTTGTATCCAAATAGTTTGGGGTGCATTAATGGTCGTCTTGTTTTACTTTTGTAAGTTTTATTTGTACTTTGTGTTCAAGTTAGTTTTTGTCCCACTCAGTCACACCAGGTTTTTTGTGATCATCCGATCCTATTTACTTTTGTTATTTACCCTCAGCTTGCCCATGAGTTTGTTTTGTTTTTTTCTACTCATCTGTTTACTACCTTTTGATTTTTTTTTTTTGTTTTCTAGGCTGATTCTGTCATGTTCTGGCTCATTTAACAAAGCTTTAGCTTTCCCTCACAAGTCGAGACTTCTGCATTTGCACCCTCCAATGTACAGTGGCCGAGACCCGCCAAAAAAGAGTAACTGTGCAAACAAAAACGGCAAATAAAAAGAAACGCAGCTGCAAATAAAAGAAACACTGCTGAACATAAAAAGAAATTATGTTGCAAATAAAAGAGTTGCTACAAATAACATAAAATAGTTATGAATTGAAGTAAAACTAATAAGTGGAACTAAACACAGAGCATTTTTCAGTCTGACATTTTTGAAGAGCACACAAACATGGCTGGCCTAACAGATCACAACATCCAACTTGCCCCGACATCGCTTAAAGTGACCGTTTGGAAGCATTTTGACTATAGTGTCTACGGTCAATTGGCTTTGGGCAAAAGTCAAGTTCTGGTGCATCAAAATTAAATATGGAGCACAACAAATTTGCAAAATCACATTGTATGGTTCCATTCAGAGGAGAAAGAAGGAAGAAACTGTTCAGTTGCTACTGGTGTGAGTGTGGTTTCAACAAGTTCTGCAGTGAGCACTTCCAACGGTCAAAAAAGCATATTGGATATCCCAAAGACACTTCCCACCATCGTCAGAAAAGGCTAAGCGAATAACAAAGTCAATTAGAGCTTTTATGGCAAAGGATTCAAGACCACGTTCTATGGTGGAGAATTATTGAAGGCTGTTAAGTTTTGGGAAAATCTTTTGATGCAGTGAAATTTTCTTGATTACAAAAGGAAATATTTTTCATGTCAGAATTTTTATCTTCTAAATAAAAGTTAAACTAATGTGTTGATCTTATATTTTCTAGAAAATTTGGGGGAGAAGAAGAAAAATCAAAGAATGTTAAGGAGATTATGTTTCTTTTTAAAAAATGCGATGCGTGCATTTTTGCAGCTTCGGATACTTTTTATTTCTGCCATCAATAGACAACATAAAAAAAAAAAGTTTTTTTTGTTGTTTTTTTTTACTAGAGTTAGCTAATTAAAACCAAGCTGTCAGCTTCAGATTAGATTATTTATGTTACTTTTTACTTACTTTTTACTTTTAAATCAAATTTTAGGATTAAATAAAACTTGAACAAGCTAGAATTGATTTTCTTTTTTTTACATGTAACTTTACATTTTTCTCTTTGTGACTTTGACAGTTTTTACGGATGATTTTTAGATTGTTGATCAATTCAATGCATTTTAATAATAAAGTGCTAATTTACATTAGAGGACGTCTTAGGTGGAGCATTAAGTTAACAAGCTCATCAATTTAAGTCAAAAAGGTTCCCATGTTTTAATATTTTAAAACATGGAAAGGTCTTTGATCATTACAATAATAAAAAGAAACTATAGCCTTTGGTGAAAAAAAAGGAAGATGAGAAAAACAAACTGAATGTCAAAGAAGCAACAGGACTTTTGTCTTATGTTAGTAAAGGGAACTCTGCTTAAAAAAAGAACACTTTCAAATTTCCCCCTATTGAACATTTTATGTCATTTACTGCAAGTAAATGTCTACACTACAGGCAGGTACAGAGTATCAACACTGTCAGCACAATTAGCTGATCAAATGTCCCACTTGTGCTAAATAGATTCTCTGGTCTCACTTTACACCTCACACACCGTCAGCTCTATTCTTCCCAACAGAAGCCACTCTGCTAGTTTTCTGATTTCCAAAGTGCTACTTTACACTGAGTTTCATTGTATGAAGGCTTTCCAAGAAAAAAGGCAAAAAAAAACAAAAAAAAACAGAAAAGCCTTCTTAAGTCACTTAGCCCCAATCCCCATCACCTACCCCCATCACTATCACCAAGGATATAAACTCATTTAAAGTAATACCCCAAGCACACTGCAAAACCTTTCCATTCAATATCCAACCGTCATCTTTAGGTCTACTTAACTCATTCCTGGGCACCTTAGAAAATTGCAATGGAAAATATGACAAATGTATTGAGTTCCAAAGAATTGAATTTTAACAAAAGTTGCTCTTCTTGAACTTCAAAGTCTGTACTAGTCTTGCTTTATCAAAGATGACCTTAGCTTTTATTTTTTCTTAGCAGAACCCACAATTATAAACTATATTTGCAATGTAGTCTGTGTATGATCACAAAATCGGAAAGAGTTTGGAAGCTAATAGATAAAAAGAAACGGATCCAGAAGCAAAAAACAAACCCCTACATAGCCTATGCATTTTTTAAAAATCTTCTATTTGATTTCATTTCAGCTGGTCAGGGGAGCCTAAAAGGACAAATATATTGAGATATTCATCCACCCATCCATTTTCCAAACTCGAGCCACAGGGTTGCTGGAGCCATCCCAGCTACAGTTGGGTAACTGCGAGGAACTCCCTGGACTCTTTACTAGTCCATCCCAAAGCCACATAGACTGACAACCACTCACATTTACACCTCAAAGATGATTTCAATAAGGAAAGATCTTAGGAATCCAAATAAATAAAGATGCATCGGTGATACAAAAAATGTGCATGAAATAGTCTATAGTTCTTTGGCAGTTAGGCTCTGGGCAGATGACATCTTTATATTTGTGGGATAGGCTTGGACCATAGATGACTGAGGCCGACAGGCTAGACGCTGATGGTGGTTAAACCTTGTTTATGACACAGTATTGGTCCAGGTGGAGAATGGGGCGGAGGAGGACCGACAAAACCATCTAGAACGAAGAGAAATAGGCAGGTTAGTTTAAACTATTAGTTTATAGTGAAGGCTGAAAAGACCTATATCCTGCTTTCTTAAAATTCAGAATAAACTCTAATAACTCTAACCCTAATATATTACCTTTGGCACACCAAAGAAAAAATTTTTGAATGAAATATGAGTTATTTTTGCAGTTAATTTTCCTACCTGAAAGTAAGAAACCTCGATCTCTGAGCCTTTGGCTCCTTGTGTGTTCCACGTTTCATGACGTCATCCTAGAGCCGGCCTTGGCAGCATGACTGTGTTTTATCCACAACAACAAACAACATCTGAACTTTTGCAAAGATGAATTTGCATATTGTGCATTTAAAATGAAAGCGCTTTTGCCAATCACCGCTAGCTCCATGGAAAAAGTGGGTGTTTATGTTAGATTTTTATTATTTCATTTTAATAGTACACAACAAAAAACTACATAATATTTGGTGAAAATGAAAGGGGACAGAAAGAAGAAAATGTATTGTCTCTGCCCCATTTAAGTGAACTCATTCCCGACATTTTTATAATCATATTGTCTGAGCACTTTTTCACTTTTTTTTCCTTTTTTATGTAACAATTGAGTTGGACTCTTTTTTTATTTTAAGATTATTAAGATTATTTCACAATCTGATACCCTGCACTGAAACACCTTTTCCTTCATTTTTGTTCTGAACTTGTTAGTTTTGAAAATATCATGTCCTTTTAGGTTGTAATTACTGTATTTTTCAAACTTTATTTTAACGTTATGTGGCAGACTTCCGTAATGTGCTCTATACATAAGTTTTAAAATGGAATGATCTACTAAGTCTTTAAATTGTAATAATTCCAGCTCTATAAATAGTTGTGACGTTGGGTCCCTACTGTTACTTCCTGTGATTATTCTCTTTGCTCGTTTCTGTAGTGTAAATATAGAGTTCATATGTGTCTTGTTTGCTTTTCCCCAAATTTCCATACAGTGTATCAGATATGGAACAATTAATGAGTTATATATGAGGCATAAGGATTTTTTTTTTATTTAATGACTATCTAATCTAAAACAACAATGCTATTGTTTGTTTGTTTTTTTTTGTTTTTTTGTTTTGTTTTGTTTTGTTTTAATGCAGTTAACATGTGATTTTCAGCATATATTTTTTATCTATAATATATTGGTATTTGGAGATATTGGTATTTATATTGTGACTACTAAATATCATAAAATGTGTTTTTTCACAGTTAATTGATAGTTTATTTGACTCAAACCGATTTTTTCATTTTCTCCAACTCTGTTTGAATTAACTCTTTCATTTGTTTTATGTTATCACCCACATGCTAAAACATTGTATCATCAGCAAACAAAATGCATTTAAATAAATTGGATACACTTGTGATGTCATTAATATAAATGTTGAACAGTTTAGGACCCAGGACTGACCCTTGGGGTACCACACATATTATGGAACTTAATGTGGATTGTATGTCTTTCATTGGTACAAACTGTTTTCTGTTCATTAACTACGTGGTTATCCATTGAAGGGTGACTCCTCTGATGCCATATTTACCATTTTTTTTCAGTAAAAGGTTGTGGTTTATGGTGTCAAATGCTTTTTGAGGTCAAGAGATATTTTTTTGCCACCTGCTATGGATATTTCTTCGGTTAAATCCACCAGTGTTCCTGCAGTGTTGGTAAATTACTTTTGAAGAGTAATTGATTACTTTTATTTGGTTCCTGGATGACATTGTAATTAAATAACTTTACTCCTTCCCAATTTAAAAAACTACATTCACTACTCCTTACTTTATTTTTTTTTCTACTCACATACAAATTCTCAAGAGAATAAAGCTTTAGGACCATCTCATTTTCACCACATGAACGTCAGAAAATGTACATTGTATAGTAGCCCACGTAGTATACAGATGGGTTGCTCATTGACACTAGGGCAGTGGAAAGCAGTTCATCTCCAGGACATAACTTGCACTTAACTGAAATGTTTTTATCTTTGTTTTCAACAAATTGGAAATTATAAAAATATTGCAATCTCCAACTCTGCTTTAGCGCATGCTTGTGTATCTGTGTTTTTCTTTATTAGTATCTCTTTTGTTTCATTTAACCAAGAGAGAATGCCAGAGCCAAGTGTTTACACAAGTGTATTTGTTTTATTAATCACCTATGGTTTCACCAAAATGTGAGTAATAAAGTAATGAGGGTTTCTGTAGTCCAGTATTTGAAATGTGATTACCCAAATTTGAACTGTAATTCATTACTTTACTAGGTTACTGACAAAAGTAATTAGATAACAGTAATTTGTTGCTTTGTAATTCATTACCCACAACACTGTTAGCCTGGGGGGCATTGCTGGCAGCAACTTTCATACATATGAATGTGAGAACCTAGTCGTTAATGTGGATTGGGAGGGGCTGGTGCTCGCAGGGCTTTAGAGGAATACTCAGAAATGCAAGGATGGATCAAAATACCATTATGGAGTTGTTTTTTGTGAGGAATGAACAATACAATAAACTTAAAAACTCAAAAAGTTGATATTTCTCATGATATAGGCACTTTAATTGAAGAGTGGCGCGTAGAGTGAGTGGCGCAAGAACCGAGCTTACCCGAAGTCAGGTCGATCTTACTTAGAACACTTCACTTAGAAGAGGAAGTCCAATTAAATAAATAAATAACTCTGGAGATCACGCAAACTCCACACAGAAAGGAAGCAGCAAGGATCTGCACCACTCCCTATGAGGCAAGAGTGCTAACCACTACACCTCACAGTAATTCAATCAGAAGAGAGGTGATGGAGGGTAATACATCCATCCACAGTTCTGCAATTTCTTTTTAATAGGAGGCACAGATTTATTTTTACTACTACTAGCAATAGTAGTACAGCATCTACATTTTATTCTACATTTCTATCATAAAATTAATTTAGCATATTACACGAATGTATGAATGAAAAGTATATAATGTCTAGGAAGAAACTGCCCGTTCAGAGATTTCCCTGCTAAGTTAATAATAACTCTGTAACTAATGCTTTAAAAAAAATAACAATAGCAGTTTTTGTTAAAACTATAGTCACTATGATAAAGTATGTGCCACACACTGGATGTTGCCCTTTGAATATCTAATACATAGATTCAAGTTTAATGCAAAAATATAGACATCAAAGTTGTGAATAATTCTTAGCATTAAATTGGCATGCACCTCATTATTTTTTTTTTACAAATAGTATTTCTCAGCAGTAATACGGAAGATGTCACACTGTAAATGTTTCAACCCCCTGTATCTAGTAGAAAGCTTTTAAAGCTCCAGTCTCCCTTACAACAGCCCAAGCACACAAACCCCCACACACATACACACCACACACATGGACGCACTACCATCTCTTTTCATTGTCTAAGCTGAAACCTAAAGTATGACTCCACTCAGTGCACAAACATTCCAACACACTAACCAGGGCTTGGAATTAAAAGAGTAGTACATTGAAATATTAATTCAATTATTGCGGGTTTTCACTTAAGTGCACCATTTTCCTAATTGTTCCATAAATTATATTTTCCAGTACATTTACTTTAGATGGATAATTAATTTCTGCTTTGCCTTTTTCAGTTCCTTTTTGTCCATAGAAACTGCAACATGCAAATGTGTCTGTTTATTTTTACACTTATCCAGACGAGCTTTTAGTCATATCAAAATGCTAAAATGTATTTGCCTGGTGGTGGCTATGGCTATGTCATGGTAATGTTTGGAAATACAACACACTCTTGGCTCCCATATTTAGATTTTTTTTATTATTTCTTAAAATAATTTCTTAATTAGGCGATTATATCATTTGATTGATTTAATATTTGCAGTAGTTCCACAGACTATTCACTGTTACCATAAACACTTGGGTTGCTGGAAAGGGGTTTACTTAGAATAAAGATTTGTTTTTCAAAGGTCTTAATGGTAAAGCATGCCTAACCTAAATGTAATTGCACAGTTTTTCTTGTTATATGTTTGTGTTTTTATAAAGAACTTTAATTTTAATGAATAAAAGAGAAGCATATTTGCTTCTATAATCAATTAAACTTGTATATCCAGTAAATCCTTCTACTCCCTTTTCAAGCAACAACATTTTTTGAAAACAATCAATCAATCAATTAAAAAAAAACTTCAAGCTGTCTGCTATAAATGTAATGAAGGCTGTTATAGATGTTAAAACGTCTTTAAAAATAGGAAAATTTTATAGAGGGTCATGTTTTAATGTCAAAAAATGTTCAAATCCTGGACATTTATTTCTATCATTGCCTTTTTAGCTAAATAAATCAAAGGCTAACAATACACCAGTGGAAGGAGGTGGACACAAATGGAATGCATTCTTAACAATTCTTAACAAGAAACGTGCTTAATTGAATGATATTCCCCTTGAATCCTCTACAATAAAGTTAAAATGATTGAAACAACACATGTGTGACATGGAAGCTGACATTCACACCTTCAAAAAGAATTTAAAAAAGGGAAAGTTGACGTCAAATATGTTGACTTGCACTAGAATTCCTATTTCTATGTTTAGCTCTTACACTAAAAATCGACTTCATCTTGCCTTCACAATCTCTGGGCCACATTATCATTTCACAAGGAAAAAAAGACAAGGCAGCAGCTTTGTCCTTTAAGTCCCTCTGACTCAAGAATTCATCAAAAAGCTGTGCTCTCCCATGAGCTTACTACCATATGCCACTGGAAAATGTCACCAGTAAAAGTCATAATAACTCACTAGTTTCCGAGCTGTATTTGATAATCCTCCTTACAAATTGCTTGAGCTACATCACGTGCCGTTGTGTTATATTTCAAGCATTCATTCAGGGCAGTTGTAATCAATATTTTTTAACACTTTGCATTCAGAATGTTGCAGTGGAATGTAGCAAAAAAACAAATGGGATCATCAGAAGAACAATAGTTGGGAAAGGTACGCGCATGTCGTACCCTTCATACCAGCTGTGAAGGAGAACTGCACACAAAAGCACGACGCTTGATCATTGCTATTCTACCACCAAAGAAACATGTCTAGCTGTGAAAAAAAGAGAAGAGTGTAGTATTCTACAGAACCCCCACCCCCCACCCCCCCGCAGTCAGCTCCAACACACCACACAGAAAAACCCTGGTATTGCTTAAAAAATTAAAACTAAGTTAACATTCCAATGGCATTAAGATAACTAGGCTACTCTCCACTGGAACGTAACTGTTCTTGCAGCTGCTGAAAGAACATAGAAAATCCATCCCTTCTCTATTCGCTCCTATCCTTGATTAACTTTTATGTTTTGTTTCGCATTAAAAAGGACAGCCGGAAATGTATGTGAAACATGCTGCCTTTACAGCACAAACATGTGCACCATCATTGAAGCTTTTGTCACATGCACCCATTCAAGGATTGACACTTGAACAACACCAATGAGCTCCTTGGGCAGTGTGCAGGGTTTTGGAGGGGGGGGTTTAAAAACACGGCAATCTATATGACGTGTTTGCGTCTCACCTACTTCACCCTTACGTGTTGTTAAACGTGTTCACTTCATTCCATTGCCTGCAGCATGCCTGTAGAAAAATGAACATTCGGTCACCGAATGGCCTACCATCTTAAAATTATCAGTAGCAGGAGCTTTGACCAAACCCTGTGCTTTGTGTGTTATTTTGCATAGAATACTTTGTAGTGATGGATTGAACTTTTCCTGTGGTTTGGTTTGAAGAACAGGACATGCACCACCTGCATGAGTTCAAGGGTGGATGGAGGGGGACAAAGGAACAGTTAGCCCACAGGAACAATGAACTGACAGAGCCACACTCATGTTTGAAGTAAATTGATGATAGTAAAATTATAATTTGCTATTTTTTGTGTAGATATTCTCATGTTTTTTTTTAAATCAAATGCATCTAATCCAGCTAGAGTTCTTCCTCCTCTGATTTGTTTTCTTCAATGTAAAAATTATACTTGAGGAATTTCTGTTTGGTGTCAGAATTTTTGACAGGACTTGTTAACCTGAGAGTTGTAGAAGTCTAAATATTGATTCTTGATACTTTTTTTCAAGTAGAAAAAAAATTATTTAAGGTTCCACACCTTAAAAAGTCACCAGTTAAAGACTAAAACCAGACAACTGTACTGACTTTCATTGGTGTTATTCAAATGTTTCCTAGTGAGCTGGGTTTCAAATCAGAAACCATCTTGCTGAAAATCACCTCACAGAAACATAAATCTTTTATGAAATATTTGTGAAAGACCAGAGTCCTGGAATTGATTACCTGAAAACTTGAAACTTCATCATCAGTGATCCCTTTCTTGTTCATCCAATATCTCATTTTACAAAGTGACAGCGCAAAAGAACAAGAAAAAAAACTGTCACTGGCATGGCTCACCCAAGTTCTGTTGTAAACTGTGTTTACATGTGAGTTCACTGTAATCTCCCAGATTTACAGCAAAGAAATTGGTTGAGAGCAACCTGTTCAAACTCAGCAGAGGAAAAGTTCCAGGACCAGCGACACGCTTTCTCACATCCAGCCAACAAAGTACACCTCCAGAGTATTTTGGGGTTGCAGAGGAAATCTTAAGCTTGCATGTGAGGTCAAATCCTGATCAAAATATTGTATTTATGCAGTGAATAAATTATACAGTCTTAAAAAGGAGGTAGAACTTAAATTAAAAGTCATGAAGGATCAATTGGAACTGAGTAATTTGGAGTAAAATTTTATAGAGCTATTCATTTTATAGTCCAGTTTAAGAATTTTGCTTTAGGGGATGGAACAACACAAACTACAGTGTCTAAATAATATATATATAAATATATTGTGTTTAACTCTAATTAATTACAGGTGATCACATTTTAGTTTGATCTATTTTCTGGAAATGATTGAATCTCTTACAAACAAGTGGAAAAAAAATAGACAAAAAAAAAACAAAACTGTCCTATCCTGCTCTTTTGGGTCCTCTGGAGCTTTTCCCATCCCTTAACTGTGAATTTCCAACAAGCTCACTCCTGATTGGTTGAGAGTGGTTGCCATAGAATTGTTGACTCAGAAATGTCACATTTGTTCACATGTGTGACAACTAGTGAGAAGCCCCACACACACACACACACACATCACACATAATCAAACACCATGTCAAGTTTTGCTCAATTTTTCTTCACTAAAGCACAACTTTATGTTTCAACAAATTTCCATCCATCCATTCATTTTATCCCACTCCAACTATGTATTTGTTTTCAATTGTAAAAATGTTCCCACTGGGCTTTAATTATGATAATGCAGTTTTTAGCAAAAATCTAAAAGCCCTGTGTATAATTTTAGGACATAGTTTCTGTAGGTGTTGTGGGCGGGACTGATGGCGTGGAAGTGAGCCTCTGCTAATTTCCCATCAACCATTTTGTTTGCACTCTCGCCTGCTAGTAGCACCTCACAAGCCCAAGCTAATATTAGCACAAAAAAAAACTGCGATCAGTTTCAGAGCTATCCAGCTTCACAGTTTTGAGCCAGCTGGTAGCTTGGTCGAGAAGAAAAAAAATAGTAATGAATCTGTATGTCTGCAAGTGGATCCATCAGAATTGGAGTGGAAGGGAGACTTTGGCACATCCATGGCAGTTGCTACGTCATAAACCTGAGCTTTTTCATACCGCTGGTTTTTATCTGCTCCTGATCCAACAGGATTTGAATGAAGACATACTTACAAACGCTGTTTTAAATTTTAAATTATTTTATTTCTCATCCATCATGGGAAAAATGCTACAAGAACATGTTAAAAACATAAAAAACATGATTTTTATCGGAGTGGGTCTTTAAGGTCATGCATATGATGAAGCCAATCTAACTCCTGAAGGGGGAAGGTGGGATAAAACCCAGACAAAGTGAAATCTTGGCAAATTTGTATAAAATTCAAATAATGTGGTGGAGATCTTCCAAAAAAATTCTCATGCAACAAGTGTTAGTAACCTGATTTAGCACTAGCCAGCAAGGATATTTTCCCGCAAGCCAAATATTTTCTCATTTCAAACACAAGTACTATAACAGTATTCATTCTACATTGCTAGATGGTGAAAATGGAAAAAAAGTTAATTAGTTTCCAAGAAAGGCTATTTTTCAATCCATTTATGTGACATATACATAAAAATCAAAGCTTCAGTAATAGTAGCTGTTCTCTCACGCACCTTTTTTGAAAGTCAATACTTGAAGATCAATGTCTTGTTTTTAATTTACTGCTTTAAAGTGTCTCTTGAATACCAGAGAATGGGCCTTTTTGAACAGTTTCTTGTGACCTTTAATATGAAAGGAGGCAGTTGCACTGTAATACAAGAGTTTATGTGATTAGAGAGCCAGATTGAAGAATAACCAACTGTGGAGAACAAAGTTCAAGTGGGACAACACTTTGCTTTATTATAATATTTTAGAATACTTTGCTAGTGGTATTTGGAATACGAAATCATGCTACAAAGTACGCTAAAGAAGAAAAATGAACTTTAGAATAATTACAGGTACTGGAAGCTTTCCAGATTGGATACAATATTTTTTCTTGTCATAAAATTTTTTTTTTAATTATTATTCATGCAGTACAGATTGAAAAAAAGAGTCAATTCTGCTCTGCGTGTTAGAGGAGGGAGCTGTGCTGTTATCTGCTGATCCCAGAACTTCCCTTGGAGCGCCGGAGTGGGCCTGTATCACGTAGTGCACCCTGCACTGGGACTGTGCAGCCTGCTGACAGGAAAGCTCGATTAGTGAGTCACAAAGAGGCCAATATAGAGGAGCACTTCCTCAGCTAAAGGGGGATTGTCCAGAGAACACGCTCCAAGCCTCTTTCCTTACAGGGGACAGTGACGAACACTCATACAGTGGCTGGCCCTCCTCAGGGGGAATCCATGATAGATTGGGATTTACTCTTTCCGACACACACGCATGTATGCATCCCCTACAAAATATATGACACATTCACAACAGTGCTTGCAAACAAATATAAAAAAGGAAGAAAAGTGCACCCACACTGAAAGGCAGAACAAGTGTCATCTTTGTTCTATTATCAAAACACAGCTGTTAAATTGATTTGGAAAGAACAAAGTTTTTCAAATCATGCTGGCGATCATCCAAATTGAGAGATGAGCATGTTTGGACTGGCTGCAGCTCTGCGCGTGCTGCCTTTGCTCAGACAATGGGACTAGATGTGGAAGTGGGCCTGGGCCAGATGAGGAAAACGAGATAGCAAGGGTGGGATGAGGGGTGGAGGTGAGCTGAGCGCAGACCGGTGGGCTGTTATGGGACCCTGTGGCGGAAGGGCATTGTTCAGCAAAGGAAAAACACAACAACAATAAAAAAAAGAAAAGAACCACTCTTCCTGAATCTTTTTATATGATCATGTAGAGAACAATTGAGTGGGTGGGATCCGCTACTTTGAGGATATTGAAAGAAGGTTCTCCTTTGAGACTTGGAATGATCCTTTCACACCTTACCCTGGAACACAGGGTGGAAAATAAAACAATGTGAGCTGCTGAGCAGGAGCCTATTGATCAAGAACTGTGTGTCCATTGAGAGAGATTACAATGGCCTTTGGCCTGTGACACATTAAAGGATGAACCAAAGGTTAATGAGGGGAAAATTAACCAATACTTAATCTATTTTTCCCAGATGCAGCCTACTATGCAATACGTTTCAGCAAAACATCTTTTTTCTTTTACGTTAACTACTACCACATTAAATAAATTAACTTTATACTAATTGGTTGATGTTTGTTTTAGTTCTGAATGCTGTGAAGGCTTGTTAACAATGGGAACAGTCGCTAAATAATTTTCTTTTGTACTAAAAACATGTTGTGAGTTTCGATAACATGTGCCAGGATGTAAAGTTTTGTGATGCTGACATGATCTCTAGTTTAGTTGGAGACTTTTCACGTAATTCTTCTTGGTTGTAGATTACACCAAGCCTAGGGTCATGCACCTGATATGCCTTTGAATCTTGACTTTTTTTTGGTTTGTTTGTTTTGTTTTTTTTTCCACTGGAGTGCACAGTCCTCTCAGGGGAAAGATTCATCCAGAGATAAGAGTCTGGTGCTGTGCGAATCAACCCTCAAGGCCCAGACACTGGTTTTCCCTTCATCTTGATCTCACATTTTTGCAGCTTTCCACTGGTTTGTGTTCTCTTCAAGGACTGATAGTATTACTTTTTGATTAATTTTTTGATTGATCTGGTTTATTTCAAGCATAAATTGTGGACAATACAAGACAAAAAAATACAGATTTTAAAAATCATTACAGAAATAATTAAATGAATTGATTGATAAAAACAAACAAAAACAAAGACACACTTAAAACACATTTGATTCATTGAATATAGTGATTATTAACTAAAGTCAAGCAGAGCTTGATCTACTGCTTGAAGAAGAAGGGGAAGAAGCATAGTTTTCATAATCCGGTTCTGATCAGATCAAGTGCAGATTTTTTCAAGTAACAAAGTTGAGTGCTTATTGATTATTCTCAGAAGGAATTATTTCGTTATTTCAGCAAACAGTAACATGAATCTCACATCATGTAACCGATTTGTAATGCTCATTGATGATCCGCAGAATGTAATTTCATATTCATCCAGAAATCATCCCTACATCTTGTAGATCAAGTTTTTAAGTAACAAAAGAGTGCTTATTGATTATCCTCTAAAAGAATTCTAACATATTTTTAGTAAAAATTTATGATTCACTCTTTAGGTAACCAATATGTAATAATCATTGATTATTATTAGAACACATAATCACATTAACCCATAAATCATTGCTACATGTTTCTGATCAAGTAAAGAAAATCATTAGTTTATTGACTATAATTAAACATTTCAGTAATCATTACAGGCACATTACACAGTGTAATGCTCTTTGGTTGTAATTAAAAAAGCTTTGACATTTGAAATATTTGAAATAATTCAAACACCAGTTGATCTCAAACTCCTTTTGTCTTCATATTGTGAGATTAGAGTTTCTTTAAACATTTTCTTGAATTTTTGGATGTTTGAACATTGTTTGAGCTCATTACTTAACCTGTTCCAAAGTTTAGAGCCACACACAGAAACTTTTCTTCGTGGTTCTTATCAATTTGATCTTAAAGTTATCCTCATCATCCCCTCAGTTTGTGGCTTCCTTCATTTTCTAGGAACTGTTTTTGGATTTTGCATGGTAATGTTTTCCCACCAGCGCTGTATAGACTTTAGGAGGTCCAAAAATCAACAAGGTCATCCAGTTTTAAAAGTCTGGACTGAAAATAAATAGTTTGTATGATCAAGAAAGCCAGTTTTATGTACAGTTCTGATGGCTCGTTTTTGAAGTAAAAATAGAGGATGTAGTGAACTTTTTAAATTATTGCCCCAGATTTCTAAACAATAGGTAAAATATGGTAAATTAAAGGAGCAATATATTAAATATCTACAGTTGTATTCTAATATATTTAGATTTTTTATGATTGAAATACTTCTTGAAACTTTAGTTTGTGTCTGATGTGTAGCTTCCAACTTAGTTTGTTATCAATAACAATCCCTAAGAATTTGAATTCTATGATGTTTTCGATTAAGACATTGTTTATTTTAAGGGAGAACTCTGCATAGGCATTGTAATTACCAAAAACATCACTTTAGTTTTGTCAAAGTTCAACGATCGTTTGTTGTAATCAATCCATCCATGATTTTATTTTGTTTAATGCTGTCTTCACCACATTGATAAGTTCCCTTTGTTTGTCTGCAGAGAAGAATCAATAGCTGCATGTACATGTGCCAAATATCTTTAATCGGTTCAAAGATCAGATAAAAATGTAAGTATGCACATGAGCACCAAAAATGCATCAAATTATAACAAACGCTTACATCTATCACACGTTCGTTTGTAATCAATCATTTTGACATGCGCAGATCTATCAAAAATACCAGAAATGGCCGTACAAGAAGTAGCAGAGTTCTGTTGTAAACAAACGTGGCTGTGGCTAACATGGAGCGAGACGATCTTCTGAGCAAGCTCTTTTTTATTTATTAATTCTTTTTGGAAGTGACTATTCACATATAATTTTCTCAATACATGCGGCCAGTGCTGAACTTCTTCCTTGGCCGCACAGCCTAAGAGTAAGGGTTAGGGTTTTGGTAACGGTAAGCGTTAGGTATTACATGTGACCAACAACAAAATTTAGCCTGGGACGCACTTAAAATACATGTGGGCAATGCAGAAATGTGCATCTTGACTGGACGTATTATGTGTGAATAGCATCAGCCTTTATTTTTTCTGGACACGATTTTATGTTCACAAGCTGAAGATTGGAGAAACAGCAGGAAGTTAGTTTTTTTCATTCCAGGCGCTATAACTTTAGTTCCCCCTTACCACTTCCACCAATGAAAAGGAGTCACTGGATGAATCTGAGAAGTAAAGACTAGGATAGGATAGTTATTTTGGAGTTCGCCAATCAAGAGTGAAAACAGTCTGGTAGTATGTTTGCACAAATTCATGTGATTGTCTGCACGGTTTCAAAAGACTCCTCTGGGCAGCATTTCTGCAAACACACCGTCCGGAATTAGCTCCTCTGCTCGGAGACACGGTTCTCCAGAGTCCGGCAGCTTGCTTGCTTGCACAGAGCAGCTGGCTGAAACCTCTTCTGGAGAGCACACCATAATAAAGCACCCTCCCCTGCTCGCAGACACAGAGCTCCAGAGTCCGACTACTCTGCTAGGAGAAAGGGTTCTCCGGAGTCTGGCAGCTCGCTCGCAACCAAACAGACAGCGGTCCAAAGCCTCCTACGAAACACACACCATCTACGCATGACATAAAAGCCAGTCCAGTAATGACCAACAATCAGAATAAATGTTTCCATGCGCCACAATCAAATTAACAGTCGCATAACCCACCCATCTCAAACGAGATAAAATTCTAATCCGAATGAGTCTGATCAGGTCAGATTATTCAGAATGGAATATTTACATGAAGCATTTTTATTCTGACCAGGCTTTTAATCCGATTACTTGTGTCCATGTAAATGCAGGTGATGCAAACATAATGGTGTTGTAATTTAGTCTTTGTATACCAAATTCAATGTTGTTTTGTTGAAATAAATAAATATATGAATATTTCTAATATTCTATATATATTTTCTAATATTCTAATATTTCCGTTATGTGTTTGTTCCTTTTATAAATAGACATTTAAAAAAAAAAAGCAATAAACCTCACAAACATCCCATTTCACATTATGTAAATGATGATGCTTTGAGTCAGTTGGGTGTTAATGAGTACATGTTTGCCAAAATAAAAATACACACAGATAAAGAAAAGTACAAGAATAAACTAAAAGGGCCTATACCATGATTTTGACACTGAATCCCACATTGCCTCTGGTGGAAGGTTGGCGGCAGTGTTCAACATCGGAGCAGCCATTAGTGTGTGAATGTGTGTGTAAATGGGACTGTGACTGTAAAGCGCATTCGGCCTTTGAGGAAGGTAGAAAAACGCTATACAAGTATACACCATTTACCATTTGTACCTACACCAGGAAATCCTTTGGCTTTATCTGCAGCATCTTCTCCATATCAGCCATCTGCGTGTGCCATTTTCGGATACGTTTAGGAACCACCCCAGAATATTTTTGCACATACTTCACCAGAATTTCCTTTGACGTTTTCCACCGCACAAAGTTTAAATTCTAAATTGAATGAGCGTTTCTTGGCCATTGCTGCACAACACAAATATCACACCCAGACCCGCGTCTGCACGACCGTGCACGGCACGTGTGGGGTTGGAGGGTTGTCTTAAAGAAGCCTAGCCACTTATTAGAGATCGACGTCTAAAGCAACCTGTTTGACCCGGCAGCTATTGGAGGTGGGACACCTCAAAATAAAAGTGTTTTGACTAGCACCACTAGCTTCATGGAGAATGTGTGTGTGTTAGCTTGGGGACAGTGCTGGCAGTGCTTCTTCCTGAAAGAGGCTGTTTTTACTTTGTGATGTCAGCTCGTGAAACCTGCTCGTCTTCGTGGGTTGGGAGGATATGGTCTTCAGAGCGCAGGTTTTTAGGGGAATACTCAGAAATGCGTGAACGGACCAGAATACCACTTTGGCTTTGTTCATACTCAGGAATGAACATTATGAAACACTTAAAAGCTCAATAAGTTGATTCTGCATGGTATAAGCCATTTCATTGTTGTTGGGTTTTTTTTTTTTTCCACCATCAGACAAAAATTGCAGGTATTCAGTGTTGGAGCAGAAACAAACCCAGTGCCATAAAGCATTTTCTGAAAAGGTAAACACTCATTATCTGTGAGGTGTAAGCTGGGCTGGAGGGCAGTCACTTTACTAGCCTGTAAATGTCACCTCCTCAATGACACATTAGTGACAAATGAGTCAAGGCAACAAATATGCTTTGACCTTACTTTCTGCGGCTCAGACAGCTAGCTTGCTCAAATCACTAGCAGTTCTCACAGTGTTCTGACAGCAATGGGTTTTGTGTGGGGGGTTGTGAAATAAAATGCCAGGAGGGAAATGTTAGAGGGAAAAGTTACGTCCCAAAGTATGGTTATTGACATAGATTTTTTATGGTAAGTATAAAATCAAACATATGCAAGAAAACATTTACACAAATCACAATACAGTGGAAACACGTTTTTCGTAGCTGGTAGATGACTGTACATTTATCAAAATACCACTTAAATATTGAATGAAAAATAAAAACTTAATACAGATGTTTAAATGTACAAAAAGGCAATTTTGCTTTGTTAAAATTGAGGAAATAGCTAATTTGGACAGAAAACACAAGTGAGCCATGTATAGTTAGAGTCCCACTCCAATTATTTTTTGATCCATGGTAAAAGCATTCCCAGGTGACTTTTAATTGTAATTAGTCTCTTCCTTGACAAAAAAAAAAAAAAAGTTGTCATTTTCTTGGACAAAGTTTGTGCAGAGCGACAAAACTGCATTAGAAATTTGTTGTGGACTGGACTGTTGGTGCAGAAGTAAGCCTCCGCTGATATCAAATCATCCCTTTGTTTACACTCTCTTCTGCTAGCTTACAGCCCCTTACAACCCTAAGCTAACATTAGCAGTGGAACGCAAATGGTGAGCAATATCAGAGCTATTCAGCCATACAGTTTTGAGCCAGATTGCAGCTCAGACAAGAAAAACAAAGACGTACATGGATCTATTTGTCTGCAAATGGATGCACCAGAATGGAGCTCTGACATAGCCCACCATTTGCGTTGCACCGCTAATGTTAGGCTGGAGATGTAAAGGGCTGTGATCTAGCGGGAGAGAGTGCAAACAGATGGATGACAGGAAGGGGGCGGGCTTACTCTGCAGCAATAGCCCCGCCCACAACCCAGTAGTAACATTTTATTGATCTTCTGCCACTCTGGACAAACTATGTCCTGGAAAACGACACACGTTTTTTTATTTTATAATGATCATAATTAAAAGACCACTGGGAAGGCTTTGAAAATAAGAAAGATGATGGGAGTCGGACTTCAAAAACTGTGCACATTATCGTTTTGATGCACATCACGTCACCAGATCTCTGCCTTGAAATGGTTTTGCTTTGGCTACAGGCTCACTGCAAACAGTATGCAGCTCAAAGTTTTGTTGATTTCTCAAATGGAATTTTTCAGACAAATATTTGACTAAAATATGAGAGGCTTCAAAGAATAAGACATCAGTGTTTCACTTGTGAAAGGAATGTGTTTGTTTTTGAATGTTTTGAACAGACTCCTACTAAATCCAACCAAATTGCCATGATATCTTTGCAATAGTCCTTTGTTTGTGTGTATGTGTGTGTGTATTTGGACTAACATTAGGTTGCCTTCTGGAAGCTGTGACCAGGGCCACACTGCAATGCTTGCAAACTGGCAACTGTCTCTCCACACCATTAATCAGGGACACAGAGGACTGTCTTCTATCCAGATGGGGTGCTTCTCTACAACCAGAAGAAAATAAGAAGGCTAATTAATTATTTTTGTTATGGACACAGCAAGATTAGATAGAAAGAAATTGAGAATCAGACAAGAAGAGAGTGGTGAATAACTCATATTTCACAAAGACAATGTGTTCTTTCTACACTGGCAGTTTTTCTTTAGAAAAATAGTAAAGTTGGATTGAAAAAAGTGTATGACTGAAAGGGGAGGACAGCGACTTCATTGGTAGAGGTTAATGAATGATAATGAGCTTGGAGGACCCAAAGACACAGTCTGTCTGCGATTAGCCAAGCCCAGGAGAACACAGTCCCACTCTGAGTCTACTTTACAACAGTGAGTGAGATAACACAAGACTTCCTACATATCACACTATTAGATACTCTGAACACCTTTCAGTCCTCAGATACATATTAATAAATGTGGTAGAGTGCAACTCCATTGTTTTTTTTTTTACAGTATGTGATCACAATTTAAATGTAAAAGTATTTCATTAAATAAACATTTTTTTCTTTCTCGGATACTTTATACTTTGTCACAAACAGATAAAAATTGTGAAGTTAACCTTTTCAAGCCCATATTATTATTTTTTGACATTCTTTTCATCTTCAAGGGGAAAATTGCTTAATCATATTTCTTTTATTTTGAAAAGTCTTGATCAGGTTTATACTCTATGAACCTTGGATGAATAAATGTCAATAAATGTCTAAATATTATTTCCTTTTGCCAGAAGAAGAGTGAATTCGAAGACATATCTGTTGTTGTGTATGTTGTCCACTGCCCTTTGGGAGTACTGGGTCCAAAACATTTGATTTTAACTGTACATGATACAGTCAAACATTAAAGTACAGTGTGTTTCAAATTATTATGCAAATTGTATTTGAGTGTTAAAAAGATAAAATTCCCCTGCGACAGACTGGCGACTAGTCCAGGGGTGTCCCCTGCCTTCGCCGATGAGTAAGTGGGGTTAGGCTCCGGCCACCCCGTGACCCCTAAAGGGATAAAGCAGTTTGGAAGATGAACGAAAGATAAAATTCCTTGCTTTTCAAATAAACTCATGTGTTAAAATGATAAAATTCCTTGCTTTTCAAATAAACTCATGGATGATATTGTGTCTTGAGGCTCTTTGGATCATTGAAATCAATCTCAGACACCTGTAATAATTAGTTTGCCAGGTGAGCTATTTCACAAAAACTTAAGTGTGATCGTTGTTTTCTTAAGAGATTTCTGGCTCATTCGGAGCACACACAAGTTTGTGCAGATGAAGGCAGAATGAGAAAGGTTTCTGCCAGACAAATACATCTGCTTAGGAGAGCAGCTGCTAAAATAGCATTACAAAGCAGCAAGCACATATTTAAAGCTGCTGGTGTCTCTGGAGTCCCACGAGCATCAAGGAGTAGGATCCTCCAGAGCACGGACAGGCAACTCCAGGCCTCGAAGGCCACATTCTTGCATGTTTTCTAATATACCCTGCTCTGGCATGCTCTAAGTGGCTGGACACACCTGATCCAGGTTCCATAATCTGTCATGAGTAGGGCTTAGATATCTGTAAATCATGCAGACACGGTGTTCCTGGAGGCCTGGAGTTGCCTATCAGTGTGTGTCAGCCTATCAGCAGACTGGCTCCGGAAATCTCGTTGCCCCAAAAGGGATCCAGTGGGGTAAGAAAATGAATGAAGTTCAGGAGAACTACGGATTGATCCACTGAAAACACCAGGAAATTGGCTTGCTGCTTCTCTTTCAGCAGATGTTCGCCCGTTCAACCATCTGCTTGCGCCATTCTCGGATATGTTTAGGATTCATCCCAAAATGTGGTTCAGATTCCTCACCAAAATGCTTTTTGGTATATTCCACCACAAAAAGTTTTAACAAAATGGAATGAGCCAAAATGTTGTGAGCCATGGTACAGTGGCTGAATGCCACAGACACCCAACCCCCGCCCTTCTGCCTGACTGAGTACACAGCAAAGGGGGGTGGGGGTTATTGGGTCTTAAGGCCACTATTAGAGACCGGCATCTGATACAACTAACACTTGTTTGACCCGGCTTTTATTGGAGATCAGCGTCTATTAGAGACCGGCCATTATTGGAACATATACTTATGCCAACTCTAAACCTTGTTAGTAACACTTAAAAATAAATAAATAGTCCGACATGCGTGCTACGCATTAGCCATGTTAGTTTATTTACAATAACACCCAACCTTGTTTGCATCTCTTAGAAAAAGCAGACTGACATTTTGACGGTGCGCCGTGTACCTCTCAAAATCACTTTGACATCAGTAAACACAACCAGAATTAATATTAGGCATGCAGGATGATAAGGTGCACTGTCATTTGAAAAAAGGTTTTTAAGTGCCGCTCATACTGCTGAAAATACGGTAGTTGTCCTCAAACTGGATGTTTTTCAATATAAAACATTTTCTGATGCAAACATTTTCTTTAAAAAAAGAAAAAAGCATGAAAATTAACGAGTGAATCTTAAATAATTGATGGCAATTCATTTCTATTTTTCATTGTCCAGCCTTTCTTAAAACAAAAGAACAGCTTTGTCTTTAATTGTGTCTGTAATTGCTCTGTGCCATAGACTCTGCAACTTTGTGACCATCTATAAGTTCATTTTAGTTGAAGATGAATAAAGTATAAACTTTTTTGTCATTTTCACACAAACATCTTGTTTTCAAGTGGAAAATCTCACAAACTCTAAAGAAGGGTGTGATGTCTGCTCAGCAGATTTCCCACATTAAAACTGTGCAGGCTGCTCAGCAGTCCAGACTTTTTCCACAGTATCTGCTCACATCTCCACCTCACAGTGGGAGGTGTTGTGCTGAAGATGTGCTCTCACTGCTGGAAATGCGAGGGAGGTGCAGGATGTATCTGTCAAGAGCACACGGGAGAATAAGCACGATGCAAAAAAACGCACCGTGGAAACCATAGTATAAACTTAGGTGTGAAAGCGGATTTACTGAAAGGACAAGCAGAACATTTAAAGAAACTCCAACATCATACCAGCTGTATTTTGCTTGTCCTGCAGGTGCAATGATTTTCACAGATATTTGCGCTTCCTTTTTTTTCCAATCCTTTGACACTTTTTTTTTTTATTTCTTGGATGTTAGGTTTGTTCATTTCAAATAAAGATCCTTGTTTCACACTTACATTGCTCTAATCTGAAAAATATTGTTTTCAGTCAAAGAACATTTAAACTGTCAACCGAACTTTGTAGAACAACAAACTTAAAAAAAAAAAAGAAATAAAAAAAACATTTCAGATTGTTTTAGACATATGCATCAACAGAGTGGTTTCCACTTATTCTCACATATGAACATTTTTACAACAAGTTAATGCAGCGACTCTTAGCACCCCACACAATTGTTTTCATGACGTTTTTCAGTATGCTCAGAAACAGTACCCCTCACATTCACACTTTTAAACTGCTGTCACACTATATTGGTGAAAGAAACATGTTTTGTTAATCTGCTGTTGTTTGGCACAGATGCACACATAAGTGTGTGATTACACACTGCAAACACGTGCTGCAGAATCCGCCCAGTAACAGCATTGTTGGAAGGAATGGCGTGTTCCAGAACTTCCTCCAACACTCATAAAGACTCACAAACACACAAAAGCAACTCTGCTAGTACATCTGTTGCCAGTTGAGATGTTAACATGCTGCTCATCATCTCATATCAATGACGTTGCAAAAAGAATCCAATAAAAAACATCTGGGCATGTGAGAAAAAGTCTAAAAAAAAAATCAAACTTTGCCACTGATCTGAGACATCGCTTGAAACGTTAAACCTACAAGGGAATGAAACTCTAGAATTGTCTATGATCATTTATTTTGAAAGGCACCATGTTATGTTATGAACATACGTTGTCAATGGACAGAGAAAACTGGTTCTCATCTGACTTATTGAATCAGATGTTGATCAAAAAATTCACAAGGATGTCTCTTGATGTAGCCCTGAATTGACAATAAAGTATTAAAGAAGGTGTCAAGTGAGGAGGGCAGCTAAATAACGTCTCAAAATTGGGAAAATATGGGCAAAATTTTATATGATACTGGTTAGGGAACTCAACAAATTAGTATGACTGGAGAACAAAAGCATATTTTAAATTAATGAGATAATACACACAAAAAATATGACCAAATATGAAACTATGTTCTTGTCTTAAACAATGTTGAAACCTTTGTACTGGTTTAATCCATTAAATAAGAGTGCCTAACAGTTTCTTGGTGGAAGTAAAAAAAAAAAAAGTAAACATCACATATGGGCTTCATATCAATACTGGTAATATTTGTTCTTTTCATAAAGTATGTACAAAAAGAGGAAGTTGTCCAATTTTGCAGTACTATCATTATGATTGAATGACAAAGAATACAGGAAGTTTATCATCTTTTGATCTATTTCAAAAGCGTCCCCAATGGTCTTTTAATTATGATTATGCCGTTCTTAAGTGAAATAAAAAAAACCTTCTAGGACATAGTTTCTGCAGAGTGGCAGGAGTTCATTAGAAATTCACCTCTGAGTTCTTGGCGAGACTGTTGGCACGGAAATAAGCCACCACTTATTTCCCATGATCCTTTTGTTTACACGCTTTCCCGCTACAGCCCATCACAACCCCAAGCTAACATTGAGCAATATCTCAGCTCAGACAAGAAAAACAAAGAAGTTACTGGATCTAAATGTCTGCAAGTGGATGCATTGAAATGTAGTGGAGAAGGAAGACTTTTCCCCGCATCACAATTTCTACATCCCCCCTGAAAACCTGTTCATTTTTTTGTGTGCTTCTGATTCACCACAATTTGAATAAAGAAATACTCATGAATGCAGTTTTAAGCTTAAATTATTTTGTTTATGTCCTCTGTAATCAGAAAAATGGCATAAAAACATATTAAAAACATCCAAAACACAATTTGAATGCATTTTTCAGCTGCTTTACTTTTAGTTCGTGCTGTTTTGGATTAAAAGCCAAGGATTTTGTTTTTAAAGCACCTAATTGTTATATTTTTAGATAAAAATAAATTCTTGTAAAATACAATCATTAACTAAATCTAACTTGTTTAATTTCCCATTATTTACCTGCAAGTGTGGTTTAAGTTCCACAAAACTTGTTCTCTTACGTGCACAGGCATGGGCCCTTCTGAACCTGCGAGCATGCTTCTCAGTCTCATGTGAAGCTTTGGAGAAATCAGCTTTTTTTTCCCCAATCTGGAGGGAACTAAAAAGGTCTCCAGCATCATTATTTTCCCTCAAAATGTAACTGACTTTACTGCACACCCTAATTTGCTTGCCGTAATTATAGGTCATGCTCCCCTTTTGTAATTTATAAAACCTTTTGTTCTTATCAATAATGAATGGGCTTTTGCAAATCATGGTGCTATAATATTTTGATATTATGAAAATGCTAATGCTTTAGGGACCTTAAGCCTTATTGGCCAGGTCGGATGCTCTATTAAACAGCCGGCAGAAGAAGTTGGACGCAAATTGCTTATGTTAATGCCCCAGTTGTACCAGACAGCATGAGGAGCCTGCAATTAATTTCATTCAGGCGGTGGATGGACAGGCAAATTTATTTCCCCTTCCACGGGATGGAAGCACCCCCGCCTTCTTGCAGGTCTTCATGCATAGCATTGGAAAGGCTGTAAGAACAAGAGATAGCGGGTGCAAAGCAAAGTGAAGGGGCAGCAGTAACTTAGGAGCAATCTATGACCTAATTGAACAGCAGCAAAAAAAAAGAAAAGGGGCAGCATCAGCGAGACGTGAGGCGAAATCTTCATTCATTCCACTGACAAGTGTTTTCACATCTTAAACCTGTTCTATTAATTGTGTTTGACATTTTCATAATTACTTTCATTTACATCACATCAGCTCCAAGAACAGGATTAGACTGCACATTAACTCAGCACTGTACTGGAGAACAGGGAGGTGAGGGGATGTTGACTCTGTGTTTTCTCAAGAATAGGGTATCTTCTGAATCAAGAATCTCTTCAGACCTCCTCCAGGATGTTCCATATCCTTAAAACCAGTAACAAACATGATAGATCAAATACATTACCTGGATGGAGAGTGCAGCAACGAGTATTCATGGATTCACGGTTTCAGCACTCAGCTTTGACGTCTTGTAGCGCACGGCCCATGAGCGCATGATTAACTGGCGCCACAGTTTCAAGATATATGAGGCCCTAAATTCTAAATGTCATATTGCAACAATAACACAAAGTAAGTTATTTTTATCGTTCCTTGTGTTTGCATATTCCTGAAAAGGTTTCTTTTTTTTTTGTCCAGAGGGGAATGACATCAGCATGCTAACTCTGTCTCTGTGTCTCACGGAATGTTGTGATAATACACTAAATGTGCATTTTACAGATTGCAATGAAAAAGGGCGATAAAACTGAAAGAAATGCAACATTAAACTTTTTCAATTACAGATTAACCTCCTGCAGATTAGATTTCACAACATGTGGCACTGGTGGAACAGTTACAAAGCTTTATATAGGTCAACAGGAGCTGGATAAATCTCTAAATGACATTGCACATTCCGTTCATTGCATATTCATTGTCTAAAGCTCTAGAAGGAAAACAGACACTTTCTGGCTTTACCTGTGACCTTCAATCTCTCTGCAGTGTGGGATCATCTGCTTAATCCAAATAACTGTGATTCCTTCATTTTTTGATTCATAATAGAAACAGATGAAGATGACTCATAAAAATTTATACCTCAATTCTCCTTTTTTAATTTATAGCCCTCCTTCGAGGCACATATTATTCAAACATTAATATAAAAAAGAACTGTACATCACAAAGTGTCAGCTTTCACTTACCTCCATTCACAGTCATGCATATTATATGCAGCCTGGGCTTGACTGCTGCCCGTCTTATAACAATTATACATTAAGTAGCTTGCAGATTGATGGATTGATAGATAATATCCGTATTCCGCATTCAGTATACTCAATTTTTAATGACCTTTTGAGCACCCTTACCTTTTACTTATATGTTTAGATAATGCACTTTATGCAAATGTTAAAATTCTATAAATTTTATATTTGTCTCCATTCATCATTTTTGGTTTCCAAAGGAGATGTTCACACTGAAATGTAATTAAAATGAAATTTAAATCTATTTTATATGGTTTTGTCTGCACACAGACACACATTTTTTTTAAAAAAAAGCCATCCATTAAAGTAGCTTCTGTCCAGTTCTTCAAAATTCGTACACATTTCTGTTAATCTCTTTTAATCAGTATCATTATTTCTGAAATCAGCCTCTGCTCCAAGGGGCTAGGTAAACACTCAAATATCTTTTTTTTTTGCTCACACCACTTCCAGTCCCATATGTTTGGTAATCGCCATCGCTATGTCAGAAAACATCAGATTGACTATAAATTACCACCTGATCCTTTCTTCCTGGATAATTAGGTACCCATTAGTTCTAATCAAGTAGTTACTTAATTATTGCAGTAATTAGTCTAATGGTCTAGCAAATTGAAGCTTTATCACTTTCGGATACTTATTGTTCTTGGCAAAATACATCACAAATGTCAAGGCTTGGGCATTGGCAATCAGGCAGCAGAAAACAAACTTTATATTGTGTTGATTCTGGTTTATTCATATTTGATACATGCTTTGTTGTGTGGTTTCAGGTCATTGCAGGAAACTGGAAGTCCTGTCCTTAAGAAGAGAGGAGACAATTCCAGAGACCACAGACAGCTGAACAGCAAAGATAATTTGCCAGTTTACCAGTTCAATTGAAAAAAGGCTAATATTCACTCAGCTCTCTTTATGAATTCCCTCAATTTACCTTTTCACAGACGGCGGACAACAAATGAAAGCACAGGATGAAAGACAGGCTCCAGTCCTCAACTTCTCGCAGGCAAAAGATGAAAAGTGAATGGGTTGTCTTCAAATGGCAATAAATCGCATTGGGCTTGTCTGTATTCACCTTCCAATTAGCTACAGTGCGTTTTTCTGCCAGACTTGGAGGATATTTGCAGTCAAAGAGACTTGTGCCAGAAGACCCAGTCCGACAGACAGAGCACACCTAATGACCTAACCCAGCACATTCAGCCAAACACCTTAAAGACAGAACGTTTCTTTAAACTGCACAGTTAAGCAGATTTACAACTTTTTCAAGGTAAATAAAAGCGTAGACTTGTTTCTAATTAAGAATCAATTTCAAAAAAACAACTGGCATGGACCTCCATATTTTAACTCTAAAGACATCTAAACTATTGTTTTTTTTGTTTTGTTTTGTTTTGTTTTTTCCTTTTAAAATATTTTAAAAGCAAACATTCTCATGTAATGAAGGACTATAAAGCTGAGTGTTCAAAACTCAAAAGTTACCTTTGAGAAATATGGAGAAAAGTGAGAAACTGGCAGTTTCACACCCCTGTTTTGTTTGGTATGTTTTAAAGAACCGCTCCAATAAAAATGGCGTTCCTGGTGTTTTAAGAGGTTTTTTTTTTTTTTTTTTTTTTTTTTTGCATTTTTCTAATGATGGAGGAAACATGGAAGAAAATGAAGATGATAATTGCATTTCTGGGTATTTTTTTAAACCGTTGTGAATAAACAACACTGTTGCAAAGAAAATATGCTGGGTGCATCAAAACTGGAAACGGAGCTGGAAAGCTCAAACGTTGCTCGTCATTTTTGAGTTTAAATGTAACCAAGTGTGTATATAAATATAGTTTCAGGAAATGCAGCTGAATCGTTTACTGGCCCACCATTAATCCAGTTCCACTTTTCCCATTTTTTAAGTGAAAGTTGAGTAGAGATTGTTCATATTTTGCCAGGCAGATGTGCCCGTAGTGAAGGCTGATGAATAATCTGAGTAAAACGTTTCCATTTTCGAGTAAACACATTTTCTTTGCGGATTTCTACCTTGAAAAATCAGAATTGGCTAATCTTTCAACCTGGTTATGGAAACCAAGTTTCAGGTTAACATGAAACTGATGAGTTACTCAGGATTTAGTTGCAGGTAAATCAGTGCTTATATTTGTGCTCAAATGAATCAGACTTTCCCAAGAATCCGACTTGGTTCTGGAACAAACAGTTCTGGTGAGAAAATGCTTTCGATGTGACCTAATTATTAATGATTAAAAAAAAAAAACTCACAAAAAAAGTATTTTTAAGTTGTACAACATTTTAAGTCAAACGGGAATGAATGGAAACCATGTGAAAGCATGGAATGTAACTCTGCACATCTTTTAAACCTTCACGTTGCACAGCAGTCATTAACTCCTATGAGAAGAGACTGATTTCAAAGATGTATGTTGCATCTTTTTCATGCATTTGCCATAACTTTTATGAACTGGAAAATATAAAAAGTACTCAGTAAAAAAAACACTACAATCCCATGTTAAATTTGTAAAATTTTAAAGCAGACACAAAGTAGTCGTCTTTGTTTGACCTATTTGTCACGAGCTACAGAATACCGCACAAGATGCCTTCACCGAATGGAGGTAAAAGGCAAAACTCTGCAGTGCTTCTTGCCATATGACAGGAGTGTGTGAAAAGTGACACACCAGAGTTTTCAAATTGGGGCCCGGGGAGCCGAAGCATAAAATAACTTCAATCTCAGCAGCTCTCTGAGGAATAGAGCAGAAGTGCGACCAACAACAACACAACAACAGAGAGGCAGGAAGGGGTGAAGGTAGGAGTTATTAGAGGATAAAACATGCCTCTCCATCTCACTCCCTCTCTCTCAGGAACCCCAAGGATGATCAATGGATTTAGTCAGAGGGATATTCAAGCAGAAAATTGCTGCCTTTTTGCTTTTCTTTGAAGTATTTCCAGAATACATACCGACGCCCCTGTCCACCAAGGTTGAAAATAACAGCACAAGTGTAGTCTGTACCAGTAATCCTGGAAAAAAGAATAGAAGGTGGGGGAGGATCTTGGTGCAGGCACCAAATGTTAAAGGATGCAGGGAGGGCCTAGATTGAAACTTTGCAGGTATAAAATTGAAAGCAGCCAGCTGAATAGACACAGTCAAACTATGGCTATTTTTCAAACAGGAACCTCAATGACCAACATAGAAATAAATAAAATAAATAAAGAAGGAGCAGACCGAGGACCATGACAGAGGTTATGCATTTGTCACTGCATGATTTATAGCGTCTTGTTGAGATTAACTTTAAAGATCCCGTTAACTTTATTTAATAAAAATAAATTCTGTTGCTTAATAAAAAGGCTGATTTGAGTTGTAATAATAAGCAGGAGCGAGGAACAGAAACAGAACTGAAAATGATTACCCATGCAAAAGAGATTTTTGGGGTCAATGTGACGGTGACGGTTTTCTTAAATGGGCCAATCTAACAGGGTATGCCAGTGGAAGGCTGGGCTCAAGTGCTGGATGGGGGGGACCTCCCCTGCCCCTGGGGGCCCTGGTGGTTGCATGCAGATGACAGCAGAGGCATGTGGCACACTCATGGTATTATGAATAGGGGACAGCAATGGGGGGCCAGACTTCTCAAATCCCTGCTGTGTGCTTTGATGGCCTCATCTGTTTTCCCATCGCTACTCTATTACATCTGCAGCGCATTCCCTTCTAATTAAGATTCCAGACTTGTATTTGTCATACAATAGGAAGGATATCACAGAGGGTAGTTTAGCCTTAGTTTTTGGATTAATAGCCGGGCAATTCACCACACACAAGAATGTTTAGAGTCTGAGCAAGAGCACCACTGACAATAATTCAGCATCCCCCTCAGGATGTTATTTTTACAGGTAACCCTCCACGGGAATGGGCTATGTATACAATTTGTCACAGCCTATTCTTAACTTTCATTAATAGCAAGTAAGGCTTACATGGGCTGCAGCCTTTGCTTAAAGATCCACTTCAAAGAAAATTGTGTTTTTGATGTTTTTAACATGTTCTTGTAACATTTTTCTCATTATGGAACTCATGGATGAGGAATGTAAGATTAAAACTGTATTTCTGAGTATTTCTTTATGAAAATCGTGATGGATCAGGAGCAGATGAAAACCTGCAGTTTGAAAAAGCTCAGGTTTGTGACACAGCAACCACTTCGGGCTGGCCAAAGTCTCCCTTCTCCTCTCCAATTCCGATCCATCCACTTACAGACAAATAGATCCATTAACGTCTTTATTTTTCTTGTCTGAGCTCAAAACTGTAAGGCTGGATAGCTACAATATTGCTTGACATTTTTTTACTACACTAACTTTTACTTGGGCTTGAGAGATGCTAAAAGCTCACGGAAGAGAGTGTAAACAAAAGGCAACTTCAGCGCCAACAATCCCATCCGCAAATTCAGAGGCAAATTTCTTATGAGCTCTTCCAGCGCTGCAGAAACTATGTCCTAAAAAAACGACACTGGCTGTTTGATTTTGGCTAAAAACTGCATAAACATAGAAGACCACTGAAAATGGGACTTTAAAGGCTAGGTTGTCAACAACAAAAAAAACACACACACACACACTTGCAATTTTGTCATAAATATGATCACATATTGATTTTAAAAAAAGCAGAAATATCATCTAATAAAATCAAAAGCCTCGAGAGAAATCCATTTACTCAAAGAGGAAATGATCCACGCCGCCATCACGAATGAAACTCAGTAAAATGCAGCTAAATCCATGGCAGTGATCAGGTATGTGAATGTCAGCTGAAGTATGCCAGTTTGCTGCTTTGAGTCAGCAGGATGTCTCTTAAGTGTATTTAGTGAAATGTGGCTGATGTGATAGGTTTTATTGCCAGAGCATTATTACCTCATTTAGCCACAAAACCTCTCAAATTGAAGGTTTCCAAATCTCTGAATGGAGATAATAAAGTTTTTCATCTTAAAAGTAGTGCTCTGAAAATGCTCCCAAAGTGTCTAAGACTGTTTTTTTATAGTCCCAAGTGGTTCGGATTTTTTACAATGCACACAACAAGCTTCTCATTGTGGTACTGTAAAAGCTTTCCTAGCATTGGCTGATCTTAGCATGTTTGCCATGAATATTACTTGAGTTTGGTTAAATATTCCTTATTTATATTTTTTATACACGTCCAAATAAAAAAAACAAACACTAAAGCATAAGAATACAACAAGTGAATTCTGAGGTGGGGAAAGATACTCTCCCATCATGTTAACAGGGAAGACTTTTTTTTTTTTGGTGAGGTTTAATTCAACAATAGCATTTGCGATTCAGGTTTTGGGCATCTCAAGGGCATTCCTGGTGAAATTACTGAGACTCTGCACCATTTATCACAGGCTGACATGTGTCATGTTCCAGATACTGGTGCAGAGAGGTTACAACTGAAGACAGCTCTCTCTTTGTTGAGCAGCCATCAAACACAACATCTCGTATTTATCAAAAAAAAAAAGAAGAAGAAGAAAAAAAAGGGAAGAATTGGGGATGGCAAAGGAAAAAATAAAATAGCAAAAACAGGTCACATGAGTTTAATGCCCTAATACTGAGCCGTATTTTCAGTGTCAGTATTTTACATGCACACACACACACACATGTCTTAGCATGTGTCAGCCTTAAAAATTGGATTTGTTTGATGTAAAAAAATTGACAAAAAAAGAAAATCTGAAATTTAAATTGAATGCATGGCAAAAATTGTAAAATAATCAAGAAAGTGATACAAAAAGACACAAACCACACACTTCACACTGTCTGCTTTACCACTTTAAGTCACACATGGGCATTATGGAAGTGTTCTGTGTGCTGTCTATTCTGCAGGACTCATGAGATCACGGCTTTACCCAAAGGTACAATGCAAAGTCTGCATGTGGAGTTTTTTTTTATTTTCTCGCTGCCTGCCTGTAAAAGACTTTCTGTCTGCTCAACCCTGCTTAAAACTAACGAGGTTCAGCCACAGTGGATCAACAGAATAGACTTGAGCACAGCAGCGCGCAGTGCTGCTCTGGGATGCTTCTGAAACATGACGGGATTGGAATGAGCTGTTCTCCTTATGCTAACCCCGCTGCCACGACTTGAGACAACATAGACGACGGCACAACAGGAAAACAGGTCGCAAGACCGGTCATTTACAGAACCCTGATGAATAAGCACAAGAAATAAAGTAACTCCTTACAGATAAGAAACCGAATCAAATATAAGGAAGTATAAACTTAGGCTTTCTTTTAAATCAGAACTTATTAAAAAGTGTGACATAAGTTTCTGATTAGGTCTTTGGATTTGGTTTATACAAGCTCAGCGGAACATATTCTCAACATACCCCACCGTCTCATTATTTATTTAATGTCATGGTCTTGAAGCTAAGTACAATCAAATCCTCTTGATGGATTTATAATCACCAAGTGTGATCACCTCTAAAAAAGCAGATGCTTTTGTGGTTTCCTGGTCTAGAGCACTCGTATGTTTTCACATAATGACAGACTTTAGTAATGACCTGAAAACAGTTATTACTGCTCATCAGTTTGGGCTGAGCTATGCCGCCATTTCTATCTAAATGTTTAGCCCATCACCTCACTGTGCAAAAGAATTTTCTCAAATAGAAACAGAAATTAACAGCGCTGTCATTCTGAGATGAGTTTAAGTTTACTCTCAAAGAAACTTTAAATTCCTGGAGGTCAGACTCAGCCGACCTCAAGGAGCAGATTAAATGTTGATGTCTGACACAGCTTTAATATCACCTAATAGTACTTCTTTTGCAGTGTTTTCAGAAGAAAATTATATTTTTAGAAAAAAAAAACAGAATGTTTTATGTTTAAAAAGTTTATGTAAGCAAACCATCTGAACTTTGTTCATTTTCTGTGCTAAAAAATGAGATTAGAAAAACTATAAGATGCCCCATTGTTGGCAGAAAAGTGACAATTCTAATGGAGAACACAGTGTTTACATACGTTCTTAAAAAACAGCAATAGGTGAAATCTGCAAAGTAGGTTGTAAAACCCCTCACTAAAACCCTTTATAAAATAAAATAAAAACAAGGTCTGACCACAATCAAATGTTCATGTAAATGTGTCAAGATGAACCCCAATAGTTCAATGGATATTTGCAAGCAGGCTGTAGATTACTGTAACAAGAACTGCCCATGCATTTCCAAACGGAAGAAAATGTGTGAGATTCCACAAAGTACTGCGGAAGTGAAAAGTCCAAAACACAACTTCAAATAAGGCATCAATCACACCTCCTCAGAATTCATGTGAACTAATTGAAAAGGACACTGTTGATGTATGCAAGACGAACTCAAGTCCAGGAGACGAGCATAAAAAATAAAATAAATATCATTTAAAAAGAATAATAAAGTAAACACATAAAAATGTGAAACACAGCTTAAATCAAGTGTAAGTAACAGAGATTAGTTTGGTGTGTTTTTACACAAGATAAGACTTACACTGCTTGAGTACAAATAGAATAGAATAAACCCAACCGACTCTCACCTGGTTTAATTGGGCCCAGTCGTAAAGAGAAAAAAATATAAAGGCATTGTAGGAAGATGGGCAAATTTTTAGTCCGTTCCTGTGGCGAGTAATGGCTCTTTGAAGAAATAACCGAAATGCGCCATTCTGCCACTAGGGGGAGGGGAGGAAAAGCAAGACTGGAATGACAAGAAATCAGAAAATAAACAGCATATCTTTGAATGCGCGTTCCACATCTGGGTAAGATGCAGTTTGGTTCCCTGCAGGCCTCACCGCTGTTAAGTTACCAAAATACCGTTGTCAAAAAGAAGAAAGGCTGATGTGGAGTGCTGAGCTTTCCAGGAAAAATGGACAGTTTGATTTTTTTTCTCAGAGCTGAATGAAAAACCCGCATGCCTGGTATGTAATGAACAGATCGCAGTAATCAAAGAATATAATATTTAGCGCCACCATGAGATTCACCATAAAGAACAGTTTCAGCATTTGTAGGGGCAGTTAAGACAACAAAAGATTAACCGACTATTAGCTAGACTGGAAAAAAAAAAAAGCAGTCTGCATTTACTGCAGCTGTGACGTCAGTGATGGAGCAGTGAAAGCTGGTAACCTTATTGCAAACAAGTTGTTGCAAACATCCAATCCATTTTCAGATGGTAAACGTGTGAAAAAATGCATGCTAAAGGCTGCAGAAGTCATGTGCCCCAAAAAGCAGTCGACCTTTGCCAACAGAAGTGTGTCAAGGATTATGATTGCAGATACAAGATCTCTCAGGAGACTTGGGCAGCCACATGAAGGACGGAATCCAGATGTTTACTGATGAAAGCACCGACATCACAGATATACCACAAAGGTTTTGATGAAACTTTGACTGTCACTCTGAGGAGTTTCGTGAGTTGGTCCATATGATGGACACAATAACAGCTCTCATTACTGTGTCGGACAATGAGCAGTGAATTGGTCACGTGATGTCAGTCTGGCCACTGATGGCGCCTCATAAATGGTCAGGAAGAAGGCAGGTGTTTCCGCAAAATTCAGGCAGAAGGTGCAAGCAGCCAACGCGGGAAAAGATTTTTGGACATTTTATTGTATTTTGCACACTTAAATAGCATGAAATATGTTGCCTGGTGAAGGCCAAATGATGCCACGTTTCAGGAGAGAAATGGAAGTTAAATCCAAATTCTTCTTGTTACATTCACAAATGTTTGCAAGTGTAATTTAGTTTGGTTTTTCATTGAATTGCACATCTATATTTTAGGTTGGGTGTTCATTTTTTTCTGTAGTCCCCTCTTGACTTTACTATTGGAATTGCTTCAATGTCAGATGTAGAATATTCCAAATTTAATAAATGATTGTTTTAAGTAAGATGCATTTTATTTGAAATCCATTGGCCTCTGTGAATCAATATGAAACAATAAGTGATTAGGCTACTCTGTTGGTTGAGAACTAGAATATAATAATGGTTTAACTAGAATAGAATAGAATAGAATAGAATAGAATAGAATAGAATAGAATAGAATAGAATAGAATAGAATAGAATAGAATAGAATAGAATTTTATTGATCCCACAAAGTGGTAACTGACCACCATGGTATTTTTTGACAAGTCTAAATGATTCAACTCAAGTTTGGTCATGGTTAAGCAAACTGTAGCTGCATAGCTGCAGTTAGATCAACTCAATCACTAAAATAAAGTTAAAAAAACAAGCAACAACGTATATGAAACAGTAAAGAAAAACTTCCTAATTGAAATATCCTAATGTAAATTGCATTTCTGTGTTTCATAATTATGTTTTAAGTATAACTCTGTAAACTATTTATTTGTATGTGTATTGAACACTTTATGAGCAATAGTTGTCTTCAAAAGCTGACTGCATCAATAAATGCTGACACAGTTAAATGTAAAGTAGTTTACAATGAGGAGGAGGTGTGGAGGGTGGGGCTAAAAATTAATTAATTTTACTGCCATTATTTATGACTTAATATGATATACTGGTGTGCTTTATAATAACACTGAATGTGCATATTTCTGGAGGAGACAGTAGAGTAATTATGTAGAATGCCTTTTACCATGAGTGTACAATATTAATTATGGGTATGGTTGTTTATCAATTGTGAAACACCGTTTAAAAGCTGTTTGGAAGATTGCCATGATGACCTACGTGTGTCTCCTATCTTTTACTTTCAACTCTTTATAATGTGACAAAATACATCCTTCCATAGGCCAATGTAATGCGGGTTAATAAAGGAGGATGTGAAGAAAGGAGATCTAATCACATAAAGAAAAAAAATCAATTCAAAGGCATAAAAAAGTATATACAAAATAGCACAAGACATGATTATCAATATCATAAATGACATCAGTTGTCTGCTTCCTAAAAGATTCTCCAGTTTAAAGGGCTTTTTATCAGTTTGCATCCATTATGTTGATTTTTATGTCTCACTCAGCTGTTTGAAATCAATCCCATCACTTAAACATCCTTCCATTATGTTTAATTAATATCTGTTTTGTAAAGTGTTACTTATGAGAAGGTTTCATCTGAAAGTCTATTTTAATAAAGCATGTGAATTGTCTTATGGTGTACCACCTACCAACTGTGTCATGCTTTGTGTACACATGCAGTAATAACTAATGTATTGTTTTCTTAACACCATTGGGAGGACAGCATCTGTAGTATGAAACTAAAACAGCTTTTGAGAAAATGTACATAAAAACATAATTTAGCTGCTAAAACTTTTATTGCAAAAGTGTGCTTACTTTGAAAATCTTGGTGTTTCTTTATGGCAGTTTCTTACATAAGAGCTTAACATTGCATACATTTTATTTAAATAACAAATGTTTTGTTTTTTTTTTTTAATGATTTTTGTAAAATAGGAAAAAAGGACAAATTAATTAAATACATGATCCCTATAGGTAATAAACATGTGGATTTGTTGGGGAGAGCATGATCAGAAGATTAATTAACATCTATTAATAAAACAGTGATGTAGAGATAAAAAGTTAACAATATTTCCCTCTTTTTAGACATCCAGTAAACATCAAATACTATATTTTTAAAATGGGCAGAGGACTGTGTTCAGGGAACCATAGGATTTTAGAAAATTGGATGAATTAAGTGATGCTGCTGCATATTAGTTCTTGATGTAATAATTATGTATAAAAAAATTATTTTAAAAAAAGCAGTTTGGTTTTCAAAACACTCAATTTAACTCACAGGGGAACGACAAATACAACTTCTATGAAGTGTCTTTTTCTGAAGTGGTCACGCCTGATAATAGAAATGTAAATAAATAAAAATATATAATATGAAAATGAAATGAAAATATGATAATATATATTTGTGTGTGTTTCTCAAACGCAAAATAAATACAACAAGACCTGGTGTTTAACCGTAACTAAAGCACTAGCTTTTGTACATGACAAGAGAACGTGAAAGTGAAGTTGTGTTCAAAAGCTTTGTTGTGTTGGAACTGTTGCAAGTCATTTTGTGAGATGTATTTACTGAAAATGGGTTGAGACATGAATTTGGATTGTTAGTTAACAGTGCTTTTACTCAGCATCCCAACATCATCTCAATGGTTCTCCCTTTTTTTTTTTTTAATCCACAAATCCCCCTCTCCTCCAAGTCTGACTGCAGTGCCAGTGCTGTATGCATCATCTGTGACAAATGATAATGGATTTTATTCAGTGATAATATTTACTCATATTAGCATATTTTGTGTTATCTTCATATCTAATTTGTTCCTTAATCCACTGTAGTTTGAACTGGGAAAGACTTGAACTGAAAGGAAGTTGAGAAAAAAAAACAAACAAACATGAAAACTTCAACATTCTGAATCAGAAACTGAAGTGGTCATGTGATCCAAGGCTTCGGTGACCCTAAACATCATTAATTAACTTGTATAATCAAAAATGTAAAGTTACACTCCTTTTTCTGTATAATTTTTACAACAAACTTAAAAACACCAGTCCAGTTTAAAAAAAAGTTGTTCTACCGCCTGTAGGTTTCTATCAACAAGCTGAAATGAATGAAACATAAATACAACCATCCTCAGACCAAACAAACAAACTTTCTTAATGGGCATTCAGATGAGATTAAAAAAATGAGCCGACTGTAGGGAGTTTAACATTTTCTCACATTTATCAGGTCAACTTTAGACTTTTTGAATAAAATGCAGTTTGCAAATATTTTCTTATACATGTCTTAAACAACATCTTTTAAATGCTTTATTTGTAAATTTACTTTTTTTGCATTTAGAAAAAAACTTTATTCAGCTTTGGAGTGGTAGAACAAGCACTTTGGTTCAATTGACTTCAGTGAAAGTAGTTCCTGATACAAATATTTGTGCTTCTTTGTTGCCAGAAGGATCACCTGCAGGTATTGTTGCAGCTTTCTTACAATTAATATCAGTGCTGTACATACAGTACACACACATCAGATGTGTGTCTGTAACTCCTGCCATCATGCTTGCAAAACATTAGATGCACAGCTGTAAGGAAAAAGGCCAGGTGCCCACCTTCAGACTGTGTCATGTGTCTTCACTGCCCTCTACAGGATGATGTTCACGGCAGCTTGTTCTCCAAAACCGTCTTTGTGCAGTCAGTCCCTCTACAACTTATAGGGTTTATTTTATTTATGTATTTATTGCATTTTGATTAGTCAGAGATGTAGAAAATGTGGTTTTGTCTCTCAGTCCAGGTTTAGAAGGCTTTTAGACGTTGCTGTTATCTGCTGGGGTTGTCAAACAGCCAGGGTTTGAGTGTCTGTCACTGAGGTCACCGACTTAGTTGAAAGGTTAATCACCGTGGCGATTAACTCCTAAAGAAATTATTGAAAAAAAAGTTTATTATGTTTTGTAATCAGTTCTAACATTTCATACTTTTGCTGTTTCAAAACATCATTAGCACAAAAAGACACTTTGAAATCTCATTTATAGGAACGCAGGTTTTGCACAAAAGAAGACAAAATTTGTAAAAATCCTTACAGATTTATTCTTTTTTGGTGAAATGTTTTGTTTGTTTTTGTTAAGGTTTTCAAGTAATTGTCTTTTTATCTGACCCGAAAATAGGTTGAAGTGTAAAGAAACAGGATTTGTAGGTTCATATTTGCTTGAGATAAATTGATCATTTTTCCAACTCAGTAAAAAGTAACGTTTAACAGGAACTCAAATAAGGAAACAAAAGCTGAAATGAAAGTTAAAAGTTAGTGACAATGCCATATAGATGTATGATTAGATTATATGGAAAGCAATATTCCAAAATAAAACCTTCGTACCATAAATCTTTTTTTAAACACTTTTGAAAGTTATTTTCTTGAAAGTTAAACTTGAAAAGTTTGACTGAATCAACTCATTAAAGTTCAGTTAAAGGTCTATACTAGAAACATGCATGCATTGTTGTAAATATTTGTTATTGTTGCTATTCTAAAATTTCCAATTTTGAATTTAGACAAACAGGATTGACGCATTCAGTCATTAAGGTGTTACTTTATTGAGTACAATAACTTTAACAGTGTGACAGATAACTCCACACAGAATGTGTGGCTGTGATTTGTCATTCTGATAGCACAGTTGTTATTTCTCATACCCAAAAGTCCAGCTTCCTCTCTCTTTTCCTCCGTCTTCCAGTCTTTCTTTCGGGACATTTGAGGTAAACCTGCCAAACTGTCTTATTTAGTTCGCACTAACAACACTGGAGAGTTGTCTAAGGATTCATCCCAGATGCCTTTTTTTGGGCTGACTTTGACTGCACTCACGCCACTGCAGCACATCCACTCACACAATTATATGTCTGTGCATACTTCAATAAAGATGTAACTCTATCAAGTCAAATGCTTCGTACCAGCAATCTGCTCATAGTCATCTTATTGCACGTAGGCAGGGTCTACGGGGCAAAAGGGCATCTGGCCCTTTAAAACACAGCAAAGGGAATTACAGCACTGCTCTGGAGGACAGCAAAAAGCACCCGCTTGTCACTTGGAATGGCATCACAAACTGCTTCAGAAACACAGTCCTCTGTAATTGTAAAAGGTAAACTCAGCTTTGTGGTTTCTTCTGTTCATTCAAGTGTAACTCACTGTCATGATTTCAGTGTTGCTATATATGTCAGGAAGCCCTGTTGCAGCATAAAGAGGACACGGCCTGGCTGATTTGAGTATTCAAACGGCATCTGATAAATCCCCATCACTCACATGGTGCATGATGTGTATTATTTCAGCAAAGGGAAACACAGCAGTAATTGAGCTGTTGTACATCAGCCCCAAGCGTCCTTCCATGTTAGTTCTCCTTCAACACGTTTCCAAAAGATGTATTTTCATCATCTGACTGTCAAGTCTAACTTTTGTGTGCGGTGGCAAGTCTCTCTGTCGATCCAGCGTTATCTGTCAAAGCTATGCTTGCTTGCAAATGAAGAGGACAGCGAGCTGGTATGTGTGTGTCATGGGTGAGTGAGTAGGTATGTCTTTGAGAGGGAAGGAGGTGGGGGTGGGGGGATTCGAGTGCCAAAGCAAAACAAGCTGCACTAATCTGCCGTGATCTGTGACTCTCCCTCATCATCCCATTGGGTGTGAGGTCTTGGGTGTGGTTATTAAGGACACTGATCTCAGACATGGCTTCTATTTTCTCGGTGATTATTAGTGGCTGAGCAGCTGTGGATGAGATCACTGAGCTGCTTTTCAAGTGATGCTCGCTGCGATTTTAAGTAAAACAACAGATATGTGGGATGAGCAGCCAAAATTTAGATTTGGTAAAACTAAAAGACATCTTTAAAAAGTTAATTCAAAGATAATGTAAGTCGTTTGGCTGACACCACAGAAGGGACAAACAAGCCATGAGTATGTTGTCAGGGCGTATTAGTAGTTTAGAGGTGCTATCCACAGTTTGCACACATGTCCAGGGGTTTGTAACCTTCCTGCAGCCTCTGACCTATGCAGTTTAGCAGTCTCTGGGGTTAATTCCATGTCCTAGAGGTGAAACAACAGAATCACAGCCACAGCACTAATACTCAATAGGGATTGACCTACCTTGCTGGATTAAACGGGTAAAAAAACCTGATCCGCTGCCCTAATGCCAGCAATGAAAATGATCCAGTGGTCCTAACTGCTCTGTTTAATCTGAAAGCATGCTCATGTTATTCATTTCTCATTATGGGAATGCAGTTCTCCTGATGGGATTAAAGGCTCTAGCCTGGCTCGCTTTTGGCTCGGTGAGCTTCCCATGAATACAGAAAGGGTAAAAAACATCTGGCTGGACACGAACTAATGCCTCGTTTTTTTTTCTATGTGTTTATGGTTTTTGGAGGTTGTTAACACGTTACTGAATGTGTGAAACTCCCTGTTAAGACCTCCCAACAAATGTACACAGGAGGTAAACAAAGAGGAGGACTTTACATGGTCTTTATTTCATAATAAACCACGCTTGAACTCAGTGTCACCAAACAATATGTCTTTTTAAAACTGAACAAATGACTTTACAAGTTGTTTCTTCCTGTGCAAATGTAAACTCAAATGAACACAAAGTGCCCTTGGCAGATTGTACTTCCAATTCAAACAATCAAACTGTATTTTTTTGCTCCATTACATTACCACCAGGGGGCACCTGATTCATCAACCATGCAATCTGCTGTTTGACAAATTGCTGTAGAGGAAACACTTGTATAAAGCAGAGGGATTAGGGGTTTACAACCAGTCTTCCACCTTCCTAACCATGATTTTATTGTGCTTTTGCTGTTTATCATCACAGCCAGCTGCTGATGGTTTGGGGCTTTCAAAATAAAGTTCATTTTATTTGTACTAAAACTGGAGTTTTATAACTTCTGTTTCCTTAAAAAAAGGAACCCCACTTTAAAATAAACAGAATCAGTCATTTCTGCAGGAATTGAAGTTAATATAATAGAAATTATGCCTCTTCATTTTAACTATTTTGTCTAAGTTGTAAAAAAAAAAAAAATAAAGGATAAATCCTGTGATCAGCGTACACAGAGAAGCTTTTGGAGTCTCCATGTGTTTGCCAATCTATCACTGTAAATTTGGAACTAAAAAGCAACAATTCAAAGAGCTGAACAAGCAGAAAAAGAGCCTAAACCTGGGGCTTTCAGTGTACCTAATAACACAAACATGACATGCCATTCATCATGCCTCTCATTACCAGTTAGCCATATAAAACAAGATGAAAATATGCGAGGTGTTGACAGACCAGAACAGGTATTTGCATTACCCTGTGGTGTTTCTTTTCTTTCCTATTAGTGGAGTATAGTTCAATCAGTGGTTTGAAGCAGCTATCTCTTAAGACTCTTTTCAGAAAAGCTCTGCTTTAATGCTTTTAGTTGGATAAGAAAACAATCAAATCCATTTCCAGTTTGATTCACTTTTAATGTGCAAGCATATTTCCTTTACTTACTGTGACAAAGAACACAATTAGTTTTTGTTTTTCTTGACAAAAACACACACACACACACACACATGTGACATTTGTGAAGGCACAGCAGCAACGACTATATTTGAAGCTTGTACATTCAAGTTCAAAAAGTCAACCCTAGGGGGCGAGTGCTATAAATTATTTGCAAGGGAAAAGGCATGATGCATCTTTTAACATGTGCAGTCATTTCAGAGTGCAAAACCTACAAATGTCATGTCCGCTTAAGTTCAAAAGTAATTGGTCAGTCTGCACAACAAGGCACAGGGGTAACGAGGCAGTTTGCCACCGTAACAGACTCAAATGGCATACTGTGCAGCATGTCGGTGAGCTAATAGACCCGTTCACACAAGAAGAGGCCACAGTTTCATTCTGTCTTATCAAATTAAGCCAAAAGGTGCAACACTGTTTTTACCCACAAGCAACATTATTCCACTGCGCTTTTTAAACTTTTCAAGCTAGCACAGCCTGACATTTAATTGATGCTATATAAAGCTACGAAAATGACGTATTTTTGTGTAACTTCTTTAGGAAAAAAAATATGCATTTAAAACACGGGAAGGTAAAAATAAATCTAAACAGACAAGTCATTGTACTCTGCTGAGCACTGCAGACAAAAGGGTGACACTGAAGTATGAAGGCTGTTAACCCATTATGACCTAATGAGTCATATGTGTGCTTTTACCTTGCGAGCCTGTGGGGATGCACACATCGCATTAAAATTTTGAGACGAAAGCACACAGTTTAACCTCTCAAGTGGTTTGTGTTTCACATTTCAAGTCTCTTCAGTGTCAGCTGTACCAGGAAAGTGTGGGTTTTCCAGAAAAGCCTCAGGTTTTCTGGAGACATTTTTAAATGAGGCCCCGGGTCACAATGGTTTAAGGGGGCAAGGGAGGGCATGGTGTGCATTAGGACGGGCTCATCGAGCAGCAACCCAGCCCTGTGGTGCTTCACATGTGCATGACACAGGGTGCCAGCAAAAGAAGCAGGTGATTGGCTCCAAGTGGCCCTCTACCACTTTGCTGCCTGCAGCGAGCTTACCCACACCCACAAGATATCAGATGTCACATCGGATGAATGCAGCTAAGATCAAAAGAAAAACATAACTTTAGTTTAAAATTAGGTCCATATCAACTCTGGCAGTGAAGTTTTGGGCCAAACTGACAATAAAAAAATGGAGTGTTCTATTTACAATGCTTAAAATAACCGAGAAAAACACAATGTATTGATTTATGAACATGATCTTTGATCAGGAAAAAGGAATACATATTCTGTTTGATCATTTTTTTATTTTCTATCTTACATTGTTATGTAGAAAAAACATCCTTTTCTTTGGCAAGGCAAATTAACAGTACATTTATGTGGTTAGATAAGAGGACAAGCAGCAGCATCACAATGCAAATCCATCAGTTTAATGGGGAAGTTTATACTGCTTCATAAGAACACAACTGTCACATTCCCATCAGTTGGTAAGTGGGTCACAGGACCGTACATGACCCAGACATGGGTCTTGGCCCCCCGGGTCAGAGGGCCAGTCAGGCATGAAGTGACAACTGAGTGCCTCTGATTTGACTCCCAGTTAGGTGGCCTGAGCTGAGCCTCTGAGTTGAGCCTGTGGCTTGCTCCAGTGACACAAGGCGCTCTCTGGAAGAAACCCGCGGGTTCACACAGTCACAGTTGCTTGTGTGCAGCAAGACATTGCTTTAGTGTGTTTAAATTATCTCGATTTCTCTGTCTTTTTTATTAATTATTAAAAACCAATTTCGCTGACAATACTCTGTTGAAAATTGTGTTTTAACATGCTTTTGTGGCAATTATCTGATGATGGAGGACATTTGTTTAAAAAAATAAGGATGAAAATAGAGTTTTTGAGTATTTCTTTTTTCAAATCATAGTGAATCAAGAGCAGACGCAAAAATGCCATCTGAAAAAGCGCAAGCAACAAGCTCCCTCCTCCGCTCCATTTTGATGCATCCCCTTGCAGACGACTAGATCCATGTACAGTACGTCTTTGCTTTCCTTGTCCGAGCTGGCACCTGGCTAAGAACTGTATGGCTGGATACTTCACGTATTGCTCCCCAATTTCTTTTTCACCTGTAATGTTAGGTTGGGGGTGTGAGGGGCTGCCAGCTGGCATGAGAGAGTGTAAACAAATGGATGTCGGGAAGTAGAGGCTGGCTTACTCCGCGGCAACAGTCCCACCCACAACTTAGAGGCAAAATATCTAATGAAGTCCTGCTGCTCTACAGACACTATGTCCTTGAAAACGATACAGGTTTTTAGATTTTGACTAAAAACAGCATCATTATAAATAAAACTTTGACAATAAATCAAAAGATGATCGGAGTGCAACTTTGGGTAAAAAAGTGTTTTCTGTCGTATTGAGCGTTTTTGTTAGGTCCCAAAGTGTTGTTTTGTCTACAGAGATATACTTTGTTCTTTTTTATATATTTACCTGAATCTTGTTTCAATTTATCATGTATATGGAGCGTGTCACACAAGTATCAGTCTGCAGTTTGTGTGGTCCTTAATAAAACTGCAGAGCTGAAAATAAAAGAAGTTGGTGGTAGGACATATCTCCCATCCAACCAAATAATTGGTCAGAAAGTTTGAGAAAGGGATATTAAACTTCAGCACTAATTAATTCAACTGGCCTATGTGACCCCAGAGCCAATTCATACTCTGGACTGTAAAATCTTTATTGATCTTGGGAATGCTTCGGTGGACTCCCAGCACTTTTCTTGCCATTACAAGCATCTCTTGTGACGAACCACGATTTAATTAGATGACAATCACAGTTAACAATGCGCAGCTAAAAGTACAAAATTGGCACATTAGTGTTGGCAATGATAAATTTTAGTCTCCCAGCATGGACAACTCACAAGCTCCTCTTCATCTTAACAACGCAGTCTGGCTCTACAGTGTCATAACAAAATATGGCAGAGGATATTTTGAAATCGTTCAAGCAGAAAAGATCTCAAATTTGTTGCAAAAGAATTTTATTTGCATGTTTTAAAGTTGAAAAGAACCCCAAAGTGCCGCAAGATTACTCATTTGAAAGTCTTGTGAATATAATGTGTGAAATGTGCTGTCCGTTTAAGCAACATATTACCCGTGCAACATGTGCAGTACATGATAACAACCACTGGAGGACAGCAGAATTTTCCCAAATATATTTTTTTTAAATAATAATGCTGTTTAGTTAATTCCCACTTTGTTTTAAATCAACCAGCAAAGCAACAAAAAAAAAAAATAAAGATTTATATTAATTTGAGCTTCCATATATGAGAGTATTAATTGACTGGAAAATATAGAGCTCCAATGGTTGTCCAAAAAAAACATAAAAAGTGACTGTTTTTTCCCTTTTTTACCAAGTTTATTTGAGGCTATGGGCTAACAGCAATGACCCATTTGTCATCTACGTATTTATTAATATCTTGCTCACAATTTTCAGCTGTTTGTTTATGTTAACCTCTGGTTGAACTGTCTTTAGTGGCAGCCTCTTTTGCCAGAAAGTTCAGTGAACATTCAGCATGGAAGCGCAGAGCATGTCATCTCGAATCTATTAGCCCACAGGGGAGACTGCAGCAACCAGTATGTGCTCCCTCCCTCCCTTTTTTTCCCTCTCACTCTTTCCCTCTCAAACAGACAAGTGAAAACACACTGACCATCACACACACAGAATTACACACACTAGGTGTACTTCCAACCCACACTTTCTTTTCACGTTCTGATGATGCTTGCAACTGAGATTATTACATACCGTGCCCTGGTGCTGACCTCGTTCCTTCACTCATGCCTAATAATCTCATTATACCATGCATTATATCACTCTAATTTTAAGTTCTGCCCAACTAAGAAAATGGATGAAATTAAAGTTTAAAATAGTTCATGTTGTTGCTTTTTTGTGTTTATATTTTCAATTTTTAACAAATATTTGCACATCTTCACTTTTTTGATACGTGGCTATAACCATGAAAATTGACTAACCGTGATGTTTACCAAGGTTGGGGTTAATTTTAATCAAATTAATTTCAACTTTAAAAAAAATTAAAGTCCCACTCCCAATCATCTTTTGATTTATTGTAAAAGCATTTAACTATGAAGATGTTGTTTTTAGTCAAACTTTTTTTTTTTTTTTTGGAAAAAGCATCGTTCTCTAGGAAACATTTTCTGCAGAGCGGCAGTAGTTCATAAAAAAACTGCCTCTGAGTTGTGGGCTGGACTGTTGGCGCAGAATAACAGACATCTGTCTGTTTACACTCTCTGCCTCTAGCTTATAGCCCCTCACAACCCCGACCTATCATAATACCAAGGTGCAGCAAGCTGCTCAGACAAGGAAAATGAAGACGTACGTGGATTTAGTTGTCGACAAGTGGATGGGGAGCTTGTGCTCTGCCGATTGTAGATTTTACGTCACAAAAATGTTCAGTTTCAAATAGCATTTTTTCATCTGTTCCTGATTCACCACTATTTCAATAGACATTCCAGAACAGCAATTTTAAGCTTCATTTATGTCCTCTATCATCATGAAAAATTCCACAAGAACATGTTACAAACACACATAACAGCCTTTGCATTGGAGTCGGTCTTTCAATCCATTAATGATTCTCTTTTTAAAGGGCTTATATCATGCAAAATCAACTTTTTTGAGCTTTTAAGTGTATTATTATATGAATTCCAAAAAAAGCACCCCCAAAGCGGTATTTTGCTCTATACACACACCTCTGAGCATTCCTCTAAAACCCCATGAGCACCAGCCCCTCCTAATTCCCTAAAACAAGTGGGTCCTCACATTGTGACATCACAAAGCTCCTTTCAGAAATCGCCCCCAGGCTATCACACACACACTCTCCACAGAGCTAACAGTGATCAGCAAAACTCTTTCATTTTGTATGCACAATACCGTACATCTGCTTGTAGTGCCCTGGCATTTATTCCAAAAATGTGGCAAACGGCCCAGCTTTTATTAGAGATGAGCATCTATTAGAGACCGGCGTTTATTCCATCACAGACAGAATGGTGATGGCTAATGGGTTCCTTTTGCGGTGAAATGCGGTGAAATCACAAAATGCAGACAACACCAGATGAACATTCAGGTTTTATTGAAACGATGAGAACATTGTATTCTGTGCTGAGTAGCACTGGCTATGAAGGTTTTTGTTTTTCTCTGTGAAGCATCATCAGTCTCCGTATCAAAAATGCTCTTCGCTTTCATGCCCATCATTTTTTATGGAAACACACGCACTTTTCCATCTTTGCTCTGTAATCCATGTTCAAAGCAGTTCTTTTAATTTGTTGTCCGCTTTCCTTGCACCTCCACCAGGCAATCGTTTGCTTGTTGCTCCTTTTTCAGCAGCTGTCTTCTCAATATCACCCATCTGCTTGCGCCATTCCTGTAACTTTAAAATCCACCACAAAAGTGTCGTGCAGATCCTCACCAGAATTTTCTTTGGCGTATTCCACCACACAAAATTTGAATCGAATGAGTGTTTCTTTGCCATCGCTACACTGGCTTACAACACAAATATCACAGACACCTGACGTCTGAACAACTGTGCACGACCTGGGGAAGATGGGCGGATCTTAAAGGAGCCCGGCTACTTTTAGAGACCGGATCCCAACAGTAGCGGGCACTTGTTAGACCTGGTGGCTTTTGGAAACCGGCGTCATTAAGAAACAGGCCACAATTGGTAGATATGCATATATATTGATATAGATTACTCTGAAAGGCTTAAGAACAGCATATTATAGACCCTTTAAAACTTAAGTTTAACTGTCAAAAATTTTTTTTTTTAATTTATTGAAAAGTTCCACTTTTGTTCAATCTTAAGATACGTAAATTCCATTATTTACGAACATATAGCATTCATTTTTATAATGGAAATTTAAGAACTCAAATCTGTTTGGGGTCTTGCTTGGCAGTAGTACCCAGCCTTAATGTTTCCCCAAATTTAATCAAATTCGTAACTTCCTGCGGGGACCAGAGAGAAGGACTTCAATAATCTGGACAGATAATCTTTCTTGTCATAGGATTTTGACCAGCGAAAAGCCTGAAGTAGGACAACAGCAATGGCCGGAGTTTGCTCTGCACACTTCAGCAAAATACCAAAAATAATAATTTGGGAGACATGATGTAAAGCAAGTTCAACAAACAGGCCCTAAATACTGAAAGAATGCAGCAAAGGTCACTGCCCCCACTGACACATTACAAATAATCACCAGTGGGGGCACTCTAAAAATGCTTGGCTTCCTATGGTTGCCCCGTCTCCTTACAGCACCACCAGCGTGTTTTATTGGTCGTGTGCCGGTGATACTGAAGCGACTTAATCACTAAGTTTGATGCAATTCTTCAAAATCAAAGTACTACTTAAACTTTTTAAGTGAGTATTTAAACTTGGTATCTAATCTTATTATTAAACTTATTATTAAAATACAATTTTTAAACCTTAATAAAAAAAACAGACAACTGGTCATTGGGTGCTCAGCTTACATTAAAATGTCAACTCAATTAATATAAGGAGGATTTTAAATCCAAAGACACCTGAGGAAAGTTGAACAAAAATCCAAACCATGATCGAAAACATCCATCCATCCATCCATTATAAGTTGATACCCTTTCGGGGTCATGGGGCTGCTGGAGCGAGTTCCTGTTGGGCGAAGGCAGGGTGCACCCTCTTCAGATCGCCAGTCTGTTGCAGGGCACGAAATCACATGCACACCTAGAAGCAATTTAGTGTCACAAATTGATCTATGAAGCATCGTTATGGACTGTGCCTAGAAAAAAAAACAAAAAAAAAAAACACACACACTTATGTTCTTGGAGAACAGGCAAACTTCACACAGAAAAGGTCACAGCCAGTATTTAAACCATGGTCTTGTCCCTGTGAGGCAAGAGCATTAACCGCTGCGCCACCATGTAACCCCTATAATTGGAAACAAAGTTGGAAAATTAGCAAAAAATGTGAAAATAACTTAAATGAATGAATGAATTTCTTAAGAGTCATATGAGCCACAAACTGGTAAAGTAATGGTGTCAGTTTGCTTCTTCCGGGTTCCGTAGTAAAAACAAATTCAGTGAAGGTTCTGTGACATATTGCAAAGTTTCTAGTCTTCATACAACTCCAGACAGTTGCAAGGATAAAAGGGTCACTTTAAAGATCCCTCAGATTTACTTTCTAAAGCTCCAATAACAGTCAAGAGTTTTTTTTAGCCTCTGCTCATGCAGTGAAGTCTAAACCTGTACTTGCAACTAAACTGACTTTTAGACATGAAGAGCCCACTTATTTTTAGCAATAAGGTATTTCAAAAAAGAACATGTAATGCTCACATATTTATGTATGAACATAGAAGCAGACTACAGACCAAAGTTGGCAAACATGCATGAACGTCAGAAAAACAACAAATCTTCCAACACGAATGGAGAACAGCTTTCTGAGCCTATGGGGGAACACCAGCATTACAGGGAAAATAAGACATTATTAAGGATTATCAATATAATTTATTCCAGTTTGGCCGGCCAGATTAAATAAGGACACAGTTTGACAACCCCTGTTAAAGACTATATAAGTGAACTATAGACTTCCACATGGAAGGCCAAGCGGTTTGCAATTCATTGTAAAACACAGTTAATATGTATGCACTTTTCTTTAAAAACATTTTTTTAAAAACACACGTTTTGCAGCCTCCCCACCTGGTGATACTAAAACTTCAACAATTTTTGCATCTCTATGAATGACTACCATCTGAGAAACAGTCAATCTATAGGACTACTTTCTGAAGTCCAGTTATCCCAGTTTTTGAATGAGGGGTTAAGTGAAGACAGTAAAGGTTTATTTGTCTCATCGTCGCCTCCTGTCATCACCAATAAGCCCCAAGTCCTGATAGTCAGCTTATAAAACTTTCACAGAACTCAGAGAGCTTAAGTGATCTTCCCCAGCTCTGCAATAGCCTGCAGCTTGCTGAATGTCTGCTTATATTAATTTCATGAAGTTTAAGAGGGCACCAAACTCATTTGGTGATTCTTGATCATTTATGAACTCTGCAACCCTTCTGTTCTGCAGCGCTTTAAGCCACTGGGCCAGATATGCTTAAAATTACATGGAATATTATATCGGTTGGTGACAAAAAATACAGTGCATCCGAAGTTTAAAGTACAAGCAGGGTGGACGTACAATTTGTAATGACATTTACATTTTATTTAATAAGAGTATGTGAATATTGCATGGCTTATGTACAGGAAATTGGACAGCAGGAGGATGTTAGGATGAGTGTTTTGTGGAAATTGGCTTATCCGACTTTTAGAAGTGTATAAGACAATGTGCTTCCGTAAAGTAAACCTCCAAGAGTGAAATCGAGTGAATTGAACTCGCATGGCAGCTTTACCTCTCTGGGAATGCAGAATCATTTAAAGAAACATAATTGGCCATTTCTTTCAAAAACGAATTAGGTTGAGACACTGAAGCCAGACTATAAAAAAGGAAGTAGTTAAGACTTCGTTCAGAGGTTAATCTGAGGGTTCGTTCTCGCACTGACCCCGGAGCACCATGACTTTCATGGTGGGGACAGCTTTCCTGGCCTCAGAAGCCCCTTGACAAAGCCAGTTTGTGGCAGTCTTCGGTCTGCTGCAGATCTCTCAGTGAGAATGCTTAAAGCCAATGAGGCCTCACATCTGTGCAGAGGCTGAGTTCGGTCAGGGGGATAGTGGGTGATTAATTGACGGTCACATCTTGCTGACTGCTGCCCACACCACTTTGATGAAGAGGGATTAGGCTGTGCACCACAGGCTCTGCTGATAATAGGAGAACGAAGAGGAAATACTCATGTCACGCTCTGTGGCAAGGATTTCAATCAAAGACCATAACATTCAGAGTGTCATGACTTTTTAAAACCAGTAAATCCTTGAATTTCCTGCACCTTTTTTCCTTATATAAAAACCGATGCTTATAAGTCGTGTTTTAATTACTTTAACTAGCTGTTAAAGTAGAAAACTCCACATGAACCTTTTTTTTTTTTTTTAAAGAATAATGTATACCAGTGTTTCCATTTATTATTCTGGGAAAACTTTTAATCAACACAAGTCTGTTTTTTAGTCCATGGACCGGCAAAAGTAAGGCTTAACAGTTCATTTGTCCAAGCTTTTTATTTTGCCTTAAATCTTATCTCCCTGCAAACTGAACTGAGATCAGCCTCCAGTTTCCCCAAGAGACAACAATAATGTCACATACTTCCATGGCACTTCAATATTTCACACACAAACCAAACCTATTAGGGATGAATACTTACCATAGACAAAAGATGTCCTTCGCAGTGGTAACCTTCACGTTCTAGGTTCTCACAGATCCACAAGGACATTCACCCTCACACTGTATGCTGTATCCATACATCTTATTGTATTTATGTGGAGCTGGGCATGTGGGTTTTTAACCTTAAAACAATCATTTGTAAGACGTTGTGTGCAATATTATTGTGTTTTTGCCCCTTGTTTGGTAGAGTAAAACAAGAACAAATACAATTTTTATCATGTTACATTTGTTTTCTTTAACCATACACGAGTATACTTATAAAGTGTTTTACTACCTTTTTCAAAGGTCTAAGGCATTTTGCAGTCACAGTCTCATTCACAAACTGATGCCAGCCTCACTGCCTAACAATGGCGCCAACCTGTAACCACCAGGAAGGTTTATTTGCTTGTGTGTGTTTGTCCCCTGCAGAGGTCCGCTCCACCATGCTGCCTGACTCCACCTCCTGATTGCAGCCACCTTCCCTCTTCCAATCATCAGGTTTGGAGGGAAGCATAAAAGCCTCAGCAGCTCCTGCTCCAGCGGCAGCTGAACTCCCTGTGAGGGATCTGGTTTTCTCAGCACGCCCCTGCTGTAGGTCTTGGCCATTTGAAGCCATTGAAAAAAAGCCTGGTTTTATTAGGTGCATCGATTAAGATCCATAAACAATTCTAAATCGTTTTATGAATATTAAATAATGGATAATTGAAAAATGGTTATGATTTAAAATTAAAACTAATACGTGGAACAAAACATGGAGCACTTTTCGCTGCATTTTTGAAGAGAACACAAACACGGCTGACTTAACACATCACATCATCCAACCGACCCCGACTTCGCTTAAAACAACCGTTTGGAAGCTTTTAGGCTTTTATAATGTCAACTGTCAATTGGCTTTGGACAAAAGTCATGCGGTGTGTAAGTTCTGGTGAAAGAGGGGAGAAACTGTTCAGATGCTACTCGTGTGAGTGTGGCTTCAACAAGTTCTGCTGTGAGCAACAGTCAAAAAAGCATATTGGATATCCCAAAGACACTTCCGCCATCGTCAGAAAAAGCTAAGCGAATAACAAAGTCAATTGGAGCTTTTATGGCAAAGGATTGGAGATCACATTCTATGGTGGAGAATTATTTAAGGTTGTTGAGTTTTGGGAAAATGTTTCTCTTTTTTGTCATTTGTATCTTCTTAATAAAAGTTCCTGAATAGTAATCAAATCAAATCACGAGGCGCCTCAAGATTATGAAGTTACAGACTGGCAATTTTTTTCTACAAGTACAAAACATTTTTACACATTCATTCTGAGCACAGACCAGCAACACTGATCATCAGCATCTCTACATCTTCTACTAAAGATTGCAAAATGAGTTCATGAATTGCTTCATCCACCAAGTTTTCAGGAAGTGCAACTGCTCCGTCCCTCCTCTGCTACCTGTTCCCCAGCTCCCTGTAGTCACTAACCTTTGATCCCCAAAAAATGACCTACTCTTATCTAAACATGAACTTTGTATCTGAAAAATGTCAGTGTTATCAGTCTGTTAAGCTCTCAACCTGTCTCATATTTACATGTTTACTTTTATTTTTAGCACATTATTATCCAATTTTGCACTGGTTTGTCTTCATGACTTTCTTTTGGACATTTTTTATGCAAGCATCCTTAGATATTCTTGTATATGTGCATATAGTTTAAGTATTTCCTCTTTGTTTTATTTTATTCATTGACTGTCACTCTAAAGTTTGAGAGGATCACATTTTCATGTATCTGTACTTATGGCAAAATCAACAAAAAGCCAACTTTGACAAGGGTTTTGATGGGTTTGCAAGTAAACCCTGGTGCTGTTCTCCATCTGCAGCTATTCTGCAGACTAATGAGCAAAAGTCAACCAAAAAAAGTAAATGTGTCTCCCCAAAAGGTGAAAAAGTGTCCCCTTTGGTAAATATGAGGAGTTAAGAGCATCTATTTAATATGCCATACAACCAGACTGGTGACAGTAGCCTTTTTAATGCATATTTCCATCAATAATGACCCTCAATGAGCAGCTGTTGTATTTGTGGGACATTTGCAGGGTCATTTTTCAAACCAAATGAGTGTGTAGCTTTTCCATTTTTTTTTTCCATGTTAAAATTCAAACACAGACTGCTATTAGTTAAATTGGGTTGTCTTCCTTTTGAATGACGATTTTTTTTTTATTTGATATTCAATATACTTCACATGTTCTTTTTTTATTTGTTATTGTTGCAGATGAGTATTTTTTCCCACCCAAATAACCCTTTCCTGTTTCTTTTTTTTTTTTTTTTTTTTGTCTTGGCTTGAACAATCAGTTAAATTGCAGTTTCCCTGTGGGTTCATTTGCTTCTATTGTTATAACTGATAAAATGTAACACTTAAAGATACAGATTAGTCTCTTCTTTTTTCCATGGACAAAAACACTACGCTTGATTTATGCTCCTCTCTATTACACTGAACAGTACAAAGAAGTTCTCCACCTTGACCACTCTATTAAAACAAGAAGCCAAAGTTATCAATCGACGAGGTGAAAAGAAGAAGTCTCCCCAGCAAGCCATGCTTTCTCTGCCTAATGGATCATACAACGCTGCAGAGAGCAAAAGAGAGCATGAGTGAGTGAGACGCTGAGATGCTGCTTATACAGTACGCGTTTGACTGATTATGCTTTTTTTCTTAAGCTATTCATAGAAGATAGATTCATCATTCCAATTTGTCAAACTAGCAAAGATTTCAATTAATTATGTGCTGTGAAAGACTGGTGCGTTAGGCCTCTCTGTCAGCACTCGTCTTGAGCCCCCATTTACAGGACTCAAAATAAAGAGGTATCAGAGAGGTGCTTGGATCCGCCAGTAATTAATTTGATGAATGCCTTAGTGGTACAAATAGTGGCAGCCGTGAATCTTTTCATCAGACACCAGCAGCAGTCTCTGTGCCCTGTGCTAATTTGAAGGGGGCAGCTCATCTGTATAGTGGATGTGCTTGGCGCTGGGTCTATTCTTCAACCTGTGCCTCCTGCTGTCCAGACAGTATGAGGAGGCCTTATGTTTTCTGTCAACTTTGTCCTTGTGCCAAGCAACTTGCTCTACTTAGTGCCCAGTTTTTTGACTCTGTGGCTTGAACCTGGTAATAGGAGGCCTGTGGATTAATGGAAGGTTGGAAATGTTATTTTTCCTAAATCTGCTCCTGCGTTTCAGTCGTTTTCTGGATCCTAATTAGGATATCACGTGGTGCTAATTCCTGTTGTAAAATGATTACCACAATGACAAAACCTCCAATTGGATGAACTACATCTTATATACAAGCCGAGGAGCCCCTCTACACTGTGACAATTTAAGGAGAGAACATGAAGTGAGGTGTGATTTCCCCAATCTAAAATGATGGATTATATTATTGTTATTGGATGAAATCTTCAACAGCAGCTGTTTGTGATGCACATGCACACTGTCAATGTGCATCTCAATGGAGTTTCAGCAGAACAAAGAGATAATTGGGCTGGTGCCACATAATTCAGGATTATATTTTCACAAGTGGGAAACCTCATTATAAATCAGGTCAGCCACTGATGCAAGATCATAAATCAAAGAAAGACATAGCTTGAACAATTAGATAATTACTAGACCGCCGTGTCAACGCTGCTAAGATGTTTAGCTTTGCTGCTTAAAGTGAGCGAACTCTTAATCACACTCTCTGCATTAAACAGGACACGGGAGAAGAGTCAGGTTTAAACCGCAGAGATACTGTATAAAAAGAAAAAAACTGAGCTGCTGGCAAATGTCAAATTACGGTACGCTAACACAACTTTAAAAAACAAGAGCGTCAGCAAAAAATAATTATAATTTTAGGTCAACAAACAAATTAAAATAGGAGATTGGATTATAAAAGTGTGCTACAATACAGCTTGGTTAAGCGTATGGAAAGTGCATCATTTTGTGAAACCTGAAAGCAATTTCACACAGCATAGAATGGTCTTTTGACTATGTTTGCATGGATTGTCAGTGACCCCTAGTGTTTCTCAAATGTTCACTTAGCATCCCTTGAACCAGACTGACTCTAATTATATCTATGGCCCTTGATTACCCCAAGGCAGAAAGACAGTCTTAATTCCAGAGGCAGGGGTCCAATTGACCCCAATTGAAAGTGTCATTGCCCAGGATTGCCAAGTCGTAAATGCCTGTGTAGCCCAGGATGGGCAGAAATTATTTAATGTTCCTCCTTGGCTTTTTTGTTAGCTATCAGAGTGACCCCCACTTTTACCTCCTTCACTACCCAGGCGGGTGGGGCGTAAAACCGTACGTCCTGTTTTTGCATCAAGTTAGAGTGCAGAGTAAAGCAGTAAAACGGGGGGAAAAAATGAGGTCACGGCTGAAGAGTGAACCAACTGAAACAGATTGTTGTGGAACCTCCAGGCTTTTACAGACATGTGTTGATCCCGGAATTGCATGCCCTCACTTTTACCTTCCTATCTGTCTACACTGAGCTCATTGACAGGGAGAGTGCATAGTCAAGTTATGACTCGCATTAAAACATGTCCTTTAAGGTTAAATATTTCTTATAGTTAGACATTATTACATTTAAGTGTATTTATAACTGTTTCTATCTTTTATAAGGTTAATATTTCTTTTTTTTTTAAGTAAGGATGTGGTATATTCTGTGGTATATTCCATGCTTACGTCCCACTCCAATCATCTTTTGATCTAATTCTAAAAGTGTTCCAATAGGTCTTTTTAATTTGATTATGTCGCTTTTAGAATAAATCCAAAAATCCATGTCATTTTCTGGGACAAAGTTTGTGCAGAGCAGCAGGAGTTCATCAGAAATTCACCTTTGAGTTGTGGTCAGGACTGCAGAAGTAAGCCTCTGCTGGTTTCCCATCATCCCTTTGTTTACACTCTCTCCTGCTAGCTTACAGCCCCTCACAACTTCAAGCTAACATTAGTGGTGCAACAAAAATGGCAAGCAATATTGGAGCTATCCAGCCGTACAGCTTAGTTGGAGATGCCAGCTCTTGCCAATAAAATGAGAGCTTTTTGAACGGCTTTTTTTTCATTTGCTCCTGATTCTTTTGATTTAAGAAATACTCAGAAATGCAGTTTTAAGCTAACTTTCTTATATGTCCCCACCATGAGAAAAGTGCTATAAGAACATGTTTCGTTTTCATTGGAGTGGGTCTTTAAAACAACCATGGTTTATCCCTGAGTTGTTCTGTGATTTCTATAATTTGTCACAGCTGGAAAATATACAAATAAATCCAATATGTCACTCTCTGCAAAGTGATTCAAATAGATATTGAGGTTGCTCCACAGAAGCTCCAATCAGTCCATGTCCACACAGAAAATAGGCACTGTTTCAAGATACAATTGATTCTTTAATAATGTCATGACCAATGCATGACCCACAACAGAGGGCGTGTCCGTCGGGGGAAAAATGGTGGCAGGGGCTTGAGTCTGCAGACACACAAATACACAAACAATCACATCACATTACCAGGAGCAGAAAGAGTGCGTTACAGGCTGATGACGGCTGATGAGTGGGAGACGGGTACAGTATATCCCTTGAAGAACAATTGAATTTAATGTGTCATCTTGTGTTAAGTGACTACAACAGGTAACACTTCTGACATTCTGTCAATATTGTCACTTTGCATGAAAGCCGCAGCAGCAAAGAGGGAGCACTGACAGCAGATTGACCTCAGATGTTGTTCATTTGATTGATATCTCTATAGACAATGATCTTTTTCTGCACCGCAGTGGTGGTTACACAGGGAGGCGTTAGGAGGGGGCAAATACAGGAGAAATGTCACACTCGGTAAGCCAGCAAGGCGTAAAGCAATGCCTGATGAGCGCAGGGTCAGTGGCTCCTCTCTGCCCCCTTTGTGCCCCGGGTAAAATGATCTAAGTGATTCTGAACCTCTGCCACCGATCTGCTGGAGTGCAGGAGTCAACTGCGTAGGCATGGCGGAGTGAAGATTGGCAAATGATTTGCTGGTAAGGCTGCATCCAGCCTTCTCACTCCTACACAGCAGACTAAATGCGTCTTCAGCAGTTTCAATCTCACATCTTTATAATTATTTTGTTCCTAATTCTTCACATAAATAACTTGTTTTAATAAGAAGCCAGAAACATTCACAGAAGGCTTATTTACTTTTGTAATGCATAGTTTCAAATTTGTTCATAATTTTTCTTGATGTTTTTTTTAAAGGAAATAGTAAGCAAAGTTTAAAAATTTCAAATTTCAGAGATTTCTGTGTGTTAAAAAGTCAGAGGGAGCACGTTTTGTGGCAAGCTCTTCACTGTGAGGGGTAATAAAGTCAATGCAAAAAATATCCCCCGGGCACATTTCCCAGCAAATGTGCAGAAACACTGATTCACACACAAAGATGCACACACACACATACACATGCTGCTTTTCTGTCCTGGCCTTATGCTGCTGAATCCAAACCAATCGAGTCAATTGCCAGAAAACATGGTATGACCTTTCAGATTCACTGAACATCAATTGTGAGTGGGACTGGCTTGCTCTCTGTTTTAACGCCCCCTCTTCCCACCCCGTCAACCTCAGGGTCCTAAACCCTCCACAACTGATTACTCTCAGAGGAGTTTGTCATCCAGAAGACACAAGACTTGACTCTGATTTTGACCCGTATTTAAGGTACTCACAGTATTAAATAATTCCTCTCAGGTCTTTAATTACACAAACAACCCAATCACAATAATATAAAGAGCTTATAAAATAATGATTTCATGAAGAAGCTATGCAGCTATGCAGAAATGCTCTGTGTGCTCTGTAACAAAGAAAGAACTGCATGTAAATATACAGAGAACATGAGTCACCACGAGTCAATGTCCATGAAAGCATGGACAACAGGAAAATATATGCTAATGTAATGCCAGCAAATGCTGAAAAATGTCTTTAATTTATCTCTCATCATTTCAAAATGTAATCCAGGAAACTAATATGCACTCAACCCAGCACAGGGTGTGGGTGGATGTACAGACCATTCTGTTGTGATTCTGTTTGGGGAGCACTGAGGTATGTCATTTGAATGGCTGTTGCTTTGACATGTGTCCGCGTGTGCATTCATGGGTTTAGATTCTGACTTTAGAGCTAATCTCTAAGCAATTTCTTTTTCTAATTCTCTAGTGTTCAAAGTCTTGTAGACAATGGTGAAATGGCAGGGGTCAAACAACGAGATCGAAGCAGTGAGTGGTGTAAACCTGTGGTTTGTACAACATTCTGCATGGCAGCACCTGGTAAAGTTATGGATCACTGAGGATTATAACCAATAACATACAGCAGTGAATTTAAAGGCACAGTATCCACTTATATTTTTTACCATGTGAAGAGACCAAAATGCAGTTATGAAATCATTTCAAAGCACAAAAGCTCACATTTTGAAAGAGAATGCGTTTTTTTTTTTTTATGTTTCTATACATTATAACACCTTTACTGTTTTGGTTTATCTCATTCAGTTTTATTTATTTTTATTTTTATTTTAATTTATAAGTAAACATTGCATTCTTTAAAGCAAACATGCCTCATTAACTGATATTTTAAGCCCATGTTTGGACCAATTAAAAAACAACATTTCGACATGCATTTATCGTGTCCTTGTAAGCCTGCTGCACCTTCAGATCATCAACATGCTTCCCACCTATGTTTCTGCCTATTTAAGCAGGCTTTACTCAGAAGACCTCTGATGGATAATCTTCTCTTTTACCATGGCTCTGTTTGTTTCTCTGTTGTTGCAGTTTCTGGATTCTGAGCACACTGTCTTCTTGAACAACTACTTTTGGTTATCTTATTAGAATGGCAAAAATGGTAAACGGCAAAAGGCCTCATGTGCTTCACAGTCACGGTCCCGTTCATCCATGCACCCAAACACTGGTGCTAACCTGTAGAGCAATGTGGGGTTCAGTGCCCAAGAACACTTCAACACATGGGTGCACAGAGTGGGAACCGAACCTGCGATCTTCCAATCAGAGGTCGACCTCTACCTTTGCATTACGGCCGTCTTCATTTTTCCTTTTAGGGTTTTTCTGTTTTTCAGTTGCTAATGTTATCTACTGTCAGAAGAGTCTCTTAGACAGGACCTCTCGACATCTCGATGTCCGGAAATACTGGACATCTCCTAAGACAGTTTCTGGACATCAGCAGGAAGTAGATATCGACTTCAAGTTCGGTCATTCCAGAGCAGTGTGCATATCTGGGGCCAATTCTCACTTTAGACCCTGAAAAAACTTTTTTTTTTAAGACAAACTGAGCTCCCAGAAAGTTGCGCTTTTTAAAATATATATATATATATATATATATATATATATATATATATATATTTTTGTTTTTTTTGTTTTTTTTGTTTTTGTTTTTTTCAAACTCATGTCGGAAAAGTTTATGCAGAGAGGTAATGCTGTCTACGATGATTCAGAGAGGCTTTGAAATACATCTAATAGCAAACTGAACTATCTGTCTTAATGACTTTGTAATGAAAACAGGACTCATACAATTGTCAACTGTCTACATTTGTTTTTATATTTTCTTTTTGTTTTATTTAAATGTACATATAATGCTGCCAAAGTGGATTTTTCAGTCTAATAAATATATGTCAACAGTGAGAAACTACTGGATGTTCAAAAGTTGCATAAAATGATTCTGCAGCAAAACTAAGAGAACATCTCAAATATTTTATTTTATTTGGAAAAAAAGAGAGCAAAAATAGATAAACATAATATAGACATTGATAACATAGAGACAGATAAAATAGACATAGTCCTGTCCAATGTTTTGATGAACAAAGAGAAACCTTCACATCTCTGGCAATTTTTAGGCAAGTATTTCTTTGTCAGACTTAACTTTAGCATTAGTCACAAAGAAAACTTCTGTCCATATCGTACGTACATACATGTCTGTTAAAGAGGGTTCCGTTTTTGGAAATTGCAGCTTCTCGTCCAAAATTAAGTACTGAATAAAAGAATTGTAATAAAGCCTAATGCAAATCAAAATCTACATAAACCATCCAACCACAGGTTCATTTTCTTCTGTTGATCTGCAATCTAAGTAAAGATGCAGAGACTTTCCTCTCCTCTGCCCCTTCCATCAGCTCCTCCTGGGAAAGAGTTTCAAAGCCAGTCGAGACATGTTGTCTCTTCAGTATGTCCTCGGTCTTCCCTGGAGCCTCTGCCTGGTGGGAAATGCCCAGAGCACCTTTTCAGGGAGGCATTCAGCAGGCATCTGTACCAAAAGCCTTAGCCACATCAGCTGGCTCCTCTAAATATGAAAGGCAGTTTTCGGGGAAAAGTCGTCTTATCTCGTGTCTCAGCACTAGAGAGATTCCAGATTCCAGGCGGATTGTTTGTGCTCCTGTTTTTGGCCGTGGACCTCGCCTCTGGCTCGTCTAGCGCACCCATCCCTCCCCCAGTTCCATCTGGATGAAGTCCTCCTGCTACACTGTTCAAACATGTAGTTGTAGAGTTAGATAAGCTAATTCTTCTTTAACAGTTATAGCACATCGCCTCTCTGTCCTGGGAGGGAATGTGGAATTCCCTGAGGTTTCTTTTATTTTTTTCCTGAATCTTTTTTTTTTAAGTTTTTTTCCATACCAAGAAGTAAGGTCTAAGGGCAGGAATGCCAGTTTAGCTTAGTCTGTTTGATTTAGTTAAGCAACCAGCTATTGTTTAGATTTAATGACTGACTTTAAGTTTTTGTACAATTACCGGTGTGAAGCCCATTGAGACACCTGTGTTGTAATATTGGACTATATAAATAAAATTGAATTGAACTGAAAAGGGATTTCAGCCGCTTTGATCTGGGACCTTATTCTGTCTGTCACATCCCAGAGCTTCTGAATACATAACAAAGAATGACTGGTGAGAGCTTTGCTTTCTCAGCTCCATCTTCACAACTATGGACCAGCACACAGACCGCATGACAACACCGATCTGTCTGTCAATCTCACAATCCAAACTTTCCTCTCTCCTGAAAAAGACCCCAACATACTTGGACTCCTCCACCTGGGGCAAGAGCTCTCCACCCAGAGAGGACAAACGTATTTAACCAGTCAAGAATCATACTCTCAGATTTGATGATGCTGACTGTCGTCCAAGACTTCGCATTTGGTTGAGAAACTTGTCCTGCCGTACTTGTCCATAACATTGTTACAGCAACTCTCTCCTCTATGATCTTCAACAAAAACGCTTCTATCAGTCCAGAAATTTACCATGAGCATTTTCAGAAGTACTTTTTCTTTTTTTACTCACCCCTGAGAGTAAACTCTACTAGCCCCTGTTCCTTCCAGAATTCAATTCAAAGTTATCATGTACAACTTCAAGACCATATCTCCACCTCTCTTCTCCAAATCTCCTTCTTGTCCGCTCTCCTGGATCCTCATTCTCCACCGGTCTCACCGGGCTCTCTGTCTACCTCAGCTCTCTGTCGTGCTGTCATTCACTTCTGGAAACTTAACCTTCATCAGAAATTTGTAACATTGATTCACTTCCTTCAAGATATTTCTCAAAACACATCTGGATAGAATGGCTTTTTTCATAGTACTGTAATTCTTTTGTCAGTCTGTTAATTAATTCCCTCAGTTTTTTATTGCCTAAATTGCTTAAGTTGCTGAGTTCATCTCTGTAAGAAGTATATGAGCATTTTACAAGTTTTTTTTTTTCAAAAAACAGTATTGTTAATATTGCTTTTTTTCAACGTACATCTAAGTGTTTAAAGGGCAAGTACGGTAGTTGTTTTGAGGGTAAGTGGATCCCTGTTATGCTGTTTCTACACAGAAATATTTTTAAAAAATGCTGAAATGCAGGGTCAAATGCATTTAACCCTTAGACCTTTTGCTTACTCCGCTTTCTCATCTGCATCATCGAATTAAAGTCAAGTTGCAAATATTTTTTTTTCTTCTTTCCTTCTTTCTTTTTCGCTCCAGAGATTTAAATCTATGTGAGACACAGCAGGAGGGATTCAACTAGTCTCTTTCATTTACCTCAAAATAAAGAGGACAGAGTTACATGGGGCCATAATCCTTAATACAACAATCTTATTTCATGGAAGAGAATGCCCTCTGCCCCTTGTGGGCCTCTGAAGTCGATTTGAAATAGTGGTTTGTCCTTTTTAAATGATGTTGGGTCAGGCCAATTTGCCAGTTGGAGGGGCGAGGGAAGTAGGGAGGTACATTTTTTAATTGTTAGGTCACTTGGTGTGGGGACAGAAGATCCTTTGGGCAAATTGTCTTTGTGCGAAGGACCAGTCATCGGAAATCTCTCACCTCATTATAAGAAGGAAAAGATTAATTGACCAGTACATTGACTGGCAGCCTCAAGACTAGATCAACTTGGCAAGGGGATTCACCAATTAAGCCGCTGCACCTTTTCTTATACCAAGAGATATCCTTTTATCCTTTTTATTGTCATTAGTATCTACAGTCCTTTGAGGAAGATAAAGGCTAAGTTGTCCTTTGTCAAAGGCAAAGAGAGAACAACATTCACATTTCCCAATAACATTTAATGTCAACAGAGCATCTTGAATCAATTTCATGTATAAATTCCAATGCATTCATTTATTGTATTGACAAGTACGAATTGCTGCTGGCTGCTCTAAAATTTTGGACTCTTCGGTTTCAAACATAATCCAATGGATCTGGGAAGAAAATGCCCACTGTATTGTTTTACAAAGTTCTGTCAAGTATTTCTGCAAAGTTGCATTAGCACACAACAATGTAAGAGGAAATTAAACAAAATTTGAACACGACTAAAAACGGAATAGTTCCTTCAGAGCAAGTTAACAGACTAGTGAAAAACAGGTTCAGGGTGACATCAAAGTCAAAGTAGATAAAGTTTCACACTAAGATTTTCACAGACCCACTTATCTTAGATTTTCAATGAAGGCATATATTCAAATCAAATTATTCATCAAATTTTAGTGTCAGATTGTATCAATGGCATTAAGCTAATATATATTCCCTTTACACGATGCTAAGATGACTCAGATTCACAAGAAATTTAGTCCTTAAAGCCACACTGATGAAAATCATATTTTTTTGTATTTTTCACATGTTCTTCTGACTTTTTTTCATGACGGAGGACAAATATAAGAACATTTAAGCTTAAAATTGCACTTCTGAGAATATATTCATTCAATTTGTTGTGAATCAAGAGCAGGCACAAAAATTTTGTTGGAAAAAGCTTGTAGGTCTGACGTAGAAGTTACTACGGCAAGCCACAAGCTCTCTGCTCAGCTCCATTCTAAAGCGAGTACAAAAATAGATTCATGGATGCCTTCGCTTTCCTCGCCTGAGCTGGTATCTGGTTCAAAACTGCATAGCTCTGATGATGCTCAACATTTTTGTTTGGCCAGTAATGTTAGGTTGGGGGTGTGAGGAGCTGAAAGCTAGCTGGAGAGCGTGAGATGGAATTCTTGAAGTAGGAGGACTTACTTCCCACCAACATTCCTGCCCACAAACCAGATGTGAATATATGCTGAACTACTGCCGCCGTGCAGAAACTTTGTTCAAGAAAAGGATTTTTTTTTTACTAAAAACAGCTTAATAATAATTAAAATTCCACTGAGAACGCTTTTATAAGAGATCAAAAACGCATGGAAGTTAGCGATATTACCATTGTTTTGTTTTTTTGTTTTCAAAGTTTAAGAGTCCCTTGAAGTAGAAAATTACTTATTGAAAGTTTACTTTAAGATTGAAAGGCTCCTTTCTTCAGTCTTCATTAGACAGTTAAACTATTATCTAAAGGAAGCATCTGAGAGATATGGATTATGAGTTAAAATGTTGATAAGCTTTCTTAAAGAAAAACAAAATATAATTTTGCTGTTAATTGGTGTTTGATGTATCTGTATGAAGGAAGCAGTTGTTGTCAAATCCCATTGTGTTACTATAAAACTACCTGGAGGGGATTCATATATTAAGACAACAACAGTGAGAGATTTGCTGCAAACACTTGTCGGCTCCAGGTGACCTTCTCCTGCAACGACAAAACAGAAAGCGCCCAGCACGTGCGAACAGGCATAATCTAATTCAAAAACAGACACTTTCACTGCCACACTGGAAACAATGGCATGGTAACTCTCTTCAGGCGGTCACAAAAGAAAGGAAGTTAATACATTGCACAGATATTTTGACATCTTTTTCACCAAGGGCTGCAAATCCCTTCTGGTTGATTGAAGCAATTGGTTGACATTTTCTGGCTCCAATTAACCTTTGATTTGACTCCGAGTTTTTCCTGTCTTCCTATTGTCTTGTAGAAAAAAGTGGCAAACAGAAACAAGTGCTTTTTTTCCCCCAAAGATGGTTATTTTCTCCTACGGCCTAATTGTCACCTTTCCCTGTGGATGCAAACCAAACAAGTGTGCTCTAAATTTTGGCTGTGGCTTTCTATCTGGTATGGCTTCTCAATGGATTATATGAAAGACCCGGAAAATAAAACCACTTAGTTTAATATGAGAAAATCCGGCAAAATATAAACCAGTGAAGTAAATAGTCCAGATAGGAGGTAAGATTGTGATCCAGATTTTCTTTCTTTTTTTTTTTACAAAGTGTAACTGTCAGGAGCTGGTGGATAAGACCTAATATGCAGGATCAGGCTTGGTGGCAGAAACTTAAGCGTTTATGCAAAACCCCTGGAGAAACAAGATGACAAAGCAGATGGCCTGACAATGAGGAACTGAAAGCCCGACACTTTAATACGCTGAAGGTAATTACCTGAAATAAAGTCAGCAGTGGATGATTGGCGACCTTTACCTGGTGTGACTGACAGGAGGACAGCTCAAAGCAGAACATGATCAAAAACAAATGGACAAAACCAAATCCAAGAGCATCATCCTCACAATAAGATTACCACATTTGAGAGGGTTTGTCTTTACAGCTCAGCTGTGACCCCCTAATGCCCCATTCGCCTGTTCACTGAATTAAACAGCTGTTAACTTTGAAAGTCAGTTGTGGTAGTTTTTTGTTTTTTTTTAACTGTTTTACCAGAAACGTTCATGGAATGTTGACAGGATGCTTCCAGTGGTGTGTAAAAACAGTGAAAGATGAGTAGAGACTGACAGGCTGTTAAAGCCTACATTTTTTAAGGTCTATTACAGGTCATATCAGTCAAAGCACAATTTTATCAGCACAACCTATTAGCAGAAATGTTCACATCCAGTACCTTTAATGTACACATTATGTCCATCTCAAGTATTCACCCTCTTTTTGTAAGACCTCACTTCTGCTAAAGAATGATTTAATTGTACATCAATATACTGATATCAATATATTAAGAATTGTGGCATTGTGGTTGCATACTTCTGTCACATTGTTACCCTTGCCAGATTACTTTTAAAAGGATTTATGACTTAAGGTATAATGATTATGAAGTATTTCGCTTTCATTTTAGGCAAGAAGTTTCTACTATGGTAATGTGGTTATACAATGAACATCAGGGTTTACCTCACTGAGGAAATGTCACACAAAAAAATGTTAAGCTTACTTAATGGTTTAATACCAGAGCTGTCGCCGGCAGAAGCAAAAAACACATGCTCCTCATGACTCTTCGACTGTTTACGTAATTAGCGCGATTTTATCTGATTCTGAAGCAAAGAAACGCAACTTTGCTAATGTAAAATGTTGCATATTGGTGCAAAGCTGCTGTTTCCACGTCAGAATCTGTTAGTTTAAGTTAATTACATAAACACTTTACTATTGTAAAGCGTTTCATATCAGAAGAAAACGGCTTTCCACAGTTTCAGAATCCGTTGGAATTGCATTAATTGCAAAAACGGTAGAAGAGTTACAGTATAAAGTTACAGTCAAAGCTGGAGCTTTGGGGATTATTACTTATGCATTGAATTAAAATCATATGTATTAAATCACCTATACCTATATTTAGAACAGGAGATCAGAAAAAACAGAACTGATAAAACCACAAGGATTTAGATAGAACGAAATGGGTTTTTTTTTTACATTATCCCTTCACTGCTGTGAAGCGCTGCATATCAAAGCGATGCTGCTATTCTCCACTTCAGGATCCACTAGAATTATGTTATTTGCATCAACGGTTGAAGAGTTGTAGGAACCAAAAAATGTAAACATTAGGGCTAAAGCTCCGGTGTCAAAACGAATTTGTTTTTTCAGAAATTATGCCAGTAAACAAAAAGTCAGTCTCATTTTTTTCAAACACTCGATAGATTTACTTTGAAAATGGTAAGCTTCACCAACACTTTATTTTGAAGATGCGTTTACTTTTGGTGACGATAATGATGCGCATTCGGCTTATTTTTAGTTTATTAAAATCCAACAATATTCTGCATTTCCGGGCAAAAAATTAATTGTTCCTGAATTGTATTTTTACTACACTCTACTATATTTATGAAGATCACAAATCAGTGATCTTGGACGACTCAAATATTCGTACTCAAATTTTCGGGAGCAGATCGCAAGTATCTGAGGACTTGGAGACTCGTTACAGACCTAATTCCTCTTGTTTGATGGAAGTAATCCATCAAACTCAAATAAGGCCCATATCCCAAGCATGCCCCAAGTGTAAAAAATAAAACCAAATGCTAGTACGAAGATAATTTGTTGTCTATAATTAGCCTAGCAAAAGGTGAAGGACTACAATCTTCTTTGCCTTTCAGATGTTCTCTTTAGGCATCACCATAGCAAATCATCTGTTTACATCTAATCATTTTCTCTGCATCCTCCTCACTCCTAACAACCACCTTTGTGTCTTTCTTTGACTACATCCATGAACCTCCTGTTTGGCTTTCTTCCAAAACTCTTTTCTGGTAGCTCCACCCACAGCATCCTTTTTATCAAAACATTCACTGTTGCTCCCTTTAAAGTGTCCAAACGACACTTTTTACTGACCTTTTTACTCCTCCCTTTTTTCTGCAAAACACCTAACATGATGTGTCTCTCTAATGTATTCATTCCTGATCCTATCCAATCCTCGTCACTCCCAAAGAGAACCTTAAAGTCTACCTTCAGCTTGGCTTTCTCTCTCTGTCTCTAAAACAACAACACGGCTGCTCTCACCTCAGTCATCTACCCCTTTCCTTTCATTTCTTGCAGGCACTCTAGGACACATTACATCTGAAACCTTCTTCCACTTATTCCAACCTACTTGCACATGCCTTTTCACCTCTTTCCCACACTATCCATTGCTCTGGACTGTTGACCTAAAAGTCAACAGTCTTGACTTTAGGTTTGCTCCCTGTAACCTCACCGTTTCACTTGAGTCCCTCTCTACTCAGATTTCTGTCCTGCTGGAGCTGATTTTCATTCCTGTCCTTTCCAGTGCAAACTTTTATCTCCCTGGATGTATCTCCACCTGCTCTCACTACAGATAACAATGTCAACTGCAAACATGGACATTCCTGTCAAATCTCATCTCTCGCTTCAGATAAACTAAAACTCCTTTCTCTGTATCCTATCATAGACTTTCTCTGGATCTACAAAAATACATTGCAACCTCTTCTGACCTTCTCTACTTTACTCTACTCTTCTCCAGTAGTATCCCTATGACAAATTCTGCATCTGTGGTTCTCTTTCTTGTTATGAAACCATACCATTGCTCACAAATGCACACTTTTAACTTCAGTAGTTGCTGTTAACCTAGATCTGTTCCAAATTTGCATGTTTTAATTGGTATTGGTTTCATGTTGAAAACTCTTCTTGACACAATTCATTTGCTTTTACCCAGACTTGGGACATGCACATTTACCATTTTTTTCGATTGTTAAGACACTTTTCTTGAAAGCTGCTCTCCTTTTCCCTAAACTGTGAACACAAAACCCAATTTTCAAGCTACAGTCACAAAACCTCAGACTCTTCTTGCAAAACCAACAAAACAGTTTAATCTGTGCTCAGAACTAAACTTTGTTGTTAAATCGTGCACTGAGTCAATCAAAATTAAAAGCAACAGTCACTAAACACAGCATAGAAAAATAGGAAACACAATGCTCAGGACATGAAGCTTGAGTAATAAAAGTTTATTGTTGACTGTAGGCTAAATGCATGTTGCAGAAAACCTGTGCATTTAGGTATTTTACACAAGTCTTGTACACAACAGAGCATCTCACAGGTGATTGAGGAAAATGAGCAGCTGGTGAGTGTTGTAGGGCCCCCAGGTTGGTATGATGGTGGACAACCCCATGATTGTTGATGGCAGCACATAATGCGACATTGCCACCACGCTGTCCAATGGCCAATCACATTACAGTCTGTCCTTCTTCTTTTGGTGAGATTAAACCCAGCTTCATCCATGTAGCTGAATTCATGGGGTCTTTACATTGCATCCAGTTGAAAAACCCTCTATAGAAATGGATATTAGTTTGTGAGTGACACGCAAAAAGGGATTTTGGCCTCTACAGTAAATGTAATCACTACTTTCTCTCAGTTCAATGGCATTATTCTCCCGGACCATATCAGCAGTTAGGGTCTCTTGGTGGGGAGAGAACATACCTGTCTTCCCACCCCCTTGTGGCACTCTTTCAATTCTACAAAAAGAGGACATGTATCTATAACACATATATATACATATATATATATATATATATATACACACATACATGGCATACAAGGACTACAAACAGTTCTACCAACCTTCCATTACAAGACAACAGTATGTGATGCAGTGAAAGCTATATTTACTTACAGTATACTGTGGTACAGTATATAGAGCTGGTAAATCATGCCCAAATTGTCCCACATTCAGTTGCATTGACAGTTTTTCAAACTAGATGTCCAGTGGGGTTTCACAGATGTGCGGGACTTACCAACTCATACTGTCATTCAGTAAATGCTGTCAACATTTACATACTGTACTATAAGTCAGCACAGTCTCTCTAAATCTTTGGATTATGGTGAACACATATGGTGGAATCTACTGATGTTTGGTTGTACCCTTTGTCCAGCCTCCCTCATGCTCATACCATGGACGAGAACATGGTCAATAACAGCAGCTTTGATTTAATCAGATATTACTGTTCTTTGCTGACCACCTTGAACACCTCGACCTCCTCTCAAACAAAGTCTTGGTCTCAGGTTAATATCCATTTTAGGGCCTCACATACCAGTGCTCTCTGAAATGGCTTACGCATATGTTCTCTCATATCTTTAGCCACAAGTGTGATCAGTTTTGAGTTGTGTTTAAGTTGTGACACCTGTGCTTTCTTTGTCTTTGACTTTTAGTGTTTTAGGAATTGAAAAAAACTGTAAGAGTTGAAGTATTTGATGAACTTCAGCTCAGCTTAAAAGACCATTCCATTGTTTGAACTGTAAAATGAAACTGACATGACAATGGATTTACAATCACATACACTGCTCACTGTGTAAATGGCAGCCTAAAATTTAAGCAAAGACAACAAATCTAGCAAAAGAAAATGTATTTTCAAGCAGAAGAGCAGAGAAGAAACTCAAAGGGCCAAAGAACATGAACTTGTGTCTTCTCTGACACGATGGACTTGAAAACAAATACAAAAGGTGATGTCAGCAGCACACTGATAAATTATAAAGCTAAGCTGTTGTGAGAGGTGCAGAAAGATGTCATGTCATGTCATGTTTATCATTGTCATGATAAAATAGTTATAAACCTTCTGGGATGATTTGATATAACATATTCAAAAACAAACACATCCAAGCCATTTATGTGATGAAGATGGGCTATGCAACACACAGAGTGTAATGTATATTGAAACTGGGCAGTAGATGTTAATTGGCAACAGGTTATATTTTAAAAAATGCATTGAAAAATCTAGGTAAAAAAATCATAAGAATCACTTTATATATTAAAAAAATAGTTACATTATATAATAATAATGCTTTATATATTAAAAAACAATGTGAGGACCCAGTCATGTTTTGTGAATTGGGAGGGGCTGGTGCTCAGAGAGCAGGGTTTTAGAGGAATGCTTAGAGATGCATGAACAAAGTAAAATAGTGCCTTGGGGGGGCTTTTCATGAGGAACTTACATCATAATACACTTAAAGCTCAAAAAAGTTTATGTTGCCTGATACAGGCCCTTTAACGATTCCCACCTTTTGTGTTATTCAATGGATGGATGGATGGATTCATGGATTCATGGATGGATGGATGTAATTTTATTATTAAGTCATTTAGTATTTTATGTAATCACAGAGTGAGGACATTTCTCTGCTACATCACCAAACAGTAGATAGCTTTTAAAGTATAGGATCCACAGTATAAAACTACAATAACAGTTGTCAGAAGTTCCGAAATGCAAAACAGTAAAATCAGAAATTAAAATAAAATCTTTCTTATTGTGTACCATGGAATTTACAATTGTATTTATTATGAGAAGAAGCTTAGTAAAACATTTGAAACAGAGTGGCAAAAATACCTTTGACTGCACTAACCATCAAATAGCTAGCATTTACACAAGGTTAAAAAAGTGTGTGCCCTTGTTTAACAGAGGTACAAGTAAAAACAAAACTGGCATTCTGAACCAGTACTTTGCCCCAAATGTCCTGGCCCTGGTGCACAGCTAGGGCGAGGTTATACAGAGCCTCAGATCTCATGGGACTGGAATGCTGGCTCAACGTCAATCATGGTAATGTAAGCTGACAAACTGGTGAGGGTGGTGACAGGGCAAGGTTATGTGTCACTGTATGCTCGTGGCCTGCATGAAGACCGGAGCTGCCAGAACTTTCCCCTATGTGAAAGGTCACCCTTAGGGTCTGCAGTCGAAATCATTACATCTGACTACAATTTTTTGCACCTTTTGGCAAATATCTTCCTCATCCCTGAATGAAGCCTTTTGTTGTCTCTAATTGCTCCAGGAGCAGGAGGAGTAGCAGACTATTATGAATGCAAGGGCAGGTTTTTTCTTAGCCTTTGTAATTCATCTTGTTTATATTGTTTCTATCTATCCATATACTAAACCCTTTTTTGTCCCTTTTGGGGTCATGGGGCTGCCGGAGCTTAACCCGGCCACTCGTGCGCAAAGGCAGGGTACACCCTGGACAGGTCGCCAGTCTGTCGCAGGTTTATATTGTTATTATTTTTTAAGTTTTTCACTTTCATCCAGCATCTTCTAGCTTCATTGGTTTTAAAAATGGATCAAGCTAGTCTTAAATATTTGTGAAAAACCTCTAGTTACGTCTTTGTGTTGTCTGACTCAGTGGACAATCCTCATCACATACTGATTTAATAAGACAAAAAAAGGGGCAAACCTTCTGTCAAAAGTACAGTACTCAAATGATCAATTTGAGCAGTGTTTACAGAATTCATTCAAATTTCTGGTTACCATGTTTTCTTTGAGGATATAACATTACATTTCTGAATATTAACATTCTTAGATAGAAATTTTCAGAAGATAACTAAAGATGCGTTGTGGACCAGGGTTAAATTTTGACCATATTTTCTGCACTGTAGGGTATACCGAATTATAAGGCACACCGTCAATGAATGGTCTATTTTGGAACCTGTCCTATATAAGGAAGAACTATAAGACGCATTAAGCACGACAAAAGAATCAGAGATAAGTATGTCAGTCAGTCAGACTTTATTCATGCGTTCACAAGAGCTCTAGAACTTGTTTGTAACACATTAGCTGCATTAGAAGTGTTAGCCGCGTTAGTGTACAAGTAATTCCCAACATTGTTTCAAAACAAAATGATTTCACTAAAACAAATATTACTGTGACCACGCTAACTCCCAACCTTGTAAGTCACATGTAAAAAAACATAGACTGACACCGCTACATGTTAGGCAGGTTAGCCACGTTTATAATAACACTAAACCTTGTTTGCAACTCGTAAAACAGACTGATGCAGCTAAAACAATCATTACTGTGATGACGCTAACTCCCAAACTTGTTAGTAACACGTTTAAAAAGAGAACAGTCCAACACGTGTACCTCTGTAAATCATAAGATCATGGTAACATCAATAAGCATAAACAGAATGATCATAAGGCGTAGTCATTTTTTGAAAAAAAAAAAAAAGTAGGCTTGTAAGTTAACCTTATAGTGCAAAAAATACAGTAACTACAAGCTGACTGTTCTGTGATTAAGAAAAATGTAGTTTGCAGTTTGATGTGGATCTGTCTGTGTTTATCTACAAATTTAGATTTGGAAAAGTACCGAGAAGCTGTGGCAATGTGCTTATAACTCCAACTCTTGTTGTGTACTGTAGGTTAATTTCCTCATAAATTAGCTCTGTAAAGTAAATGTAAAGATGTAACTTAAGTCTTTTTTCTGGTTGATAGACAACATAAATACAAAGCCACACTAAACTCTACTTACACTGTATACAAATAAAACTATTTAAGTACTATTACCATGGAAATGCTGAGACATCCACATGTGCTATATGCCATGGAGTCTGCTTGTCTTAGTATGAGCACCCCTGACATTAGAAATATACGTAGAATAGTATAGAACTCTATCGAATGAATGGACTAAATCCAAAAAAAGGGAAGTAAAGTTTTTTTTTAATGGCTAAATGCATTTGAAAACTAATGTATTGCTTTTTTTTCCTCTGTCTGAGTACACACTGATTTAACATGAAACATCTGCCAAAAATTTCTTGTAATGCAAAAAAAAGATGCAAAATTCTTCATTCAACAACTAAGGAAAACAGATGGAAACAGAAGACCGTTGACTTCTTAAAAAACTATTTTCTTTCAACATTTAAACCTGATGTGTCCTCATGATTTACCAAAGCCCATTTCAAAAACATCTCCCAGGTGGTTTTCATTCTTTTGGTCTGTTTTAATGAAAGTTTTACAGAACGGATGATGCAACTTTTAGGAGATCTCTGTAGGTGTCCTTACGATCTTCATCAACTGGCGTACCTGAATGATTTGAAAGAATGTGACACACACATGGCTTCAACTCTTCATCAATTTATTTTCAAAGATAAAGTGTGAAGGGAGGACGACAACAACCCAAAAAGATGGTGCAGGTTCATAAATTTAAAAAAGGGTTGACAATTTTTAAATAATTATAAGTACTGTGACCCAAATATTTCTTTTCGTTCCACGAGGACCCTTATAGTCTTACTAGAATGGAAAAAAGAGAGCATGTAATGCTTTAGGAACTAGATGACCAATTCGATTGAAATTAGAGGTTCCTTTCTTGAAGGAAGACATCATTGATTTACTTCTCATAGTTCTGGGAAAGATTACATGCTCTTGGAACCTTTGTTGGTCTTTGTTGTTTGCAGTAGTAGCTGATGAAACATATTTTTGACAAGTGTTTTGTCAGTTTTCATAAAACATTGGTCAAACATAACCCAAACTAAATCAGCGTTAAAGAGAACACTATGGTCTTAAAAGCTCAAAACTCCATTCCATTGCAATGCAATAAACTCTCAAAACATTTTCACTGAAGTAATAACTTCTCTTTCCACTCAAGGAACTCAGTTTTTTGTTTGTTGTTTGTTTTCTGAACTCTCCATGTTAAACTGACATTTGCTACTGTTGTTGGTAACATTAGTTACATTGTTGACATACATGCTGTTTTTTTTTCATTCTTTTTCCAATTTTCCTTTTTAGAGTTCATTAGAATTTTAATAGCCATCATTAAAATCCTTCGACCTTCCTGTTTGCATGTATGCTGTGACCGAATCTCCAGATGTTTACTGTAACTAAAACACAATCTGCATTTCTTGGGGCGAGTTGCAGGACACATACTGTAGTCACTGTTTCTACATTTTTCTGCATATGTATTTGCCAAAACAACAGTTATGAATTGACTGGATTACCACACTCCACGGAAATAGATGTTTTTTAACCCTTCAAGAAAAAAAGGGAAGGAAAAAATAATAGATATTAAAAAAATAAATAACAAATTGGCATTTCAAACAAGTTTTTTCTAAATAATATACAGTTGATAATCACTTTTATAACTCTGATTCAAATTAAACATTGTTACAGATTTCAAACGACTCCATTAGGGAAGAGGCTACCCAGGCACCCTTCAGTAGACCCACCTTCACCGCTATGTTTACGTATGGATGCATTTGGTATATTTTATGTATGCGTTGTAGTTTATTGAGTTTAAAGACAAAGTTTAGCACTAATAAAAGCTAAAACCTGTGAATTTCTCAAGATTCTGAACTTCTTTCTTCTTTAAAAGTGTGTTTTACAAGCTAAGCAAACATATCAACATGAATTCCGAGTCTTGCTCTAGTATGGAAGCCGAAAACAGTCCGTACTACTTTTTGTTTTTTTGCATGTGTCTACAAGTCGTTTTGCAAGTAATTACAAGTTTTTTGTAATTCTAAAAGACCAAGTCCTGAGTGATCCACAGTCATTCTATCCTGCACCTCTCATGCATCATTCTGTAGCCGTGTAGACGGCTTGGTCCCCTCATCTGGTCACCAAGGAAATTGACAACAAACACAGGATCTCTGAACTGCAGCCACCTGCGCAGCTGCAGCTGCACCAATCTTTTTCTCGAATGACAATGGCTGATTTGGACATTGTTTATGACCAACAACATCAGCACAATCTCTGCCTGAGTTAGACCATGATTAAATTGATCAGTGATTAATCGATCAATTATCAATTATGATTACTTGATCATTTCTTCAGTTTTTTTATATTTTCTCTGACAAACTGCTTTGTTTTGCTGCGGATTGTTGAGAAATGACAAAAGTATTTGAAGTTAGATTTGTCTCTAAAGTATTGTCAAACTTTTTTACGGACTGACACACTAATTTACTATTACAAGTAGAAAACTTTTTTACAGACAGACAATACTTCAGCAACAAATCTAAGTTAATCAAAGTATTATAGCAGACTGAGTTGGGCTGAGTGTATGTTCGGATTCCGCTAATGTTGGAGCTTAATGAACGCACCAGGCAGAGACGTTTGTTGGGCTGGGTTCTGTCATTCAACCAGTTGTCAGGAGTTTGGTCATATAGGGTTCAGTTATTGGCTGAATAAGGAAAATAAAGGGATGGGGTTCTGTGCATGAGACGGAATCAAGGAGCACATAGCTCCACCAAAAAATAGATTGAAAAAAACAACTTTTGGGGAGCGTTTTTTTTTTTTTGTTTGTTTTGCTGGTGTTAAGAGTTGTTGGTCACAGCCTGCAATAACTACAAAATAAAAAGACTTAAAACAGATTAAGTCTCGGCGTCTCAGTGCGGGAAAGGGAGCGAGGGACGCTACAGTATATTCTTCATTATTTCGTTATAACAAGATAGTTTATGTAGTTATCATTAGAAAAAAAAATAGCCTTCCGTCCTTTTTTGGCTTCCGAGCTCTTAAATGTGAAGCGTTTCGATAATTGTTTATATTCACATTCAAGATTTTTGTCATCTCTTTTAATCCAACACATAGCAGTTCCTTGCACTTATGCTTCCCACAGAAAACCAAACCTGTGTTGGTTTGAATGTTTCTCTGCCTTTGATGGTTGGTTAAATTAGGCCCCTCTGAGTTGTGAATCACATTCACCTGGGCAGTCAACATTTAATCAATAAACATCTGAACTGTGCCATGACCCCCAGGCAAAGCGATTCAATTTGCTTTCCCCACACCAACTGCAGCAGGAACCCCGCAGACGTCCAAGACAAACATCCACTTACCTGTGGTTCATCTCCACATCCACCCAGCACACACAACCAAAAATCTTACGCTCTATTTTTTACAGGCAAAAGAATCAATTCCCCCGATGTTTTTCACAGTCCATAGCAAGTGGATGTAATCAGGCTTGGGTAAACACTTCAATAGCAATGAAAATAGTCATGTTCAACACTGCACCTTAAGCCAAAAAATGTTGATTAAAGTTTCTATAAATGTAAAATTTAAGTAAACCATTGAAGAGCAGTCGCAATATCCAAAATCTTGCTAAATGATATCGATAAAAGTTGTGTGACCTCAAAACATGAATAATTTTCTGACTAATCCTGTGTTTTCTAGTAATCCATCAGTATATCTTAATTCTTAAAACCAGTCCTTATTACCTTCTTTAAAATTCATCCTTCCTTCATCAGTCCATAAATTCTTCCTCTCTTGTTTTCATCCTTTGCGTCCATTTGCTGTTGTTTTATGGTGCTTAGCAAAAACAGGGTCATATGTGAGAGAAGCACTGACCTTCCTTTCCCCAACCACGTCCTACAGCTCTTCAAAGGGAGTAGACGAGTGCTTCCAGGCCATCTGAGAGATATAATCTCCCCAGTGATTTGGAATTTGCCCTGAAACCTCTACTCTTTGGGACTTTTCCCAAACATCTCACTTGAGAGCCTCCTTGCAGCCTTGCTAACCAACAGTGCCTTTAATTGCAAAGGAACATTTACTGTACTTTGAGCTTCTTCCACAACCTCCTAACCTTTCACATTTGGGTAGATTTAGACAATTTTCCACTGAAGTTAATTTTGGCCGTCTGTATTTAAACTATGCTCTCTTAAGAACCTGTAGCAACTTCTATCTGTGAGTGAAAGTTAAAATTAAAATAAAAAAATCCCTTGATAAAACAACAGCTTTTTCCCTTCCTCACAATACAGTGGTTCAGTGATCACACCATAGATCTAGTTGTGAATATTTGTTTCATTTCTAATCTAAATACATGTTCAATACACAGAGATACATTATCTTCCCAACGCAAGTGACCAACTAACAAGTGACAAAATTCACACCCATGGATTTAAAGTTCCACTCTGATCATCTTTTGATTTATTGTATAAGTGGTTTTTAATTATAATTATTCCGCTTTTAGCCAATGTAAAAAAAAAAAGTCTTTTTTTTTAGGACATAGTTTCTGCAGAGCTGCAATAGTTCATTAGAATTTCGCCTGTGAGTTGTGACACGAAGCAACCCCGCCCCTCTTCCCATCACCCACAATAGAGCTATCTGTTTACACACTCTCCCGCTAGCTTAGACTATTGTCATATATCTCAAAATGCCACCGCACAGCAACCTAAATGCAAGTTTTTCAGCAAATTTGGCAGGTGGCTGCACGTCAGCATTTGTAATCTAAAGGTGGCAGTCGCATTTTGACACGTCGCGCAGTGGCTGCAGAGGTTGTAAGAAGAAGTCAGAATTTTACAGCTACCAGATTTTTATCTAAAAGTTGACATTGGCCGTCCAGGCAAATGTCAAGGTTGTGCGGTGGCAGTCCAGTGAGAGACAGGGATGACGCCATTATGAAATCAGCCAGAATCGCCAGCCAGAAGCAGCTCTGACTGGACGATGTGTAAATGTCTCTGGATAGCGACCGTCCATATTAGGTCCCACCGACCGCCAGCCGGTCGCCCGGTAGCCCGAGGATTGTTTATTGAACATAAAAAGTACTCAAAAAGTAAATGTAATAATGAAGGAATATGTGTTCACATTTTATTTCCAAATTTTAATGATTTGGTTTCATGCAACTTTAACCCTGAAATTTTCAACGTATTTGTTTACTTTGTAAAACAATTAATAAATAAATGAGAACAGTGTTTTAAAAGACATGAATGCTTTAAGGTAAAAAAATTCTAAGAAATACAATTATTTCATAATGACTTGGTCTGAAAACTGGCAAAAAAAATCTGTGCATACACCATTGAATATGGGAGAGTTAGATAATGTAGAGATTCAACCATGAGTTCACGTGGCATACATGAATCTTTCACCTCCATGAATCTTTTATTTTCCTCTGAATCATTTAAAATGAAGCCCTTTTTGGGGTTCTGTGGGCAACGAGGTTTCAAGCCCTCTTCTCCGCCTCATCATCCATCCATTCCCCTCACTCTTTCCATTTCCTGTGTTTCCCTCCTTACTTCCCTCTTCGCCCTCCCTTACCTTTCTCTCTCTGGAGTGTATTTCTCTGTCAGTTGGACAAGCTGCTCGGTGGCCCTGAAATACTGCACATCATGCCGCTCCGTTGATCATCGTTCAGTGTTAGACTATGAATCTGAATGCAATGTAAATGATATGATGATTCGCTCCAAGGCAGCATTAACTTCGCCATCTTTCAGCTTTAACAAGTTCAAAGGTTGACTTCATGAGACAATTAAGTCAACACTGAAGTTGACTTTAGCGTGATGCAGAGGTTGTGCTGCATGGAGAGAACTAATAGAGGCCCTCCAAAAGCGGTGCAAAAAACATGTTACTGCAAAATTAATCGCTGTTAAACATTAATTAATGCAATGTTTTTTATTCTTAAATTAAAAATCTAATTTTCTTTTGCGAGGATGATGCTGTCTTGTTAAAGGGGTCAATTGGAGAACACTTTGTGGTTTCCAGTTGAATAGCTATGCATTAGAAGAAACAGAAAATGCAATGATTCAACCAGTCTTGACTTTTCCTTCAGCTTAACTTTGGATGAATTAAACAATATCCAATAAAATATCATATGTAAATACATTCAGAACTCATTTAAAGGCCCTTTGTTTTCAAAAGCTTTTTTATTGCAACACCTAATTTGTGTGTCCAATAATTATTAAAATACTACTAATACTACTACTTGACAATCTGAGCATCAATTCTTAATAATAAGATTGTTTCACTTTTTCAAATAACGATTAAATTGCAAAAAATGAAAAACAAATACTTAAAAAAAATGAAAAAGACTTTTTTACAACTAGCCAAGAGCTGTTTCTCGTTACTTTTTATGAAAAAAGGATTTTCAAAGAGATTATTTTTTAACTCTAAATGTATATGACTTATTTTGGTGACTAAAGCTAGAATTTGATCAGCTAAAACTGACTGCAATAGTAAGACTAGTCTGTTTCTTTTCAAACTACAACTGTAACTTTTCTTTACCAAAAATTTCACCAAAAATAATTCCAGTTTTTCTTGATATTTCTTAAAAAGTCAAGTACTTTTTTTTCTTTTTAATATGCCTTAAACACAAGCATTTAAAAGCTAAATTATGAATTTTACTTTTATGAATGTAATCAAACGCAACAATACTCTGATGAATGTCTATGTATCTTAATTTCATACAGTCAAGTCTACTGTTCTAAAAAATAATAATAATACACAGATTTTCAATCTTTCCACTCTCGACAGATATTTAATCAAATAAAACCCCATTTAAAAAACACTGTAAAATAAATACCATAATACACCATAAAATTATAATAATATGTCATATTTTTGAATATGTTGTAATAAACTAGTTAACACAGTTTACCAAACAGGACATTGGTTTGAAAGTCATATTTAAATATATATTTTTAATATTGTATCTCAAAACCTTTTTAGTTGTATGAATTCTAAAAAAAAAAAAAAAAGTACATTGTCTTAAGAAAAAATTGGTCCACTGTTTCAGTAATAAAATACTAACATATTTAATCAAAAATAAATATTTTAGATATTTCATATTATTTTATATCATTTTTTTAAATAAAATATAAAAAAAATTCTAAACCTTTTTTAACGAAAACTTTCACTTCAGTTTAGTGATGCCATAAAATTAGCAAGGTTGGCCTTTCAGGAGCAAAATGACTAGGGTTATTTTCACTCCTGTCAGTAGCACCAAGTATATTAAATATTTAGGTTATCATAGAACCATGCTAAAAAAAAAACTCAAGGCAAAAACAAACTCAGCTGTTGAGCAGCTTGAATAGAAGAACAATACTACTCTCTAGTGGTCAAACAGGGCATATGCTTTTATTTTGTGAAACAAAAACGTGTGCTTTACTGTCTCACTAATTTATTATATTGAATATTTTATGCTACTTCTGTTTTAAAGAACAGTAACAAGTGAGCATTTAAATCATGTATCATTATCCTAACTATTAACTATTAACTATTAATGTGTCCAGATCTTCATAGGATTCCTAGTAAATGTAGTAAGACAAATTAATTTTGGTATTCTACAAAGACTAAACTTTTTTCTTTAATTTTATTTTATTTTATTTTATTTTATTTTGTTATATTTTATTTTATTTTATTTTATTTTATTTTGTTATATTTTATTTTATTTTATTTTATTTTATTTTATTTTATTACGGAGTTGACTTGCTAGTATTGTTACCAAACTCTAGAAGGCGCTGTTGGATATTTTTCTCAATGAATATCTTTTGAAATACAACAAAGAAGTAGCGAAGTTAGCTATTTAGCTCTTGATTTAACCAGTGAATGTGGTGACCGTTTAAGGACAGCTAATGTGTCAGTCTTACGAAAGCATATATCAGGGAAATACATCCGCAACGGGGCTGCCCGAATATAAAAGTCGGGGAAAGTGTTTGTTTGTTTTTAAATACTGTAAGTATCACTTACTGCACTGGTTTAAAACGTTGGACCTACTTTTACTTGTTACAAAAGTAAAACTGCATGTCACGTCTGCATGTTTTACGCTGAGGCTAACAGACTAGCACTGGTGTTGAAGTTGATGCTGCTTTCAAGTACATCTCGGTAGCACTGGAAACGAAGGTTGCGGCAGCTTGTTTTTTGCCGCTTTAAAAAAGTGGGCTTTGAACCAAAAAAAATCTGTTTTAGCTAGTCTTTCGAGTAATTTGTCTGAAGGGATTTCTGTTTAAGTTAAGAATAGAGCTACAGAAAGAAGGAAAACGTTATGAATGCGTGGAAGAACTAGCTAAACTTTATTTAGTCTGTACTTTATTAGTTACATTAAAAATGCATTTCGTGAATGTTTTTCTGAGTGTTAAACTTTTGAATGTTAATCTCCATGTATTACGTTGAAATAAACGTTCATTTAATGTCTGACAAACGTTGGATTGAGCTCGTAAAATCCAGATTTAATCCAGTTGACGTAGTCTTTACATCAAAACAAAACATACATATTCACCTCGAAATGAAAAACATAAAAAACTAAAAGTTTTTATGTTTTGTATTTATTTATTTATTTTCTCAAGTAAGTCGTATTGGCTTTAATTGGTACGTTTTTAGGCTAAAATAAATTGAACTTTTCTTTATTATTGACATTTATGATGAATGGTGCCTTCTAGCGGTGAACCCGTTGCATTTTTAGGATGTTTTATGTATTTTAGGCTCTCGTGCTTAAATTTTGACTAATCAAATTAATTTTTTGTGCAAATAATACACACAAAAATATTTATCTATGCCAGTGATATTTCTATCTTTTGAAAACCTATTTATTTTTTTTTTTTAAATGCTTACTTATTTCAGCTATGTGTTTTCAGTTAAGGTGTAGAGCTTTTTATCACTGTTAATTGATTAATTAAGGCACAAATGGTGTCAATGATGTATTATATACTGTCAGAATGATAGTGTTTTAGAGAAAATAAAAATATATTAATTTTAGAAGGGTTTCCATGACAGGTTTATTATTATATCACATATTTACTTGAGTTACATAAGCCAAACAAGTAGAACTGAGTTTGTTCTTTCTTATGTTATAAAAGTTTGTCACTTTTTACAGATATAATCTAAAATTTCCTATAAGATATCATCACTACCTTGCATGTAGTATCATTTCATAAATGTTTTTTAACAAAACATAACATTTTCTTTGGGACATTATGCAAGTTTAACATATTAAAACTCATTTCCTCTCGATTTAATGATTAAACTGACTCTCCCAGGTTGTTGTATCGTCATGCGTCGAGGGGAGCACGGTCCACAGGCTTTCCAGGCCCCTGTGGACGTTCATGCCAGTGCAGATGGACAGGTTTTCATGTTCAGGAGGACAGTGCATGAGCTGACTGCATCCTCTGATGACGAGGAGCTCGGTGTGGTGGGGATGAGGCAGACGAAGCCAGACAATTGCAGGAATATTCAGCTGCTGGAGCGGAAGGTTTTAGAGGATGATAGTCTGAGCAAGCTTGCACTGCAGTACGGATGCCAGGTAAAGGAGTTGTGCGTTTGACGGCTTTCCTTTTTGTCAGTTGTTGACATGAGTGTGCAGGTTCTGTTTACTGTCAACAGGTGGGGGATATAAAGCGAGTAAACAACTTTATGCAAGAGCAGGATCTGTTTGCACTGAAATCTATCAAAATACCAGTTCAGAAGCACAGCTTTTTGACAGAGACTCTGTCGAGCCAAGATGATCCCCTGGAGGAAACGTCACACTCATCCGGCCTGACGACAGGTGATAGGGCCTTGACGCATCTGCAGCAAGTGACAGACTTTCTAATGGAGGTGGATAATGATATTGATAAACTGATTCAGACGACAGCTGATCGAGACGAGGATTCCTCTGAGAAACCACAAAGGTTTGGTTTGAGACGGCAGTGTTCCAACAGTCAAGGTGCAGACTGGGGAATCCAGTGGTGGAACGCTGTGGTAGCCATGCTCTTGATCGGTATAGTCTTGCCCTTGTTTTATGTCATTTATTTCAAAACCAAAGATAACGGAGGGGTTTTGTCTGACGTCGGTGCCTTGCGCTCCTCCACCTCCTCTCCAAACAGCACAGCGACAGGTTTCAGCACAAGAGGAGACGAGACATTTAAAGAGCCAGGATAGAGTTTGATAGTTCTCTGAAGGATCTAAGAAACAGAAAAGTCTTTTTTTTTTTTAAATAAATGACACGCCTACTAAAAGCCAAAGTGCCTTGTATTTTTATCTGGTATTGGTGAAAAATACTCTGTTGTCCCACTATGTGCAATCATCTCTGAATTTTCATTTCTGGTTTATGAATATTAATTTTTGTTGGAGTGAAAGCATCAAACTGGAGGGTTTAGGTATTAATTTATTTGTCAAATATCTAAATATTAACTGCTTTTTATGAAGATCATGCAGCCAAAACAATTTTTTTGAGCCACATCAAATCAAAAAGAGAAGAAATTGTTTTCTGCATCATTATGTATTTATTGTTTTAACTTGTGTGTTTCTGACCCATTTTTTAACTGTTGCTGCTCATTGTTTGAACTTTTTTTCCCTTAAACTTGAAATAATCTAGCATTAAGTTCAAATCAAAATTCAACTCAGAAAATGCCCTGTAAAATCAACCGGTCTAGCGAAAAAGGAGTGCAATGTTAATTGTTTTGTTTTTCACCTCTTTGTCTTTCTTTTGCCTAAATGTGCCAAAAGTGTGAATTTGTTTACAGTAATTTTCTGCTGCAAAATCTTCCTCTGTGCCGAGATTTGGTCATTTCATACTTTAGTTTTGTGAACTATTTATTTAAGAAATCTCCAAGTATGTCTGGATTTGGATATGTCTGGACTACATTAATGTGTATTTTTGCAATAGTTTGATATAAAAGTTGCCGCACTCCATCAGGATTTCTTCCTTTGGTACTTAAAAATGACGAAAGATCACATCTTATAGCTCTTTCTTTTGGGCACTAAATAAACCGAATTGAACCAAGACCCAGCAGCCTTTGATGTACCACAGAAGAACTTTACTTTCATTTACTCTGACCTGTACACAGATTGGATTCTACAAACACCATACTTACTCCGAGACAATTAACACCGGTCCAAAGTGACCTGGATACACATTGGTGGGACAACAACAAATAAAGTTTCAGACGGGGAGACCAAAGGGGACAAAGTGCTTTTTTATTTTTATTTTATTTTTTTTAAGTTAAACTTTAGTGTTCTTCAACACAATAAATAATGAATTTTAAGAAAGGAAAAATACTTTTTTTCAACAAAATTGGTCTTGCAAGAATAATAATCTCATAAATAACGTTTTCAATAGCAAAATAATCTTAATGTGTAAATAATATAATCATAAATATATAATAGTAATATGAAACTATAAATATGAGAAAAAGTCTCGGCGACTAGATTTTTTTCTCATAATAATTCTTAATAAGACCATTTGTTTTTATTCCAATGGCAGATTATTTATTTATTTATTGTCTTAGTTGAAGAAAATCTGCTACATGTAAGAATGTTTGACTAATTTCTAAGGGCTCTGTTTTTGCAGTGGATGTAAAAACAAAGTTTTGGGAATGTTAGATGGTATTTTATTTTAGTAGAATTAAACTTAAAAGATTTTCACATCATACAAGTCAAAATGCAAATCTAAAAGTTTATCAGCAGATATTTGACAATCTTGTGCTCTAAATGGGCTTATTTCAAAAGTCTTTAACTATATAGATACAAATGGCTCAATAAACAAGAAAGCTTAAATATATTTATCTGCTAACTTCGAATATCTAACAAAGAAAATATATAACAGTTCTTTAATTTGCTTTGTCATTTTTTTCGACTTTTTACCTTAAGATACAAAGTTACAGGCAATTTTAACAGTAACAAGCAGTACCGTGAGGAGATTGGGGTCAGTATGACAAATTCAGATTAAATAAAATAAATAAACTAGATACAGATGTAGAATGGGGGAGATAAACCCGTTTACATTCAGGGATCAAGCAAAACAAATCAGTAGATCAGGCCTGATAAATTGTTGCTCTTTGGTTAAAGAAATGTAAAAAGGTTTTTAATTTGAAAAGTAACTGTAAAGTTTAAAAAAAAAACTATAGTAAACTAGCTCAAACTTTAATCAACTCATCCACAAGCAGTTGAAGCGCGTCCCATACCTTGAGGTTCCTGACTACAGTACCCATAATGCTCCAACAATTCATCAAACAGTGCAAGTCAAACCAAAAAATGTTGACAGATTTTCTGTTTAACAACATCAATTGGAGGTCAAGAAGCAAAACCAGAATTTATATTATATTTAGGACATTTAAGGAGGAATTATCTTTTTTTAAATACATTAGAGGATTTAAGTGTGCCTTACAGTTTAAAATAATAGAAAAGGGTCACTTAATTATCTCTGATATCATTTGGGTTCATTAGATTCACAAAATTCTGACTGAGAAGCACCCAATGGGTGAGTTAATTCATAATTACTGCTGACATTACACTACATTTGCTGCATTGAGGTGATCCTATGTGAAAAAGAATGTATTTTATTTTGAAAGGAAGTAATGTGAAACTGTCAAAAGTTATAAACTATTTCATTTTTGAAAAAAATACATTCTCTTTATGTCTATGTCTTCTTTATGCCACAAAAAAGACAAAAGTTCATTTATAATTAATAGTAAAAATAACAAAAATACTTATTTTCCTAAAGAGTGGAATCATACTTAGTGGCTCCTACTAAAGTTTTGAAGGTTGCAAACCCCTGATATAGATAGTATATACAAAGTAAACTTCAAGTATACTGACTCACTTTTAGTATAGACTAGTATACTTGTTTTACACAGACTACTTTTTGCCAAAGGTTGTTTCTGTTGTGGACTGCGACTCATCTTTTCACATAAATCTGTGTTTTGGAAATAACAGCAAGATGAATACCAATGTATTTTGATTAAAGAGATTAAAATAAAAGCACCTAAAAGTAATTTATGAAACCCTGAAAACCCAGGCAAGGCTTTCTGTACAGATCTGTGTGAATTCATAAACAGAATAAATGATCCAGGATTAATGGAGTTTTCTCCAACGCAGCACTTTACATTTAAAACAGCGGAGTGTTGCTTTCTGTCCTTCAAACTTAAGCCTCAGAAATGCACGGATATCTTCAATCCTTACTATGCAAAAACTCTCACTGCCTAGACAAACATTGTGGTTGTTTCTTAATACATTAAAATATTAAAGTAAAACAAAAGCTTAAGGCCTAATATATGTAAAAAAAAAAAAAATTGCAGCTTTTGACTGTCCTTGTGGAAGCCATTGACTTCAAACAGTGGTTCTATGGCCAACACGTGTGGAGGAAAACAACCTTCTGTGGTTGAAGAAGCAGGCCCAGTTTGCCGTCCAGCTGCTGAGCCTTGCCTTTTATTATCACTCAACGTGAGACCCTCATTTCATAACGACAGCTCACGAAACCTGCTATGATCTAGCTCCAGACCGCAAAGCTGTGGCCCTCTGCCAGCTCCTGGGCTTCAGTCCTACTTTTTTTTTAAATTCTATTTCTGTTGGGGTATATATGGTGAACACAAATCGATCTGTCATGAGCACATTAAAGCTCACACGTTTTGCCTGGGTGGGTTTATTATAAGGAAAAGCACATTTTTGAAGCTTTTAGAAAGACACTTCTGCACAGTCTTGGATGAAGGTAAACAGACGGGGAAAAAGCTCTGCAGCTTTAAGAAGTTTGCACACTTGAACAGCTGGCAGTTGGCCATTAGGCCAACATAAACACTCCTAATCCTTTTTCCAAGGAGCTTTCAACACTCATCTCCCTGGCACATCCACCGTTGCCTCGCTCCCTGACATTCCAGGCCGTTTGAAGTAAAGGAGAGCAGTCACCAGGCGGCACTGTGGCTCCAACAATGGCTCCATGGTGCTGGGTTTCTGCTGTTGATCATTATTCACTGCAAAGGTATGTGCCTTCGTTTGATTTTCCCATGAAGCGAAACAGGTCTCAGTTTTCATTCTTTCTCAGCAGAACTGCGGGCTGAGCTTCACCAAGTCTTGTTGACTGGAAAACCACTGAAGCACGTGTGATGATTATGGACAGGAAATCCTGATCCCAGGGTAGTTTTGTTAAACACCTTTATCTTTGGTTGTCAACAGTTGTTTTCTACTAGATATTAGAACTAAAGTCAGCAAGTAAATCAAATCATGACCACAATCTGTGATGTAAAAGCCAGTATTTTTCTTTTTTTTTTTTTTTTATGAATTTAAGGTGTGCCTGTGTGGGGGCAGGGAACTCCAGGGCTTCAATTTCCTGCAGTCCCGAGGGGGATTTGGGAGACAGAGGGCAATTTGTAGTGAAATTTCCAGCTCAGTTTGTTTTGCAGGTGGTTGAGAACGAAAGCAGGGCGTGGTGTGGAATGGGAGAGGCAATTTGCTGTTTGTGAGATTTGAATGTGCATTGCTGCATAGCAGCAGGTTTAGTGTTATGCCAGCATGTGGAAGGGGCAGACCATTAGAGTTTATTAGACCGCCACAAATAGTGTTTCTGTGAATTCCTTTTTTTTAGCTTCAAAATCCCACTCCAACTATATTTGTTTCTATTGTTAAATCGTTCCCAGTGATCTTTTTAATTATGATAATAAAGTTTTTAGCCCAAATCAAGAAGCCACATTAGAAACTCGCCTCTGAGTTGTTCCACCAAAGTTCCCCTCGGCTAATTTCCCATTAACCCTTTGTTAACGCTCTCCTGCTAGCTTATAGCACCTCACAAGCTCAAGCTAACATTAACAGTGAGCAACATCAGTGCTGTCCCGTCGTCCTGTCTGAGCCAGATGGTGGCTCGGATGAGGAGAATGAAGACGTTAATGGATCTGTTTGTCTGCAAGTGGATGGATCAGAACTGTAGCAGAGCAAGGAGACTTTGCCCCCCCACACACTTGTTCCTGCATTACAAATCCCAGTTTTTTCAAATTGCGGGTTTTAATTTGCTCCTGATTCAACAGGATTTGATCAAAGAAATACTCAGAAACACTGTTTTATCTTAAATTCTCTTATATATCCCCTCCATAAGTACAAAAAAGGCTACAAAAACATGTTAAAAACACCAAAAACACAATTTTCATTGGAGTGGGTCTTTAAACCAATTTGTTCTGTAAATTTCTGTCAGAAACTGTTTTAACCTGTAAAAGAGGTCATGTGGCAAATAAGCACGTCTGTTTCTGCAGGTTCCTGCCAGAAGAAATATCAGTCCCACAGACTTACGAGTGGATTAAATTAAAGCACTGTTTCCTTTGAGTCTCCGTCCAGAATTTTAATGTACAAATCCCTGCCAGATGCTTCAGTGTCTGTTGAAGAACACACAGCGAGTCAAACTGATAAGATTGATTGTGCAGCTCTTTCCTTGTCTCCTAAGCTTTACAAAAAAAAAATAAATCCGTTAAAGAAAGCAGGATAGCCACATTTTTTCTTCCTTTTTTTCACAACGGTATGTTGAATGTAAATGCAGATGGAGGTTTCATACAAGTTAACCGCCAAACTTGGATTGACAACACAGCTGGTTGGAGAATGCAATGGCTGCCTTTCTTCCTCCCCCACTGTGCAGGGACCAGTTGTAAAGCACCTGTTTTAAATTATTTCCAGGACATCCAGATTCCCACTTAAGATAGTTTAAAACAAATAAAGCTAAAACTGAAAAAGATGGTAATGTGAAATGGAAAATAATATTGAGATAAGTGTTTATTTTAGTTTGTTTTCTAATGTTGCATTTGCTCATGAAGCAATCTTTAACCCTCATTGATACAAAACATTTTTTGAACTTCTCTTCTTTTTGGACATCAGGTCTTTTCTTTCTCAGCCATTCTGATGCAGATTTGCCGTTGTGCGTCGCAGCATTGGTCTTTTGGATGACCCAATTTTGTCTGAGCTTTAGCTGTCGGACAGATGGGCTCACAAATACTCTGGTGCACTGAGAAGTGTGCGGGTGACTCAACGTCTGCAACTGGTGAGGAACCAAGCCAAGACCAAGCCTTTCCAACACTGACTGACAGCTGGTATGAGGAATTTTGATCTGCTTCCTTTCTTGTAAAACTTGGCACTAAAGATTTGCGCTTAACAGCCCTTTTTCAGTCTCACCTTTACGTTAAACTCTTCTCCCGAAGTTTGTTCAGGAAGAGTTTTGAAAGAATCAGTCATGCTTTTATTTTAAAAAGACATTGGTCCAGTTTTTCTCAGAGAACCTGTGTATTTTCAATCCTGTTAGACTAACAGGATTTATTCAGTCTCCTTCCATTTGACTGTTGTTGGATTTATACATTTTTCATCCATTTTAAGGCCTGTAGGTTTTCAAATCTCTTGGATTCCATGCAATTACACATTTTTACTTATTAGAATCCAAACTACTGGATAAATGATTGCTTTCCCAGCATGCTTTTCAAGTGCACATAATCTTTCTCATTTTTGAACAAACTGGGGTTGTGTCCAAATTCTTTCACCACAATGCGTTCGCCATTTTGCAGAGCTGTTTGAATCTACAATATTCCAAAAAGTCCAGTGCCCTAGAAATTTCCCAGAAGTCTCTGTGAAAAACTAGTATTGATGGTCACTAGATTGGTTAACATGGACCACAATGCATTGTATTTTAATGTATTTATTCAGAACTTTCATCATCAAGACACAGGGGATTTATAAATTGTCTTCGTAATATTTTCATATTTATTAGGATTTTTCTTTGCAAAATCAGTGATGTCATAATTCAGTTTTGCTTTTTTTTTTTTTTTTTTCAAAGGGAGTTGCTTTTATAATCCAGGGCAATAGAGAGTACAGCACTACAGTAAATATACTTTCGTAGCTAGGGACAATATAGGGAAGGACTTGATATATGTAGCGGGTTGTTTGAAAATGATTGTCAGATTAATGTGGAGGAACAGTTGCTTCTCTAGTGATAATGTTGATATTTTGCTGATATCTTGTAGTTTTTTATTATCATTGTGCTAACACACCCGAATCATCCAACCCATAAACGGCCAAAACAGCTATTTTATGGAGGTCTTCACACCTGCTGCTGATTGTAGAAATCTTCTATAATTCTATAAAAACACTCAAAATGAACTTTGTATTGCTTTTTTTCCTCAAATTGTGTTTCTATTTTTCTTTCTTAATATTTGTTCAAAAAGCAAAATAAATCTATTTAAGCAATGAAACAATATTACTTTCTTTTATTAATCTTTCTATGCAAAGAAAGCTAATTTTAACACAATATTTTGGTAAAAAGCGTGAAAAAAGTTTTGCATTTCAATATTATGACTTCAGTGTTGTCACTTTGTATTTTATTTGTTTAGTGTGTTTATTCAATCATTTCATTATGTGCATTAAAATATTGCAGACAAACAGTATATTATTGTCAATGTAAAATACTTTTTTACAGTAGGGCTCAAACTGTCAAAATGAAAGCATTTACCACAGAAAGTGCAATAAATTCACAGATTCAATATGAAATAAAAAAATAATACGATTTCTTCTGGGGTTTTTTTTTTCGTTTAATTCCAAATATTCATTTTTTTAAATATGTGGTTGGATATTTTCCAAACATTTATCAAGTTAGCTAGTTATTGCCAGCTAGTAAGACTAATGTGGCAAACATTCAGAGAAAAATATTTCTCTATTTTGTTTTTAAACAGAAGAATAAAACACACATTTTTTCTAAATGTTTCTGTCTTTCTAACCATCTTTTAAAAAGTCTTTAAAATATTCATTAAAGAATGTAAGGAAGGATTTACACTCAGAGATAATGGTTCCTTGAGTTTACTCTTAACCTCCTGTGAAACTCTGGGATTGAAGAATTTAACCCATCAATACAGCAGACTGCTTAATGTAAATACTCAGCAATCAAATGAACGCCGACATAAAAGTAACACCAAGACAAATGAGAACTGTCTTGACAGCAAAGCATCCAGGCAAGGTCACACGAAAGCACACAGGTAAAGCCTATTGTTACTAAATAACAAAAGAAACTGTCAAACAAATTGTAAGTCTACTTTGACCTTTACCAAGTCAAAAGAAAACATTAAATATGGACTAGATTTATGTTTTTAGATCATGTAAACAAGAACAAGAACTAGGGTATGTTAAAACTGCATGATTTATTTTCAAAAAATGGAAAATTTACTGTTAGAGCACAAAAGCCCTATTTTTGTTTATAGGCTGCAGTGCAGGTAGGCTGCTCTGTAAGATTTTTGGATCTCAGATTACTTTCTGCTGTTTTTCAATTGCAATAACCATAATTTCTTTTTCTTTCTGCAGAGTGTCAGTTTTTGTACGAAAAGCTGTAATATCCAAAGTATACTTTCAACTTTGGCTGTGTTCATGATCAGTCCGTCCTGAAAAACTAGTAGTTTGTTACAGTTTTCTGATAGATGTTTTTGTACGAAAGGAAACGTTGGGTTGCATTGGTAGAAGCAATGTAGCACTTTTTTTAATGCATGTATGTACTTCATACTTCATATATATACATAAATATATATTATTAAAGAGTAGGTCATTCATTTTAAAAGCACTTTATTTTTTACTAAAATCATTGGTTCCCTTCAATGTTCGGTCATTTGTGTTCTCGTTAGCAGCAAATGACAAGTCCAAGCAGAAAGGGAGGTATTCACAAAGACAGCCATGGATAAAGAGGATAATGTGTTGGACCAGCTATGCTGAATTACTGGATGCAGTTCAACTGAACACCTGCTTGACCTAAAATCAGCCCAACCTGGCATAGATAGGTTGAATAATGGTCTCTATATACTCTTCTGTGCATGCAGACGTTTTAATACTTACCATAGCTTACTACATTTGATAACTAATCACATATCTTTAGCACTTTGATAGTTAAAGAGAATCTCATAAAGCATTACAACTTTAGATAATACTTTGAAAAATCTTACTTAAAAGAAGTAATAAGGTGAAATCTTCAAAATCCTTCATTTTCTTTTACATTGTTCTTCCATTTTTATCAATTTTTTAAAATTACATTTTCTTGAATTTCTCTTTTTTTCAGTCTTTTTTAGTCTTTTTTTTAGTCTTTGCAAAAGTCTTAAGATATGTTTACACTACCCTCGGCAACGTTCATTCAAGCAACTACTTTCAATGAAAAGTCTACGTAAACGTACATAAACATGCATTTTGGGCTTCTGTGTTCAAAACACTTGCGTTCACACGCCGCTACGCAAGTTAATTTGACTGTTTTCAGGCTCTCTGTAAGAAAGTGGGCGACCATTGAAAGCAGGTTAAAAGTTAAACCAGCTCGAACTTTGACCAATTAGGGATGCAGATTAGGTAGTGACGTATGGTTTGCGTTCTTTTTTATTCACAGCAGTGACAATAGTTTGTAAATTGATCATGGAGAAGAAATTAATAATTGCGGTTTGTGCCCAGATGGATTTCTATGACACCAAGTCTTACATATATTGGAAATAGAGCTGTGAAAGAAAAATCCTGGAGTGAGATTTGCACCGCTAAGATATTTCACACCAGGTCTCCTCCAGCTGTATGTGCGCTAGGAAACAGTAGAAAAAGAAGCCCCTCCCTACTTGTCCAGTGTGTACACCATATGCTATCAGGGATGGGCAACTTCAGGCCTCGAGGGCCGCAGTGTCTGCATGATTTCCAGATATCCGAGCCCAACTCATGACTGATTACCTGCTTCAGGTGTGTCCAGCCAATTAGAACATGCCAGAGCATGGTATGTAGGAAAACATGCAGGAATGCGGCCCTCAAGGCCTGGAGCTAAATGCACTTTTAGCACATTTTTAAATGGACGTCACATGTCATTGTGAATGTAGCAATGCAAAAGAACGTCACAGTCTCTGGTTTTCCATTAATATCAAATCAAATCAAATCAAACTTTATTTCTGTAGCACTTTTCCTATGAAGCATAACACAAAGTGATTTACATTAAAATAAAACAGATTAAAAACAAGCACAACCATAAAATGTAGACTGTTCCATAGACGGGGGCCATAGTATTGAAAAGATGCCTCTCCATAATTTTTGGTTTTCACATTTGGAATGATTAGTAGACCAGTGCCAGAGGATCTCAGGGTCCGCGAGGGTTCATATTTAACTAAAAGATCAGATAAATAAGAAGGCGCAAGACCGTTCAGACATTTAAAAACCATTAAAAGTATCTTAAAATCAACCCTGAAGCAGATGGGGAGCCAATGCAGGGATTTTAAAATCGGGGTGATGTGAGCTCGCCTTCTGGTCTTGGTGAGAACTCTTGCAGCAGAATTTTGGAGAAGCTGAAGGTTCTTAATGCTATTTTTTGGAAGACCTGCTAGAAGGGCGTTACAATAATCAACTCTACTAATTATAAAAGCATGCATCAGCGTCTCCATATTAGCAAGAGAGAGAATTGGGCGGACCCTAGCCAAATTTCTAAGATGATAAAAACCAGTTTTAATCACCTGCTTGATATGTGGGATAAATGTTAGCTTGGAGTCAAAAATAACGCCCAGGTTTCTGACTGTTTCAGAAAAATTGAATGAAAGTTCTTTAAGTTTCAGAAACTGTTTCTCTCTCTTGGCTTCAGGACCAATAACCAAAATTTCAGTTTTCTCCTGGTTGAGCTGCAGAAAATTATTTGCCATCCATGATTTTACATCTAAAATACAGTAAAAAAGTGTTTCTATTGGTCTTGTGTCATCAGGAGACATAGCTATGTACAGCTGGGTATCATCAGCATAGCTATGAAAGCTGATGTTGTGCTTCCTGATGACATTCCCCAGAGGAAGCATGTAGATGTTAAAAAGCAAGGGGCCAAGGATGGAACCTTGAGGCACACCACATTCAATTTTGTGGACCCCAGAAAAGTAAGTGTCCATGCTTACCATAAAGTTTCTCTCCGTGAGATAGGAAGTGAACCACTGGATAACAGTCCCTGAAAGGCCAAGACTTTTAAGTCTGTTTAACAGGATCAGGTGATCAACAGTGTCAAAAGCAGCACTTAGATCTAGTAGGACTAATACTGTGATCTGACCTGAATCCGAGGCACATCTAACATCATTAACGATCTTTAACAGGGCTGTCTCAGTACTGTGGTTCGTTCTAAAACCAGACTGGTTCACCTCAAATATGTTATTGTGTAAGAGAAACTCATTTAGCTGAATAAAAACAATTTTTTCCAGAATCTTGCTTAAAAATGGCAAGTTGGACACTGGTCTGTAGTTATTAAAAACCGTAGGATCTACATTGCTTTTCTTTAGTAACGGTTTCACCACTGCAGTTTTAAAAGCAGTGGGAAAAATACCCGTTTGTAGAGAGGAATTTATGATGTTTAAAATCTCGCTCTCAAAAGATCCATAAAATGATTTAAAAAGTGATGTGGGGATGGGATCTAAAAAACAGGTCGTTGGTTTAACTTGGGAGAAAACTCGACCAAGTGTTGCAGCTTCAACCAGGTCAAAACTGTTCAGTGCTTCCTCGGGTAAGGTCAAGTCATCATTTTTATTACAATTGCTTCTTTGTTCCATCAAGATACTAGATCGTACAGAAGCAATTTTGCTCCTGAAGTGGTCAGCAAAGTCCTCACACAATGCAGCAGAAGCTGGCATTGTGGTCTTATTTATGTTTGAGTTCAATAAGGATTCTATTGTGCTGAAGAGGACTCTGGGATTATTTTTATTTTCAGAGATTATGTTCGCAAAGTATGAGTTCCTGACCTGTTTTACAGTCTGGTTGTATAGTTTTAGTTGATTTTGGTATAGTTGATGGTTTATTTCAAGCGTATGCAATACCAGTTGTGTTTTACTTTATTTATTTATTTTTTTACTATCAAGGTCAAAATCCTGCTGCCCATTGAATGAACCTGCAGAAGCTTGAGTGAGGGTGTGTGCTATGAGTTCAGCTAGGTGCATTTTGTAAATAACTTCACTCCCAGGTCCAATTTATTTTTACAGTTCCTGTCAGTTTATGCATATTTCCTTACTGCCAGATTCTTACTGTTAAAACCATTGACTGTATGTAGAGAACTGGACCGAGTGAGTGTAACGTCATCCATAGGAAATGGCTTACTTCCGGCTCCAGCGAAATTAAGTCAATTCATTTGCCATTTTTTCGCAATACAGACGTCGCCATTTTGGAGCCAGTTGATGTCAGTAAGCAGTTATTGGTCCGAGTCATTATTTCTATGGCAACCACTCTTGCCAATCAGCAGTGAGCTTGTTGGAAGACCACACCTTTTATCACTTGAGAGCGGGCTAGGGAAAATCCGTCAATCAAACATTTCGAACGTTTGACTTAAAAACACATGCTTTTATTGAGGCATCTGATTGGCTAGTTTATAACTTGAACAGCTTGCAGTAAAGAAAAAATAGTGTAGGATTAGCAAGAGCATGTTAAAAAAAATGTATTTTGACCAATAGAATGAGTAATAGCTGTTTATTTCTCAATATAACTCTGGGATTTTGGCTTCTTGGAGTCAGTGGGTGTTTCATATTTGGAATGCAAAGGTGGGACAGTCACTCAGTCCAGTTCTCTCATGCAGTCAATCGTTAAAATTGCATTTCTCTAAACTAGAACTTGGGGGGGTCACTGTTTTGAGTACTGACTGGAGTTTAGACTATTACAAAAGCTAAGCGATCAAAGTATCCAAGTATTAAAAAGAAAAAAAAAACTCTTCTGCAGTATTTCTTGAAGTCACAGCATCTATTGTTAACAACAGCTGGAACAATGCAGTGGACATATTGTGAAAACACCAAATTAAAATAATTATGCCAGGAAACAAGGATCATCTCAACACCCTAGCCGTAGACCCCATGCAGCAATTTGTCAGAAAGATGACGTGCGTAATGGGAACCACTTGCTGCTGGACTCCATAAATCCTGTCAGGCCCTGGAGGTTGTGGGGTTCAGCACAGTGCTCATCCTTCTGAAGTGCCTGAAAAAAACACTCTTCGCACGTCACTGTCGGAGATGCCGAATTTCCTGCCATTCCCAGATGTTTCTGTGCAGATGTTGTCAAAGGCGCCTTTCAAAGGAAATGTTATTTGACTGTGAAAGCTGTGCTTGTGTGTGCTGTTACTCGCATTTGCATGGAAGTTAGCATGTGAAAGTAATTGTTTGTAATGACTTAACAGAGACACACCAGAGATCACGGAAATATTTATCTTTGTTAAAGTAATTCTTTGTTATTTCTTCTTTTCTAACAATGCTTTATTACAATTGACTTATTTCTAAATAACAGCATAAGCACTGAGCTTTATGGAGGTGAGGCTGAAATCAGGAAACAAGCTTATATCCCTCATCACGTGGGTCCCAAAGCTGCAACCCACAAGCTGTTCTTGATCCAAGGCCAAGTACCATCACAGAGATAGACCCTTTATACCTCAACAATAAACTGCAGCCTTCACATCTATCTGCCAGTGCAGAGGACGACAAAGGCTGGATGTAGAAGCACAGTTTGCATTCAAAGTTATCACAATAAACTGCCTTTGGCTGCTGCTTTTCCTCAATGTTTAAGGGTGCCAGAGAATGTGAGTTGAAAAGACGGAAACGAATCACTGTGGCTGGTTATTAATTGCCTTTAGAGTCTTCAAACACAAGCAAAGCTTTTGCCGCGTTAAATGAAGCCAATTTTGGTCACAATTTTTGTGCTAAATAGGAACTAGAAAAATATAAAGTGGGACAACAAAAGAAAAATTGTGAACTGTGATGAGCAGTTTTTGATTTCCAGTTGTGGCTGCTCAAATCTAATCCTCTTCATTGTTGTTGGTTTTGCTCTGTTGGTACAAGTCAGGGCAATACTGGATCTCCTGCCATGTTTCCAGTACTTTGTTGAATCCACAGTATGCCACAAAAGATTAAGACAGTTCTGAAGGCAAAATAAAGTGACCAGTGAGTGTATATTTTCACACTAACAAAATGTAGAGAACTATTTGACTCAGCTAAAGATATTGAAGTAGGTTGCTCATGTGTGGAGCCAGTTATTAGAGGATGATGATGATCACTTACCCTTGTAATCACTGGCACAAGGACACAAGATCTTCAAATTGGCTCCTTCAGCACATCCCAGGCCTGATGAGCCATGTCACTTCATAATCAGCGCCCAGTTGAAAACGGATCTAATGGCGTATTTTAAACAGATTACGTTCAAATATGCACTTTCATTTTAACTATGATGGCAATCAGGACAAAAGAAATTCAGCCCTTGACAAATGTGAGTCAACTTTGCTCTGGGACCATCATCTTTGATCTGGAGATTGCAATGCTGAATATTAAAATAAACTCCAGCATGTACGGACTTGATAGTGTGAATAATAAAAGAAAAATAAAGAAAGTTGAAGATTTCTAAGACACTTAGTTTAGGTGCGTAACGTTTTGTTTGTAAGGGCAAGAAAAATTAGGGTGCTTTTAACATTAAGGTAGCTAGTAGAGAACAGTAGACGAAACGCGTGTTTCGTTGGTTTGGATTCCATGTCTGACATAGTGACCACTGCTTTAACTTGTCTTAAAGATACTGGAATGCCTTCCAGTACTGAAGTGTACTCTTACAGTTTCCTTTGACTCTGGAAATGATATGACATACCACACACTGATGCATTTTTCTGACCTGATTTATGCTTCCAGGCTACAGGGGGGAAAATGTATGGTAATGGAAAACATGATTACTTAGCTTGAAGGCATGGTGTACACTGTCTGCATGTATGTGTCTCCCATTTTTGATACTACCTTCTAACACTCTGTAGCCCACATCAACAGGACTCTAATGCCTTGTTTCCACTGAGCGGAACAGGAGTTGAATGGAACAGGCCAGTTAATTCTGGGGAGCATTTCCACTCAGTTAAAGCCCCGCTCCTACTAAGCACTTTTTTTCCATGGCGCATTCGTGGTTTAGACTGCTAGTGTGCTTGCGTCGTTGCTAGCGTGTAACCATCATCACGTTCGAGTTGTCATCACTTTCTGCCAATCATTGGATGGCTACAGTGGCTCCGCCCCAACCATTCCGTTCCGGTCTTCTATGGACCTACGACTGAAAGGGGTCTGTAAGGGGTAGGGTCTGGAACTGTTTGATTAGTCAATTTTGCAGTGGAAACACTCAGGATACTGTTCCGGTTCCATATAGAATGGTCCATTCCGCTCAGTGGAAACAAGGCATAATAGCCTTCATAGGAAACTCAATGAAGTTCCTATGAAACTGGTGACTTGTTCACTTAACTTAAAAATGTAATGATTTGAAAACTCAAAAAAGTCAGTTCTATGTTGACAAAATAACAAATTTTGCATCACATTGGTGATTTTATTTTACTTTTTCATTAGTCCTTAGTAAATTAAATATTATAGGATGTGAGTGTAAAGGTAAAAGTATGAACAACAGCTGTAAGAAAGTATTTTTGCTCATGAAATGTGAAATAAAATCTAACAATGTACTTGCTATTGTGCTGTCAGGATGGTATATGTAAATATTAGCAAAAGGCACAAGTGTCAAAATAGCTAACTATGTAGCTGCAGTATATTTGCAAATGCGAGGTTTTATTTAATAAATAGCTGGTTAATAAAAACTCCATATTTCCCTTATAGTCTCAGAAAAATGAGCAAAAACAGTTTGTTGCGATGAAAATGTTTCAAGCCCTAAAATATTATGAGCTTCAAATTGTATTATTGTGGTCAAACAGTTAACAGACAGCTTAGTTTCTCCTGCAGGGGATGATGCCACAACCTGCAAATAAAAGCAAGCTGCATAAAATAACTGCAGCTATGAAAAGAACTGTAACACGTAGCTGTCTCCCTGTTTAGGAGAATTCATGCCAACAGATTCAAAAGGTGACTCAAAATAAATCATTCATGCTTGGAAAACAGACAAAGCTTTGTGTTCACATTTAGTTTGAGCCATCAACAGAAGGGGCGCTGAGCTGCTACTACTCCCGGGCCTCTCCATTGTCACCATCTGGTTCTCCTTGACACCTAAAAGCTTTCAGGCGTATTTTCCAAGCTTCGTCAGGCCAGACCATTGAAGCTCCTCTCAGCACAGCAATGAGGGAGTGACAACAACCTCACACAGATAAGAGCGGGGCGAGAGAAAGACCTATGGATAGCTGTGGCCCCTCAGCCTGTTTGCGTTGGTGTGTGGGCATTGTGAACATCCACATGCATGCGCCCTGTATCTCTCTGAGGTGCTGAGTGAAAATCAGGGCCAAAGGGGATCACGTCACCATAGAGATAGCCACCATCACCTAGCAACCCCAGTCCTCAGATCCAGGGAAAGAAGTGCAAAGTGAAAGCTGATCCCCATGGAAAATCATTTATCTTTCTAAGCAGTAGAAAAACCTGACACTTAATACATTTTTTTTTCTTTTTGAGGAAATTATTAACATTTTTCTAATAGTTTTGACTAATTTTTGTTTTATTTTGAAAGACGTGTACCAGAGTAAATCATTAAAGTCCCACTCTGACCATCTTTAAATCTATTATTAAAGTGTATGCCGTTTTTGGCCAAAATAAAAAAATAACCTCTGTCATTTTCTAGGACATAGTTTCTAAAAAGCGATAGGAGTTTATCAGACATTTGCCTCTCAGTATTGGGCAGAACGGTTGGCGTAGAGTAAGCCTGCCCCTTCCCATCATCCATCTGTTTGCTTGCTCTCCCACTAGCTTAGAGCCCCTCAAACTCCCAATCTAAAATGAATGGTGCCACAAAAATGAGGAGCAAAATTGGATCTATCAAGCTGCACAGTTCTGAGGCGGATGCATGCTCAGATGACGAAAACAGTCGTACATGAATCTGTTTGTCTGCAGGGAAGCGTGGAGCTTGTGGCATGCCGTAATAGCTTCTATGCAACAAAAACGCTTTTTTTCAAACGTCTTTGTCTACTCCTGATTGTCAATGATTTGACTAAAGAAATACTCAGAAATACAATTTTAGGCAAAATGTACTTTATGTATGTCCTCCATCATTAGAAAAATGCCACAAGAGCATGTTAAAAACACCAAAACAGGATTTTTTTCATCAAATCTTTATTGTAGTAACTAGGAGTTTCTTTATTGTTGTTCCCTGACTTTAGGGTGAATCTGATTCTTCATTCAGCTTGCCGTTGGCTGTATCTCCCCCTGAGCCAACAGCATCCAGACACAGAGCTCATTTCAGTCACGTTAGGAGACAAATTACTGTCTTCCTTCTAGACACCCTCTGACAAGACGCATCAATACTGCAGGTGCAACTGGGAAAGAATCTGCGTTGTTTAAACTTGTCAGGTCAGCATTAAGACTTTAAAAGGAGCTGTCCTAATTTGCCAAACTAAAGTGCAATTCACACTCATAAGAGGATGCCACCGAAGCTGCAATTTTTATACAAGAGCATTTTTTCAAAAATGGAAGTTCAAAATGTGAAGTAATTTTGTTTTTTAAGGGTTCATGCAGTTAAACCTTTAATCCCTTATCTTGAAACATCTCTGCTGTTGTTCAGGAATTGAATGGTTGAGAAAAATCACTTGCAACATTTTCTTCTCTACAAAAACATCCCCCCAGAAATTAGACAAAAATTCTTAAAATTAGTAAAAAATATATTTAAATAAGCAAAAAACGCTGCCAATGGGGTCGGAGAAATCGTCCTACCGGCAATCATTTTATGAAAAACCAAACTAGCCACTAAAACATGTTTTCTTAATCCCGGAATTCATTAAAGAGTTGACAGAAAATTTTATTTTTTTTAATAAAGATGTTTGTTTAACCCTTCCATGAAATCTACATAACAAATATTGCAATGGCATTTGTTATGAGCTATGAAAAGCAAAAATAATTGTACGGTGGCGGACTTGGTAAATTTTTGCTCACAACAATTTTAGCTTAAGATGCAAATATTGACATGTGAATTGAAGAAACAAAGCACCTTATTGGCCCACTGTCTCAAATTTGATCCACATATTATAAATGTGGTGTAACTATGTTATAATGAATTAATTATCAACAAATGTTGCATTTTTTCAAAACAAGTACTCATTTACATAAATGAAAACCAATAGAGGAATTCATCTCATCATACAATTTTGAAAATTAGCAAACTTTTCCCACCAAAAGTGCTCTTGAGATTTCATGGAAGCAGCCAATGTGGAATGACCAGGAAAATCCCCTCTACTGCCCCTAGTGGAATAATAATGCACTACAGGGCAGAAAACTTGGACCAAGTTGTATACAACTGATTTTTTAAGGGCCTATATCATGCTATTCTTCAGCCTTTAAGAGTAAACTGTATCCATATACATGGACACAGTAAATAACATGTTTTTATAGAATATGAGTTATTTTCACAACTTCTTTTCCTACCAGGAAGATCTCTAAGGCACCTCCAGTGGGTGCAGCGCATTTCATGACAACCTAGAGCCGGCCTCTGCAGCATGTCTGCGTTATGCCCATGAAAACAAACGACAGCCGAATCCGAATTCCTCCCCTACACTACAGCTTCTCCCTACCCCTACATTTAGCCCTCCAAGCGGAGAGATATGGATAAACAGTGTCTTCAAATCCAAATCCTAAGCCTCAATGACGTCATCAGTAGTCGCCGGTCACCTACGTTAGCGTGTCGCTGCCAGTGCTTGGAAAATTCCTGACAACATTGGTTTTATAACTTTACGCAGTCATGAAAAAACAAAAAAGTCTGTCTTCTTCCGCTCATCCGGGACTGGGTCACAGGAGCAGCAGTCTAAGCAAAGATGCCAAGACTTACATTACTTACATTTAAATGTAAACGTATGGGCTTCAGAGCATGCCCACGTAAAGAAATGCGTTTCTCCTCCCCATCACCCTATTTTTTTATAAATGTAAATATTTCAGACATTTTCTCTCACCCTGTTGTTTTTTCCTCATAACAAAGGAAAAACATCTTATATTCTGTAGTTTTTACCTATTTTGAGAAGGACAATATTTTTGCAGCTGTCTATAAGTGAGGTTATTAACCTCGTGTCTGCAGTATTTTTTGGACCAAGTGTCTAAGCAGCGCATTTAATCCACCTGCTAAGTGTCTTTAAAGTTCAAGCCTCAGTGTAATGTTCCTCCACAAGCTGGTCTCCACCTTTGATTGACACTTCAATTCCTGTCAGGTATTTTCCTCAGAGCAACAACAAAAAGCCCCATCAGTTCCTCTAAGCTAAACAACATTGAGCCTCACAGCAGTGCCGAATGTTCGGCTAGCTCCGCCACTGAAATCGCATTTAATTATTTACACTTGAGCTGGTGTTAAGATTTTATCAGCTGAAGTTGCTCCGGCGTGCTTGACATTTATAGCATCTTCCTTTTGAGAAGGTCCGCTGAGTTCTCAGCTCTGATTTGCAGTTTGATTTTCCCACTTGAGCCTCACTCGGGTCTCACACTCAGACAGAAAAACTTCAGCCTGGATTATAAGGTATAATTCAAAGCTGCCACATACGCTTTAGCTGCAGCAACTCCTCAATCTCACATGGTTTTTATTATCAACTCACCCCATCTGTTCATTTGGAATTGAAGATTGTTTTGAAGTTTTCGCAGATGTCAGGAATAATTCAAGCTAAAATCGTTTAAGCTGCGATGGTTTCAGAACTCTAACGTGCATATTTCAACAACCTGAACTGTTTTCTCCTCCATTCAGTGTGCTCAGAGGACAAATGGCCACGGCGTGCGTTTCCCCAGAGGAGTAGTGGCGAAGCATTCCTTACTCTGTTTGTAATTGTTTGCAGCTGTGAGGAGAGTCTGTTTCCTATTTGTCATATTCAAGGGTCAAACATTTCCTTATTTTTCAAAATCACTTGTAGAAGCGAGGTAAAATTCCTGCAGGAAAAGAGTGTTTATGTACCCTCATTGCAGAAGGTGAAAAACTGCAGCTGCTGGCCCCTATTGTCTTCTGTTATCTACGAGTGATTCTGGGAAAAGTGCTTGATACCATGTTTTTCCTTCAATGAGACACAAAACAGTTCACATTGTGTATAACAGTCTGAAATTATATAGATTTTTCATATTTGTCATAAAATATCAGAAAAAAATTCTGCCGTTTTTCTCACCTTGATAGCAGAAATACTTTTAGACCCTCCAATTCAGCAAAAGTAAAAGTGGATCCTGTGATTGTGTGCAAATGTTTGCACAAGTGGCAAAGAAAGAAAGAGAAAAAATCTGCCCTGTTTGTAAAAAGTGAGGTTAAGTGAGAAGCGTTTCCCATGCAAGTGAAAACAGAGCAGTTTGTTTTAGTGTTGTTGTTTTATCATGTTTTGTAAAAAAAAAAAAAAGGGTGAATCGTCATTTTGTCTTACAAAAAATACTCTGTTTAGTTTCTAAAAAGCCATTGTTTCACAAATCGACAACAAAAGAAATCTTCATTCTGAGCTAGTGACATCAACATGAGCTGAAAACCTCAGCGGAGTAAATCACTTTGCCCTGGCCGCGAAATTACAACCTCTAAACTTGTGGGCTTAAAAATGTGACTGAAGGTTTTTCTTGCGGACCAGGGGTATGTTCTTAGGAACCACAGAGAAAAATGACAGCTGCTGCCAATAGAGTGCGCTGTCACTCCCCCAAAAGCCTGCTGTTTGGTGACAGCAATGTGCTCAAATGCATGCATGCAGTTTCCTGAAAAGAATATTTCTAAAATCAGTCACACATTTTCTCACATTACAAGTTACGATGGTTGAAAACTGTGTTTCTTATATTGAAAAATCATTTGTTTTTATTGTATCTACATCTTGTCTCCAATGTTTTATCTATCCACTCATGCACATGGATATGGATGTGTTTGCTGGCAGTGCAAAGGGCTAGATGCAGCGCTGCACTGCTCCCTTTCTCTGCCAGTTGAAACAAAATAACTGCAGCGGCTGCTTTGCCTCAAGCTGCTTCCAAATTGTCCCACCATTAAGCTATTATGTGTTTACAACCACAGCGGTGAGTCAACCCGCAAGGTGCTGGAAATCCTGATGATCTTCCTCTTTTGTAATGGATCATTATGCTGCACAGTTTTTGCCAAGCTGCAATTAATACGGTTAGGTAGATTGTTGAAACCCAGCACTAAGAGTATCAGACAGTATTTTATTTCACTTGTGGCCTCAATATGTCACTTTTTTGGAGGTTTAGGAATACCGAATAAAATATGCATTTAGTGAATCATTCATATCTCCAGGACACCACATTATACATGTGCTCCCAAAAGAATCTTCTAAGGAAACTGTGATTAAGTTCTCTGTACTTTTTCAGAGACAAATGCTAATATTTTTCACATGTTCTCATTTATTCTTTGAGGGAAACCCTCTGATCTTATTTGGGTAGGCTTTTGTTTGGGACCTATCCAAGCCCAAACAGCCAAGAGATGAACCACAACTGGGTTTAAGTGATTCTCTTGCAATCCCGGCGCTCTCTGTGTAGCTCAGAGTCAGAGAGAAGCCACTTGTATCCTTCGAAATCATGCTCATTTTTATTTACCGTGAAATGACTCACTAAACTGAAACGATCAAGCATGGCTTTGTTTCTTGTAGAGGCTCTAAAGAGTTATTGCAATCATTGTTGGTTCAGCATGGTCCGCCTGTGCTTCTTTAGAGCAAATTAAAGGCTGGATGTTAAAGAGGTTTGCTACTCAAGGAAATGAAGACCTCAAAAACACATCTGCTACATGATATCACAATCATTGGGCTTTGAAGAGGATTCTTTACAAGTGAGCCTCTTCACAGTTTTTGCTATAAAAACTGGAAGAATTTATTTTCATTTTGATTTTTTTTTTGACAATTCAACTCTATAAAAATTATCCTGGGGCCTGTGTCTTGGCCCCCACCAAAAAATGTTATATGCGTTTGAATAGAATCCTCTTTTTTATGCTCATTGATTTCTTTGCTTCATCTATGTTTTGTTTGAAAAAAATGTAATAAAACTTTAAAAACTGAGCTTTGTGTAACCACTACAGGAGAGACAATTAGAAAAGAAAAGTCAAGACTTTCACAATAAAATGGCAGTGTTCTCTAAAACATCTCAAGGATCAGAATAAAAGAGCCAAATAACTGACTTCATCAGGACTGTAAAGCTACGTTCACACCGGGCATGCAGGTTCTTGAACGCACATTTAGCATCTAATTCACAATGGGCTGTCCCTACCTTATACCAGTGCATATCCACTACCACGTACAGTTGGAAGAGGCTTAGTGCGACATGTGGAAACTGTGCAAATTTTGCGAATCTCGCTTCAGGCTTTTACTTTCACAGTTCTATTCTGATATTTGAAAGACTTGGGCCAAATCCGAATTCTTCCTCTACCCCTACTACTTCTCCCTACCCCTACATTTAGCCCTCCAAATGGAGAGTTATAGAAAAATAGTGTCTTCAAATTCAGATATTACTGTCTCTTGATGATGTCATCAATAATCGCCATTAGAGCATAGCTGTCAGCGCTCGGAAAATTAATAACATCAGTTACTTCAGAGCACACCCACGTAAAGAAATGCGTATCTCCTCAGCGGCACAGGTCCTATGCTTTCCCTCATAAAAAAAGCTATTTTGGACACCACTAAAGCTTCAAATGCCGCTACAATTAGAGGGGTAGCAGGAAGCCAGAGGGGTAGGGGAAGAATTCAGATTCTGCCTTGGTGTCATAGAATTTCAGCCAGGCACAAACTGAAATTAATAATTGAAATACCTTAAATACCTTACTACCAAAATCTCCGATTAGTCAAAGTTCAATCTGGTTTAACTTTGAATGAGCATTCAGTTTGTATGTAAACGGTCGTAGAAACTTGCGTAACGCATGAACATAAGCGTTTTGAACGCAGAAGCCTGAAATGCATTTTGCACATTTTCATAGACTTTTCATTGAACGTTGTCGCTTGAATGCGTGTTGCAGAAGGCGATGTGACGTAGTATTAGTTTGCACTTTACTGCAGTTGTTGACCTGTGGTATTCCTAACAAATTTGTTGACAAACAAGGCAACTTCTTTAGCTGTACAGACTAAATACTAAATACGTTTCTTTTTTTTTTGGTGAAATTTTTTTAGCTGTGGCCTTTATCTCTCGTCCGTTTAGATAAAGGATGTAGAAAAGGCTCATTTAAATTACAAAGGTTTTTTTCACTCGACTGGTGGCGCAGAAACATCAGATACGGAGCAGTGCAGCTTCATGCCTTATTACTTGGTTTGGTTTTGACTAGACGCCGTATCTCAAAGTGAATCAAAAACAGTTCTGGCACAGATACAAGGAAATGTGTTAGACTGTGTTGGAACTGATGCTTCAGAGTTGAATTATGTGACAATTTTATTTTATTTGTTACTGGTTGAACTGGTACAAGGTTAAATTGGGACATCGAGCTCAACCATGTTTTCATATTTTTCTAAATAAAACAAGACTTGAAGCTATTATAGAGCAAAACAACTGACAGATCTAATTCATGTGAGTTTGAAGTAGTTTTCAAAACAATTTAGTAAAAAAAGGACATTTGTTCTTTATTTTTTGGGTTTACATGACCAGAAATAACATTAGGTTATGATGAGTTTCATATTTGAGGACAAGAGTGGAGAGAGTGGAATTCCTGTTCCTTCATATTTACAAGGCCCAGTGAAAGTGGTTTGGGGTTTTTGGTCAGGACTCCTTCCAGACATTGAGTTTTCACAAAATGACATTCTTATAACACCAAGTGGTGCCCAAAAAACACCAGTGAAATCTGAGACAACAGAAGGAATCAAATATCCCGATAAGGATCTTGGCACAAATAAAACTTGTTCGTAAGCAGTTTTTACATTTGTTTATTGAATCTAAAAGTAATTCTGTTTACTTTTGATGCCGCTGCATTTTACCTGAACAATTTATCAAAGAGTTTGTTCATTAGTCCAGGTTTTTATGTAGTTGATCATTAAATCCAAACAGCACACTGCTTCTGTCTTTACTCTGAAGATTCACTTAAAAGCAAACTTTTCAAAAGAATCATTAAATACAAAGAGTGTGACTCAAAAAAGTCTACTGCGGTTGAAACCATCTCCTTAATACTGTTTTTAGTTTTTTTTTTTCTCTGTTCATCTTTCTAGAAGCAGCTGCACTCCTCTGGGGTGAAGCGCTCCCTTGTAGAACGTGATTGGCAATAGATCAGACTCTATTAGGTAACAAAAGACTGGAATTAAATGGCTGTCAGATCAATACCTTGCTTTCGCTTGGCTTTACTTGGTCTTTGCATGTGCACATGCACTTGTGTGCACATTTACATGTCTTCTAAACATGTTCATGTTTCAGTTATTTAAAGTATCATAAACCCTATCGCCGATTTTTATAGATAATTAATTGTTGATTGCAAAACAAATACCATTTTTTTTGTTTAAATTTGAACAAAATCTGTTAAAGTTTCTAAAAAAACTTTCAATTTTAATGTGAACACTTCAGAGATAAGATGAGTCTGTCATGTCATAGAGGGCCCACTAGAACACTGTAATGTGCTTCTCAAATCATTCTCCATGCTGGAGCACTTTTGGACTATTTTAAGTGCTCGGTCATTGTAAAAAACACTGTGAGACGCCCAGAAGTTGGATTTAAATTCTAAACAGCATTTCTTTTAAAAGTAGGTTTTCAGGTGACTGCTTTCTCTTTTTCATTTATTGAGCGGTATAGGCTTGGGTGGAAGGTATTAATTTTTGTGCGTTCTGGACGTCATTGTTTGCAAATGGCTGCATATTTGGATGATCTTCCATTTTTATTCTAGCGATTCTATCAAAATGATTTCAAACTGACAAGTGATCAGTTCTCCAGTCTGTAAATCAGCAACTTAAATTGTAAAAAAAATACATTCATGAATCCAGAGGTGCTGTTTGCCAATGGGAGAATGCTTGGGGCCCCAAGCCCCCCTAGGAGCTCCGAATTGCAACTAATCAAGGTACTTTGTTTTGTTTTGTTTACATTTTTAAGCTTCAAAACTACATTGGCTGGATTCAATAAAAATAAATACTTCAAAAACGTTTTTGTCCGTGCTCTTTGGATTACCTTAAAGTGATGCTAATGCCCAAGTTTGGATTAAGTTGTTTGGAGGCTTCTCCTGTGAATATTGCATTTCCCCCAGGGCCCCAATAAACTCCAGCAGTGCTCATTCATGTGTGAGCAATACGAAAGACAAACACCAAGCAGAAAGAAAACACAAATGTGTGGGCAGTTTTTTCTCCACAGCAGAAAAGCTGATGGTGTGAAGCAGAAGTTAAGTTTATGAAACACACGTACAACTGAGAAAGTGGGCGGAGTTTGCTGAATTGTGAAATCTCACGTGCGCTTTCTGTTTGCAAAAGAGTCATGAAGTAAATAGCTGCTTTTTTAGTGGCTTTATTCTGAAAAGCTGACAAAAACATTTGCGTGTTGTTGTTTTTTTCTTTTCTCTCTTAAGCAAACTCTTTCAACTCATTTCTGATTCCAGTTATCATCAACAACCATTACTTGATTGTTTCCAGTTGCAGCAGTGGTGCATCCGTCTGCACGCAGGCCCAGCCATTCTTTGAATTGCAAAATACTGTAAACTGAAGTGAAAAAAAGGTTTGACATGTTTCTAATAATCAAAAACATGCGTATTTCAAATGTTACATTTTTTTTCAAACTAAAAATGTTCTAATGAAGTTTAAAATAAAAATTGTTTAGTTTAATACAGTTTTTACATGTAATTTCTCATATCTTTTGGACTCCATTGCCCGCCTGAGGTGCTTGTGTTTCTTGAAGGCTGAGAAATCAATTTTTTTTTTTCAGCATCAATAGAAGAGATTTTGTGAACAAAACAATTGTGGAAAAAGAGACGAATCTCATCGCTTTAGAGGGAACTGCAGTTTAGGTTTCTAAGCATGAAAAGCGCTGGAACGTGTGATCTCCGTTAGAGCAGAACAGTTAAATTTTAGTCCGAAGCACCATCTCTAGAGCTTTTATTTCACGGTGCTGTAAATGTGATTAACTCTGGTGTGATGAGGTCTTTTAGTTGTTTTATTAGCTGCCCTTGGAGGGCAGGAATACTTTTATTACCGTGTGACAAACCTCTCCGGGGTCCAGTCTAATTCAAAGCATTAACGTGCTGAACGGTTGAGGATATATTCCTCTTTACTCCTCTCAAGCCCAGCTTATTAAGATAAGTGAAAAAAAGGGAAAGTGTCCCCAAACAAAAGAAGGCAGCAGATTCCCCATAGCTCTGGCCTCAGAAGCTGCACACAGAAGGTTTCTACGGTAACGAGCTTTGCTGTGATTAAGGGCTTTTTGACAATAGCATAGCAGAGTGTTGATCAAGTAGAGGCTAAGTTAAGTTAAGCAGCACGAAGGAAAATGATAAAAATAAATTCTAACAAACTACTGAGAGTCAAGAAGCTCACTTATTTGATACTTGCAAAAATGTAAAACCTTGTTTTTAGACTTTTGAGATTTATTTTACCAGGTTCTAAGTGGTTTAACTTATCTTTGCTCTCCAAGCTTTTCTCAAAATCGGAAAGATTTTTGTCTCAGTAAGAGTTGGGATCTAGAAATAAGGAAATTATTCTTAAAATGAGTTGAGATCTGCTCACTCCACACTCCTGAAAATAGAAAAACTTGATTTTAGACCAAAAAAAAAAAACAATTGATTTAATAAATGCTTATAGAAAATCTAAATGCATTTTATTTGCACTCTAAAGTTTTTAAATGTTATGCATTTTCTGAAAGCAAAAAGAAGCATTTTATTTTTTCTAAATAATGTTAGGTAATGGGTTATTTTTAATTTTAATAAATGATGACAAATTGTTTTAATAAATGTTATAGTATAGATAAATTACACATTATAATAATTTATTGTAATTAGAAATACATGTATTATATAATAAATATTTTAATAAATAGGACAGTTAACTAGTAAATGGGAATGTAAATAGGTCAATAAATAGGTAAGTTTAATAAATGTTTACAAGTCATTCAGTTGTCATCACTTTGGAAACAGACATTTAAATGTACATTCTCAGAATAAGAGCTGCTTTTAGATTTTACGAAGATTTATTAAGATGAGCCAACTTGAACTTAGATCATACTTTCATTTTGGTCACATTTGGTTCAAAAATGAGTATTTTCTATTTTCTTTTTTTTTTTTATGGTAATCAAAACAAACTCAAAATACGAACCATTTGCTTAGAACGAGAAAATGCACTTGCTGCGTGGACAGAACATTTTACTTTCTAATGGTTTTGTTCTTAACATGATTGTTCTTTTCCTATTTAAGAATACATCTTTTAGCAATGAGTTGTCAGATGCAGAATTTAAGATAAATCTGTTTGTTTTGTCCTCTAAAACCAAGTTTCAGTGCCATACAATAAATAAACAGTCATGTAAAAATACATTAAATACACATAAGAGGGATTCATCCAGTACAGAAGATCGTTTTGTTTTGTTTCCCAACAACTGTCATAGTTTTCCATGAAATAAAAAAATCTTCTTTTTGTCCCATCTTCATAGTTTTACTTTCTTTAACACTTTTATGTAAAATCTGAAAACACAACAGGTGAACACAGACAAAATTAACTTCTTTTTTTTCTGGCTTTTACCTTCAGGGGTCGCCACAGCAAATCAGTTCCCTCCATCTAACCCTGTCTTCTGCATCCTCTAACACCAGCTACCTTCATGTCTTTGTTCACTGCATCCATAAACCTCCTGTTTGGTCTTCCTCTAGACCTCTTGCTTGGCAGTTCTAGACTCAGTATCTTTCTACCAATATATTCACTGTCATTGTTCTGGACATGTCCGAACTATCTCAGTCTGGTCTCTCCGACTTTATCTCCAAAACATCTAACGTGTGTTGTCCCTTTGATATACTCATTCCTGATCCTATCCATCCTGGTCACTCCCAAAGAGGACCTCAGCATCTTCCTCTCTGCTACCTCCAGTTCTGCTTCCTGTCTTTTCCTCAGTGGCTGGTCTCACCACAGTTCTTTACCTTTCCTTTCATTTGAGCTGAAACTCTTCTACCACACATCACACCTGACACTTATTCTCCACCCATTCCAGCATGCCTGCACTCACTTCTTCACTTATTTTCCACACTTTCCATTATTCTGGACTGTTGACCCTAGTCTAGATACTTCAAATCCTCCACCTTCTCCTCTTCTCCCTGTAAACTTACTGTTCCACTTGGGTTCCTCTCTGTCCTGCTGTGGCTAACTTCTCCTTTCCAGGGCAAACCTCCACCTCTCTACTTTCTCCTCCACCTGTTCCCTGCTCTCGCTACAAATCAAAACATCATCTGCAAACATCCTAGTGCATCCTAGTGATTCTTTTCTAACCTCATCTGTCAGCCTGTCCATCACCATTGCAAACAGGAAGGGGTTCAAAGCTGACCCCTGATGTAATCCCACCTCCACCTTGAACTCCTCCATCAGAGCACAGATAAAACAAGCATTAATAGAAAAACACAATCTTTAAATTACATAATTAAGAAAAACAACTATTTTTACAAGTTTTTTAACATCAAGTCAAATGCTTTAAAACAAATGTAGCAGTTTTAGAGGTTAACACAGTTCTCAACACCAATAGAAAATGCAATGGAAGAATTTTAATAGTGTTGAGAGTCAGTTTTAAGCACACAAGCAGGCATCTGCAGCCCCACGCCACACAGACTCAGCATTGGAATCCCTCCAAAGACTGAAAGAATGCATGAACCCAAGCTCCAAATGATGAAACTTTCAATAACCTACATAAAATTGTGAATATTAGCATCTCCATTATTTTAACCAGGAACACTAAATGATTCACGACAAGTTAGAAAGCAATGGCTTGAATCTGTAAAAGGAGAGCAGTGTTTGAAGGTTGTAACGCTGTCAGCAGACCAAACTCTGCTGTCTGCAGCTCAGATGTGGCAGACACTGAGAAGATTTGAGATGCGTGTGGTATTTATGACTCCATTCAGACTAGACAGTCTACACTGACTTGCACTATGCATTATTTAAACCTTTGACGGAGGGTGTTTTCAAGTTTGTCCAATTTTTTTTCCTGCTGGTTTTTCCCCCCTCTAGCTTTCCCACTCCGTGTTCAGCTGGGTGCCAAAATGTGGCTGGAATATGTATGTTTGGAAAGCACAGGAGCTCTCTGTGTGTGGCAGAAGCCTACACTTGGATTCATTTGTGTGAAGTGAATTAATGGCTCGCTGAAGTGAGGTTGACGCCCTGCAGAATCACCCACAAACTGCAGAGCAGGTTCCCGTTGCGTTAGATCACCCACCATGTCATCTGGGGATGGCAGATGCAGAGCAGAATAAAATTATCTTGTCACCAAAATTTGTTTCTGTCTGACTGATGCAATCTTCCACTGCAGAGTACATTAGTTACAGTCTCTATCGTCCTTCATAAGGCTGATAACACTCTGCTCTCTCATAACTAACCCAAGCTGAAGACATGAGAAAAAAAATAAGGAAATATTTATCGTCAAGGCGCCCTCTCTGAATATGAGAAACATTAACAAAAACCTCATGTTCTGTACTTTCTGTCTTCTGCAGATATCCATCATCATCACTGATTTGTGTGTGTGTGTGTGTGTGTACACGTCTCCTAGCTGCAGGCATGTTTGCCACCTGCATGTGATTAATACACTCAATTGGTTTCAGGCTTTATGTGATTTGATTCACATGGACTCACATTTGGGATGCAGCTTTGGTCAAGCGGCGTGTCTTTATTGCCTCCATCCCTCAGAGGCAAACAAGTGCTCAATCATGATTTTATTAGCGTAATTCCAGGTTTTGTCCACTCACGGCACAGCAATTGTTGGGTATTGATTTTCTGCTTTGTGTCACTGACTGTAGGATTTTCAAATCCACTCAGTCTGCAGCCAAATCTCTGATTTTCTGAACTTTTATCTTGGTTTTTTATTTTCTTATCCTAACCCACACTGTGTACACTATCCAGGATTATAGAAATAGAGTAATTAGAAGAGGAAAATGTCAGGTTTTACCTCATTGCTTAAAGAATCATTCTTGTGTCCTGCAGATTTTAGCATCAATGAGACAAGTTGATGCAGACAGGGCTGAGAGCCACCAACAGATGTCTCGTGGTTGTGAAAACAAAAGAATGTCCTTCTTTTTCTGTCTTCTCTCTTTGCTTCTTTGAAATAAATGTCCTTTTACTGATTTCCAATTTTGCCAGAATCAAGAATTTAATAATTAGGTTAATTGACTGCAAATACACTCACAAATCCGAGTACAAAAAAATACGTCAACATTGTTCAATGACTAAACATAAAATAAACCAAAAAAAATTAGTATTTTTGCAGAAGAAAAAAAATTCTTAGATTGTTCGGTTTGTGTGTGTGTGTGTGTGTGTGACATTCAGTCTTAATTTGAACAACCCAATCTCCAGGAAATTCATCTGCAGATATCCAATTTTGGAAAGCAATCAAAACGGGTTTTCCATATGGATATATTTGTTATCCCAGGTAAGAAAAGCAATTTATAATTGAGTGTGCCATAATAAAGGTGCATTGAGCCTGCATGAATTTTCTTCATAAATGTTTGTTTAAAACACTGTTTTGAAGCAGATCACATTGACAAAATTAGCATTATGCGTATATTATGAGAAGCTCCCTTGCAAAGCAGAAATTTGTTGTTTATCGATGTTTTTCTCTGTATAATTTAATTTTTTTAATTCTGCCATGTACAAAAAAACAAGAGCAAATGCATTAGTTAAATCGAGTGAAATGTTGCACCATGTAAGCATCAATTACACAAAAAAGGCTCCTACACAAGCTAGTCATATCTAACTTTTCAATGAAACAGCACTTTTGTAAAGATCCTTAAGTAAAAATTGAAGCTTCTTTTTTCATTCATCACTTATAGCCATATAGCCATGTGGTTTGGGTGGCAGTCGAGGGCGAGTGCCTCGGCGGCCTAAAC
>BSAI01000030.1:29016372-29043578 GCA_036245035.1 Adrianichthys oophorus | reverse complement strand
GCGACCCGGTCCCGGATAAGCGGAAGAAAATGGATGGATGGATGGCACTTATAGCCACAGACAGCTGACCTTGAAGCAAGGTGGATCTGTGTATTTTGAGCTCGTGATAGTTTGTCTCTCCAGTTTCCCTGCAATTCCTGCAGTCCATCACCAGTCACGAGCTCTGTATTGATTAGAGACTGATGCTTCTCAGGTTCACAGTTGATTGTCTTCTTCTGCAGCCTCATCATTATTGTGCGAGTGTTCCACAGTCATATATTTTGCCACCCCCATAACTCCTACAGAAAAATGCATGGACTCCAGTCACATCAACAGAGTTTCAATGAGGAAAACGTGTCTTTTTCATTGGTTTATTTAGCTACATCTTCAGACTTGCCAAGTATTCAAAGCAGCAGACAGTGTCAGCCACACGAGTGGGAGTGAAAATTTATTGAAATGAATGAAAGCTGGTTTTGACAGCTAATTCAGTGAGCCTGAAGACATAAAGTTCTTAATCTTTAATGTCTGAGCAAAAATGAAATGCCCCATAAGTCATTTGTACCTGATTTGGACACAATTTTACAAAAAGTTAAACTTTGTTCGACCTTTTTCAGAATAATGAGTCCTGCAAACTTGTTGATACTAGCAAGGATATAAAACCTTGTTTTTAGGCATTTAAAATAATGTAGAAAGTTTCAAGTTGTTTTAACCTATCTTTGCTCTACACCTTTGCAAATCAAAGGTTAGCATCAGCACAGTTGAGAATTTTTAGAGCAATGAGCTGGAAATGAGGAAATTCTTATTTAAATAAATCCAAATCATTTTGCTCTCTAAAAATGACAATAGAAAAAGTTGATTTAAGACAAAAAAACTCAAATTGCACAGTTTTTTTTTTTTTTTGTTTCATTTTAAGAATATTATTTTAAAGTTCAATAAATGTTGGGTTAGGGTTAGACTGGCATTCATTATCATCACTTTGGAATCAACAAATGTAGATTTATGTTTTCAGAAAAAGTGTTTTTCTTTTTTAGTTTATGAGCCATTTCCACTTCATTCAATCAGGTGATGATTTCTTTTTCTCTGGATGTATCTTTCCAATGACATTTTACATAAAGCAACATTGCCTTACCTTTTACTCACTTTAGCGTCTTTCCTACTTTTGTAATTTTTGGATCAACTCTGTCTTCTAGCAGACATTCCAGTGTTTGGGTTTTCTATTTACATTTTGAAAATCTGATTGAAAACCCTTTAATGCAAGACTTAGGGTTCTAGTTAAGATCAATTTGAAAACACTCAAAAAAATTTTTTTTGCAAGTTCCCACCAGGCACAAGATGTCTAACTTACGTCTAGTGTAGATGTCTACAGGACATCTCTGACACTATTTTTTGTTATTCTATTAGATGTATATCAATAACATTCTGAAAGATATCTGCATATGGAGCTCTACTACAACTGTAGACATCAAATATTGGGATGTTTTTAGATGTCTATTGAGGACTTATGAAAACACTTACTAATTTAAAAAAAAGTATACATTGTATATCCATCTATTCATCTTCAGAACCTGTTGAATTATTTTTGGGGTCACAGGTTTGCTGGTTCCAATCCAGTTACTGTCGAAGGTGGAGTATACCCTACTAATAAGGTCACCATTTTGTTACAGGACCACACAAACACACATGAGCAATTTGCAGGCAGCAGTTAACTCACAAAACATGTTATTGAACTGTAGGGGGAAAGCAGGAGAAAACTCACTCCTGTAGAGGGAGGAAATGAAAATTTCACACAATTGTCCTGACTGGGATTTGATCAAGGATCCTCTTGCTGTTAGATGTAAGAGGCAACCACTCCACCTTTCAACCTTTTCTCTACGGATAACTAGCAATCACAAGGTTCTCAATTCTATAAAGTAGCAAACATTTCTATTGAAATTTACCAACAATCCAACATATTTGTTTAGATTTTTAACTTGTCACATAACTGAACAAAATGGCAGTAAAAAGGTTTAATCTATTGTCAGAGAGGATTATTATTAGAATGAGCTTAAAGCACATTTTCTGATCTTCAGCAGCAAAACAGTGTCAAGTTGCTGTTTAGAGGCAATGCATCTAGTAAAAGGTAGACAGGTAGACTTCTTTATGCAGATATCTGTCAAAACACTATTGATAGATATCTAATCGAGTAATAAAATACAGTTGTCCAGTAGACATCTACAATCGATGTCTATTAGATAACTAATAAAAAAAATTCTAAAGGTAAAATAAAAAATAAAATGAACTAATAAAAGATTGTCAGTATACATGAATCAGCTGATAAAAACTAAAAGCCCAAATAGGTCATTTTAGACCAATTTCCTCACCCATCTTAATACAGATACGTGTAGTAAGTTTCCCATCATCAAAAATTCACAGTAATTTCTATTTGCGATATTTTGCCTTCATAAGTGTTTTAATGATAATGCACTTGTTCCATTGTTTCTTTGAACTCTACTCTTCCACATCACAGTCGTGTCAATTAAAGGTCTGAAAAATGTGCACAATACTTTTTTCCTAACTATGAAGGCCAATGTAGCTTTCTTACATAAACGCTGCATACATGTGGCTTTTTATTTACCATAGGATGAAGCTCTGCAAACGGAGAGCACGTTTAAGGGATTTAATCTTTTCCATAAAAAGTGAAATAGAAAAAACCCAACAAACAGATTTCAACCTCTTGCAGAGCAGCTCAAGCTTCCAGCAGGTTACATTAATTAATGTGGCACAGTGCAGTCTGATGCCTGAATGCCAGTGTTTTCCTCATTTTCTTCAGAGGCTCTTATCAAAAATGATAGAAATGAAAAGATCAAAGTGCAGCACAGATTTATTTTTTCCCGCCGGCACTTTCTGACTGGAAAAGTGGGCTTTTAAAGGGACTTGTGACAAGCATACTGGCTTTGAAGCCAATTGGTGCCTTCTCATGTTGCACAGTGATCTTCACCGCTTATTCTTGCCAGAATCCCACATTTCAAACTGTAGCGTTTGGCTGGCTCGGGCCCACACTAATTTCCCAGTTGCAGAATATTTGTTCTCATGATTTCAAAGCAGCCCCTTGAGCCCTATACCACTGCACTATAATGATAACGGCATCAAAAGAGGCCCCTGAAAAGGTGCTGCCAATAAAAGTTGTTAGGTTAATTTCTCATGTCCCCGAGTAAAGATCAATTGCATTGAGAGCCCTTCAATATAAATATACTGTATCCCAATAGTGATATGAAATGTCACTCTGAAAAATGCTGCTTCAACATTTTATCAGCAGAAATGTGATCGGAGGCAATCCAACCCCAAAGCACAATCTCATTTCTGCAGCCGTGCCTCCCTATTTTCACGTTTTAATATTGATGGGGAAACAAATGGTAGCCTTCTTCCAACTTTAACTAGTTTTGCATTGAATGAGCTTCTTCTTATCTAATGCTGCTTAATAAAACCAATTGCATTTCACTAGGAGAACGGACAGTGAATTCTTTCATGTTTGATAAGAAACAAATTCTTTTATCTTTTTAGACAGTAGCAGACTTCAAAAATTACACTAAAATTAAAGTCTGGGAGCTTCTTAAAGTTACATTTTGATGTTAATACCAAAAAGTTCAAACAGTAAGCTCCATTGATGTAGCTTAAAGTGTCAATGTCAGGGTTGACGTGCGAACACAGAAGCAGACGGTATTAATAAATGAAAAGTCTTTCATTTATTTGAATCAGTACTCGAAATCTGAACACAAATCCATGAAGGTACAAAAACCACCTGACAACCAGTGCAGGGGAGACGAAGACTTATAACCAGGAGGAGGGGATGAGGTAAATGGAAACAGGTGTGCCAATTAAGGAGGGAGAGAACACACACTAGGAGGGCAGTCTCAAGAGACCTGAAAAAAACAGAGGAGAAACACAGGAAGTAACAACCAACAACAAAATAAAACAGGAAGTGGACACCAAACACAAAACCAACAAATGTCCTGGGTCCATAACCCCACAGTCAAAACCTCTAAATGTCAGGTTCAGAAGTGCTCAAACAGTTGATTCTTCAGTAACATTTCAACAGCGTGTCAGATGGAACAATTGATGACTGAGAGTCAAATGTTGAGTTGCAGCTGTCAAGTTTTCAGAAACAAAGATATACCTTTTTGATACACAATTGTGACTCAAGTTGCTATAATATAACCAGTTTCATTCGAGTGTTTATGTAAAAATTGTATTTTGTCAATAAAGGTTAAGTCATTTGTAATTGTAGTTGTTCACTATTTTGCAGAACACTTTCTTTATGAGATGATCTCATATTTAAATACCTTAATCAAATTACTGACCTTAATACAATTATTGTCATTATTCAAAGTTTGGTTTTGATTGATATTTTTATTTTTCATTTTGAAAAGTGTTTGTTCTCATATTTATGAGTCCATGGCATTTCATGAAGGTTCAAAAAAGTTCTTTAAGAGTTAAAACATTTTCTTATATGAATTTAGGCCTGTGTGTTAATTGTTTCTGTTTATTTTGGTCATGAGAAATATACAAATAACACATGATTCCATGTTACCTCTGTTTTTAACTGTCAGGCATCTCCATTAGCAAAATATTATTTAACAAACCATAGAAGTCTTCAAAGTCTGATCATTTTTTGATCTATTGTAGAATTGTTCCTAATGGTATTTGAGTTATGATTATTCTGTTTTTAGCCAAAATTTTTTAAAAACCTGCGTTGTTTTCTAAAGCATAGTTTCCGCAGAGCAATTACAGTTTTTACATCACAACTACATTTTTTTCTAATGGCATTTTTTCGACTGCTCCTGATTCACAACAATTTTAATAAAGAATTACTCAGAAATGCAATTTTAAGTTTATTTTACTTTATTTATGTCCTTCATAATCAGAAAAAGGTCACAAGAATATGCTTAAAACACCCAAAACGCAATTTCCATTGAAGTGGGTCTTTAAGGTGCTGCTGCTGTGATGATTCCTGAAGACTTTGGTGACACCATCCAACACATTTTTAACTTTTGACTCAAAAATTCAAGTTTCTGTTGCTTCTAAAACCAAGAAACATGAAGAATCCAGACAAATACCCCACACAACACAAACACATTTATCTTTCCAGACTTCTTGACATCGCCAAAACAAAAGCCTTGGGGTCCCCCTTCTAGCACAAAAGGAGGTTACAGCAAAAAGGATGATTTAATGCAGTTGCAGTGAAACTGAAAGTGATAAGTCAGCAAATTTCTGGTAAAAGCCAGAGTAAGATTTTCTTTTTTTTCTTTATCTTGGTATAAGTTGTTGAATCGACAAAAGATCTACGATTAAATGGGACAGGTTGAATTACATCTTAGTTTTTGGGGCAATTCAGTAGGAAGGGGATCAATGTGAAGATTAATTGTTGCACCACATCCTGAGCAGCAGACACTTGATACAGCCTGAGGGAAACTGCCGTGGTGCAGCTGAAATACAGAAAGCACACAGCTACACCAGAAAAAGCTCATCCCAGCTCCAAAGAGCATGGTTTAAACTCTGATCATCACAGTGACAAACTTTACAAAAACGTCATCTTTACTCTTTATAAAAATTGTCATTTCTAAAAAAAATAAAGCATTTATTTGGCTCAATATTCATTTGCCCTTGTTGGAAATATTGATATTATGAGTAATGTACATGTCAGTTTGTATCAAACTTTATTTTCAGGCTACAATTAAAGGTTTTATGAAATGTGACCATTGTTTTGGACACCCATTCACACTGAGGCAACAGCTCGTGCAACAAAAATCACTTTCTTTTAACCCTTTTGATTGAAACATACAGCATTAAAAGTTTTATCACCTCAACCCAATGCAGACGAAAAACATTTTATCAACTGAAAATGAAGAAAAATGTAGATTTGGGTTTGAAATTATTTTCTTCCAGATGAATAAAAACAGCTTTATGCTGTTAGGTGTCTCTTTCAGTCTTTCTACCTTAAAGGTTTCTCAGAAGCAACAGTAAAGAAGGAATCCATTTAAACATATCTGCTTTAGTCTTATATTTTACCTACAAATAACTTCATTATTGCATAGATTGAATTTAAGTTTATAAATGAAAGACACATCAGAATGGTACAATCACCAATAAAAGTCTTGGTCCTTTTCTTTACTTTGAAAGAGTTTATAATTACATTTAAACTTAAATAGAAGCTCTTAAAAAAAAGTCACGTTTTTTATCTAAGCCTTACTGCAGATTTTAGTGTGAAAAGTCTGTTTATGTGGGATCTTTCATTTTATCAAAGTGTTATTGATGCTTTTTACTCTGTCACAAAAATTATTACAAATCCTTAAATGTTATCAAAACAGTACTGATATAACATACCTTAATAATAAATATAGTAAAAACTCAACTTTTCTGCTTTAGGATTATAAATAATTATACTTTTAAGAGGATGGCATCAATTCACATTTTTGTTTGTTTTGGGTTTTTTTTTAATCAATGCATTACTTTATTTCTGAAACAAGTTTGACATATTTGTGTGATTTCTTGTTGAACTGTCTACAATTAAAGCTTGAATAAACCAATAAATCAAGTAAAATTTGGAGTTATTTTCAGAAAAGCTGTTCCCAAGGCCCACCTGGATCTCTCCATTGTGCCTCCACAATCATGGATTCCCTGCTCTACTAAGAAATACAGTTCTCTTATCGTGAAAAACTTCAGATTAAGATAAATGGGTTAATTTAAAAAGTAATTAGCAAACCGGAAGCTAATGTGTTTCTTTAGTATCTGTCCTTATCTCGGTGTGTGCCAAACCTGAAAGTGGCTCCATTGTTCCCGGTGCAATGAATCTGATTGGAGTGACTGGATGTGAATGCTTTGAGTTATTGCCTCCTCTCTGTTGCCAACATTATTAAGATGTCCATCCAGTGTAATAGCTGAACACAACAATGGAGCAGGCAAGGAATCAGAGACACACTGGAATCTGGATTACTTTATCACATTAAGGGTAAAGAAACAATTAAAGACACTTAGTGGTTCAGACAGAGCTTGGAGAAAGGCTGTAAGGGATTTCACTAACACATGATGTGCCACAGACAGCGTATTGTTTCTTTGAAGACTGCAGCCGCATTTATTGCTCCAAACTATCAAGGCAGGCAGTCTCTCACAGAGAAATACTGCAGTATTTTCTCTCTTTGAGATGAGAACCCAGGTAGATGATATGATCTTTTTTTTCATACGATTTTGTTTCACAGAATATCGAAAGTTTTCTTGGTGGCTTTCAGCATAGTCTTTATCGGATTTCTTTGAGTAATGCTAATAGTATTTACACAGTTAAAAATTAAACTAAACTTGTTTCATCTCAAGTGATTACTTTCTTCTGTCTGTTTGTAATTTAACATTTACAGTTGTGCTCATAAGTTCACTGGAAAAAACATGATTTCTTGGTCATTTTTCATAGAATATGAATGATAACACAAAAACTTTTTTTCATAGTTAGTGGTTGGGTGAACCCGTTTATTGTAAAAAAAAAAAAAAAATTCTGATTGCCATTTTTAAATCATAATGACAAGATAAACTTCCCAAATAACCCTGTTCAAAGGTTTACATACCCTAATGACTCTGGTGTCAAAACACGCACATAAGCTGATGCAAAAGGGTTTGAATTACAGCTAAAGGTAACCATCCTCACCTGTCATTGTTTAATGTAATCCAGGGGTCTCAAACTGGCGGCCCGCGGGCCCCCAAGACGATATTTTGCGGCCCCCACCTTAATATGAAAGTTTCATTTTAGCGCGGGCCTCCAGTTCACTCAGATCACTCTGAGCATGCGCAAATATGACGTCACTTCCGCTAAAGCATTTTACAGTCAGAGTATGTCTTCAGATATTTTCAACAATAAAAGTCTAGAACTAGTGTGAACAAGTTGTGTTTGTTTTTTGGTGCAGGCAGCAGTAAATGTTGCTCCTGAGATAACAAAGACATGTTCCACATGCGCTTAACTTTCATTAAACCATCACAGAGAAGCAAATGTTTTTAACTTTTAGATATTTTACTTTATTGCATGACACAATCGTCGTATCGTTGTAGTATGGCATAGTCCTGCATACTTCATGGTCCACTACAATGAAGTAGTGCTTTTAACATGTTCTTGTGACATTTTTCTGATGATGGAGGACATATATTAAGAAAATTAAGCCTAAAATTGCATTTCTAAAAATATATTTATTCAACTCATTGTGAATCAAGAACAGACAAAAGAAATGCTGTTTGGAAAAGATTGTGCTTGTCACATAGAAAATATGCTGATGAGGGCCACAAGCTCCCTGATCCCCTCCATCCTTTGCTTCCACTAGTAGCCAAATGGATCCATTCACATCTTCATTTTCTTCATCTGACCTGACGTCCAACCATACGGTTGGATAGCTGCAGTATTATTCGTAATTTTTTGTTGTCCTGGTAACATTAGCATGGCAGTGTGAGGGGCTGTAAGCTAGCGGAAGAGCGAGTAAGCAGATTAGCTCAGTTACAGGAGGGGGAAAAGGGGGGCGTGGTTGCTCCACACCAACGCGCCCACAACTCACAAGTGAAATACTAATAAGCTCCTGCCGCTCTGCTGAAACTATGTTCTAGAAAACAGCACATGTTTTTGGCTAAAAACTGCATCATATTTGGGAACCCTTTCCAATAGGTCAAAAGGTGATCCAAGTCGGTCTTTAACTGTAGAATGTTTACCGTGAAGAATGAAGACTCTCAGATGACTATGTCATCAGTGTTGGATATTTGCCATATGTTTTCTTTATTTGTTCAGATAGTTGATGATATTTGTTGCAGTTTTTTTATGTGAAACCAGGAATTATCCCACTCCAATACCTCCAAACACATCCTCACATTTAGACTGAACAAATACAATTACAATATATAATGTCCATCATCTGAATTGTTTTAAGTTAAGTTAAAAGGTTTTTATACCTGCTATTTCTAGATAATTACCTGTTTATAATTCTTTTTATGATCATTTTGGCTCTCATCTGTTGAGGGACATCGTAAAACAAGGTAGCAATTATTTTCAGAAGTCTGTGTCTACCTGAAAAGAAGACGATTGCTGCAGGAAAGTGGCAGGAAAACAACTAATCTTCCATGAACTTCCTTTGAACCTCCTCTAATATTTAATAGCAATTTCATTTGATTGTGCCAAGTTTTTTCCATTTACTTTTCTCCTGGACTTCTGCTTCACATTTCACAGAGCTGCAGATAAAACTGAGCTCTGTGTTCCTGGCTCCATGAAGGACTCCAAAAATAGTTGTTCAAAGGGCACATTAAAATAGATTTAAACAGCTACCTTGTGGTTTATTTAAGCTCAGAAAACAGCTCTGATGAAAAGTTATATTTGGAAAATATATGCGTCTCGTGTTCTCTCACTTCCAAAAACATCATTTCATAGTTTGGTTAGGTTAAGTTTCTAATTTAATTTCGTTTTTTAGAACATTTAGATCTCTAAAGCCAAAAAAATGGATCATCTGTAATGGGTTTTGACTTAAAAAAAAAAAAAAAAAAAAAGAATTATAAATTTACTACAAATAAAAGTTTGTTTAGTGCGACAGCTTCATGTGCTAATTTTTTGGTAGTCCCTGAGGTCACACATCAACACAATATCTACAGCATTTAATAGATTTTTTTAGAAGGTTTATGTTCTTTAAAAAAAACATGCATACGCTGTTTCAAGTTCTTTATGTCGTTAAGTGAATCAGCAGCTCTTTTATGAAACCAGTGGGAATCGTGATGCAGAAACAAAACATTTCCGAGCAGTTGCAAACTTTTCTGAACATCAAGCATTGCCACTATAGAAAATATTGTCCTTCTAGTGGACAAAGTAATTGGTTTTATACACTCACATTAAAGACCCACTCCAATTATCATTGTGTTTTTGGTGTTTTAACATGTTCTTATGGCATTTTTCTGATGATGGACATAAATTAAGAAAATTAAGCTCTAAATTGCATTTCTGACTATTTAATTTTTCAAATTATTGTGAATCGGGTGCAGATGAAAACAGTCTTGTTAGAAAAAGCTTGCATTTCTGATGTAGAAAATAAGCTGGGTGGGCCACAAGCTCCCTGCTCTGCTCGGCAACGTGATGGGGAAAGGGGGGCGGGGTTGCTCCCCATCAACAGTGGTTAAGTAAAGACATTGGAGTGAGTAGACTTTAGTGAAGATCCCTTCTTTAAATGGATTATCATGCAAAATAATTTTATTCTTTCAAAGCATGTGTTTAAACGTGAGGATCAATTGATGTGTAATTGTATAAAATGCCATCAACAACTTGTCTATAGTTAGATTCCAGCAGCTTAAAAAAACACAGCTCCTTATCACGGTTAGACAACAAGCTTCAGAGTGTAGGAACCTCAAAAAGCCAAAGTTCAGGTTTTGTGTTATCTAAAACGTATATGAAAATTATTCAAAAACCCGCAACCTGTGAGCAGTATTATCTGATGAGCTGGATGTCCATGCAAGCAAGAAAACAGAGGCAAAGTTTCCAGAAGAACAAACTGGTAATTGATATCGAATCTGTACTGGGAGCACTCAAGGGGCCCATTTCCCTCTGTTAAATGTCTCACCAGAAACACAGTATCAGCTTCATTGCCTTCTTAGAGCCCACATCAATGGAGTGAAATTTATACCACTTAAAGTATCTTTAGGGCAATCTTTCTCTTTTCACAGGCAATGAGATTACATGCATCTCTATTGACATGATGTAATACAGTATGTAAGCAATCTGCTTTAACTGGACTGAGACATGTGACTGGTGTAACTACCAGGGATTTATATGTCGGCAGCTGAGTGTCAATGAACTTATAATTAAATACTATTGACTTATTTGAATAGACCTCAAATATCAGCTTTACAGTTTGATGTATTGTGTTTTTGGTCAAGATTTGTCCTTTTTTCCTTTCATTCATTCATTCATTTTCCAATCCGCTTTATCCCTTTCGGGGTCACGGGGTTGCCGGAGCCTAACCCGGCTACTCATGGGCGAAGGCAGGGGACACCCCTGGACTGGTCGCCAGTCTGTCGCAGGGGCCACAATCACACACCCATGCACACCTAGGGACAATTTAGAGTAACCAATTAACCTGTGAAGCATGTTTTTGGATGGTGGGAGGAAGCCGGAGTACCCGGAGAAAACCCACACATGCACGGGGAGAACATGCAAACTCCACACAGAAAGGTCCCCCAGCCAGGACTTGAACCGGGAACCTTCTTGCTGTGAGGCAGGAGCGCTAACCACTGCGCCACCGTGCAGCCCCCTTTTTTCCTTCATTTTTCAAATCACAGGAGTTTGTGTAACGACGAATCAGACTGACTTTGACAAACTACAGCTTTAGATGACTTTGTTTCTGCAAATAAAAATGTGGTTGAGGGGATTTTGGCTCTGCGTTGTTGCCGATAGCATGTTGTTGCTATGACTGACCTCACTTAAGTCTTGGTTTTGTCCGTTTCTCTCAAACTGTTGATGGTAAAAACTTGATGGTGAGAAAATGTAATGGTGACGTTTTGAAGTTGTTTCTATATCAGTGTGATAAATGGCTGAGCTGGTATTTTTGCAATGAAAGAGGTTTTTTTTTTTTTTTTGTTTTGGTAATATAATATAAAAACCTGCACAATGAGTTGTCTTTTAAATTCTCAGAGTATCTAAATCAACAACATGGCTGCTCTACACCTTTCCTTACATTCTTGTTGACGCTTTTTGTCACACATCACTCCTGAAACCTTCCTCCACGCATTCCAACCAGCTTGCACACACCTTTTCACCTCTTTCCCACACTCTGTTGTTCTGGACTGTTGATCCTAAGTACGTTAAGTCCTCCACCTTTCTCCCTGTAACCTCATCGTCCCTCTCATTTACACTCAGATACTTTGTTTTGCTGTAGCTGACCTTCATTCCCCTCTAGATCCAACTTCACCTGCCTCCTGCTCTCACCATAGATCACAATGTCATCTGCAAACATCATGGTCCACAGAGATTCCTGTTTAACCTCATCTGTCAGTCTGTCTGTCACCACAGCAAATAAGAAGGGATTCAAAGCTGATCTTTTATGCAGTGCCAGTCTCTGTTACGCCTACAGCCCATCTCACCACTGTCTTATAGTTCTTATACATGTTCAGAACAACTCCAACATTCTTCTCTGCCTCTCAAGACAAACCTCCTCTGTCCTAGACTCTCTCCATTTTCAAAGACACAACACAGCTCCTTCTGACCTCTCTGTTCTTCTCCAGGATTGTCCTCAAAGCAAAAGCAGCACAATGAATGCTAAAACTGGGATCTAGTGCACTTCTCCATACTTCAGGAATCCTCTCACTCTGCAAAAACTAAAACAAACTAAAAAAATAATTATTTAGTAAAATTGTCATTAATTTATGAGGATGTCCGGCCAGTGCACTTTGTCTCACATTCTAATGTGAATGCATGTATTTCCTGCATATGATATTGTTGCACAAATCCCTGTCAGACAACAGACAATTTGCTTTTCCTTGTTGCTCTAGCAACTTTTACTGAAGGTCTGTGCTTAGGTTCTTTCTTTATTTGCAACATACAGAGATGTATGACCAGGATTTATGGTTCTGCTCTGATTATGGCATTCATTGTCTTTACAGACTGCTCTATTTCAGATTTTCTGAAGTCACTTATTTTACCTTGTAGGTTAAATCAACCACCTTTTGATCACATGTATCTGTTTTCTTTGGGCTGTAAGTTTTTCAACATGTCATCAGCTAGAGTGAACAAAAACCTTGGGATCGAATATCCAAGATTTCTAACAAAAAGAACAAAATGGTGGTGTATCGCTGTTTGTTTAGGATTTGAGGGTCATGACAGTCACAAACAACTGTTTCTTTAGACAGTATTGTGCTGGGGTGCAGTACAGGAAAGATGCATGCAGAAGAGTGGGCTGTGCTTATTCTGCACCAAAGAGGCATCCAAACACAAATGTGACATTGAAAAAAAAGGGTAGAAAGAGAGACAAAACACTGTCAGACAGCTTTAATCACCATGACTGGTTCCATATCAGCCTTTAACTCCAGAAGCTCCAAGATTGCAAAGCTTGATAGGAGATATTTCTAAATAATCTTTGCCTCTGGCATTTTAAATATATTTGCACAAGCAGAAAAAAGACACTCTCTCTGTTGTCTTTTGGAGTCACTACCCTACACATGAAAACTCCCGAAGCAATTTGTACGTAAAGTTTTGCGAGTTAGTCTTTCAGACTAAGAACTATGGCTGCAATCCTGTTTTGCGTGTAAGACGTTCCTTGACGTGGGTTGATCCATATGCATCTACTTTTCTTAAAATGTTTGTTGGTCCTGACACATTGCATTTTTATAACATTTTAAATGAATGACACATAAAATGTTTCCTGTTACCTCAGTGCATAAAGTTGGTGAATCAAATGTATATGTATTGCATATGCAACAAATGTTACCAGATTATTATTGTTACATTTTTTGAACGCTTTTTGACTTAAATTAAAAGAGCTGCAGCTTCAGCAAATAGCTTGAGCCAACATGCTTTTCTTATAAGTATATTTTGGTTGTTGTATCGATTTTTGTTTTTTTTTGTTTTTTTTAGGTTGTCACTGTAGTCACATAATATATGGATATCTACGCCAACACCCACTGGGTTCTGAATGGTGTGAATGAAGCCTATAGTGGAAAGGGCATGTGGACCAAAGTTTACTCCAACCCAACTCTACAACAGCAAATGAGTTGACAACCTACTTACCTATAAAATTACATGTTCAAATTACACGTTTAAATTTGAGCTTTAATAAAAGCAAAGTGTCTTTAAGCCTCTTTTGAGGATTAATGAATAATAAAGATATAACATTTAAAAGTTTCCTGAACCAAAATGTACAAAGTCATCATTTAGGTGGAAAGTTTGTTTTTTTTGTCATGGGGTCAATAGAGACGTTCAATCTGCCTCCAGTGGTCTTTGAAGGAACTGCAACATTTCATAGTTTCTATGGGGCGACCGGCATCAATTAGAAACGGACCACAATTAGAAGATAAACGTATGAATGTGAGGACCCAGTTGTTTGTGGATTGGGAGGAGCTGGTGCGCAGAGAGCAGGGTTGAAGAGGAATGCGTGAATGAAGCAAAATACCGCTTTGGGGTTGTTTTTTGTGAGGAATTAACATTATAATGCACTTAAAAGCTAAGTTGATTTTGCATGAAAGGTCCTTTGACAGGCTGTCGAGCTCAGAATTATTAATTATTCTGCAAACATGAGGGAAATCAGCCTTCTGTTGTGTTCGAGTGGCAGCATATTGTGGTTAGAGCACCCCGATTACTGGTCAATTATCTTAGTCTGATGGTTTGAGGTCATAACGTAGGAGCAAAGTTTCCTTTTTCTCATCATCAGTGCTCTTTGTTTAAATATTAATAGAAAACTTAGGTTTACTTATAATCTTGCTTTACTGTGTTTCTACTTTTATCTTTCAGGTGAATTTGACAGAGGTAGCGTTTATCACACTCTTTGTGTTGTTACGCCAAAATGCTTATGTGCCAAAAAGTATAAACATGAGGGTTTCATTTTTCTGCCTGAAATGTTTGGAGCTGACTGGAGGAAAGGTGACAGCAGACAGGGCGGAGTAAACTGCTCTGCTTCTCAGTCTGACTGCAAAAGAAAAAAGAAAGAAGCAACAAACCCAAACACTTTGAGGCTGACTGACAAATTATAGAAGATGATTAATAATAATACCATGATATTGGAGTGGAATTTGGACAAATTTTAACATTGTCGGGAGTAAACGAAGGCTGTTGCTGCTGCACTTCCACCTGTAAGGAGAGGAGTGTGCTGCAGGGATCGGTTACTGACACTGGCGTCTACGGTTTAGGAGATCAGAGGGTAAATCCTGAGGGGGTGTTGATTCAGACTCACGCTTTGGTTTGAGGATCTGTATTACGTTGCTTCATCCGGCCTTTCTTCCATCAAGTTCAGGGAAACGGAGCTCGTTGTTACCCAAAAGCCCATCTGTCATTGAATATTTATCATGTATCTGATTTGACAGGGAGAGATTTCAGAGATGTGGCAACACCCCCTGAGCCATGCAACTCAAAACCCTGTAATAGAAGCCCTAAAATGCGGCTGTCATTTTCAGCCTCTGGGACATGGTTAATTAATTACACGTTGGCTTTAACTCTCCAAGCAAACCTCTGCAGATTTTACAAGTTTGTTCAGGCTCTTCTCTCCCAGCGTGGTACAGTAATGATCAGTGTTTATCTTCAGAAATGGAGATGCAGCGCAAACACAGAGAGAACATGAGGTCATTTAAACATCTGAGACGCCGTATACTGAGGACAGGAAGAATTTATTTGTCTTTATCTCCTCTAAACTGTTTGGCACAAAATCATGTCAGTTTAAAACCCCTGTGGCAGTTTTGGCTGTATTTGAGGGATGCATTGATTCTCTGTTGTAAACAGAAATGTAAAGTTTGTATTTTTGTTGTATTTTGACCAAAACACCAAGAAGAGGTTAGATTAAGATCTTTGCCAGCTGTGTCACCTTTACACCAGAAGATTATCTCTTTTAATCCCATAATTTTTATGCTTTAAACCACTTAAACTTCATCTGAGTGAAATTTAAGTGTTAGGCAAACACTCAGATTAACAACAGCCAAAGTCCTTATTATTGTGCCAGTATTTGTTTAACAAAAATTCCAAAAGTATGTTTTAAAAAATGCTTGTTACAGACTAAAAATGAGTTGTTCAATGAGAGATAAACTAGGGGAAAAAAATACAACTTTAGAGAAAAAAAAAAGACAGAAATCTGCAGAAGTGTTGAATTTAAAGTAGGAACACATTTTAAGGAAGAAGTTTGGTAATTAATGTTGGATTCTGCATGTTTGCAAAAGATTCTCAAGAGTAAAATACAGTTGTTTGAAAAAAAAACTTTAGGGTTTATCCAACTGGATGAAATGTTCAATTCATACTTTGTTCTAGACTTTGTCTTGCATGAATAATGCAATAATTGAATCATATTCTAATTAAAAGTAGTTCACCGAGCTTGTCAAAAGAATTGTTTTACCTTTTGAAATAATGTCACCAAATTATAGAAAAATACGTGTTATTCTCTGTCCTTTTAAATTCTACATGACAATTTTTTCAGTAATTTGTTTTGCATCAGTCTCTTTCAGTATCCGCCTTTCAATTTCATTTTAAAAAGTTTTTTAATGAAAACTTTTATTAATTTCACTGTACTACTTGAAGCTATTCAAAGCACAGGAACAATGAACGCACAAACAGTGTGTGTGATGCGGAGGTCACACAATCCGTGCTGTGCTGTATGGATGTGATTTACTTTCACTTCTCATCACTGCGCTTTCGCTAGAGTCGCTCTGGTGTGGAGGAGATTGATTTTCCCCAACAAGAACATTAGTGCTTCTCCAGCCAGGGGTATTAAACTCAAATCATTGTGCTCTATTGTTTGGCATGTCGTATTGATTATCTCCTGGGTTTCACAGCAGAGAGTGAAATATTGTAGCCTCAACAGTCCTGCACACAGAATTGGATTCATTCAAGAACAACTAACTTGTGCAAAGTGATACAAACTATCTATTTAAATCGAATCCCTTCTTTGGTGGTGTATTATGAGTGGCTGTAGGGGTAATTACAAAGACATAAAGCTTTAAATTTATTGACAAAATATATTAATTCGGTGTGTACATGTCTGATGATCAATACTGAGGTTAAAACATAGAGATAAACATAATTATTTATTGATTTAGTGACTCAAATCACATTTTTTTATAAGACCTGTGCGATGACAGGTTCTAAAGACATTAAAGCAGTCTTCAGGGCTCTGCAGCCACACAGATGTGTTGCTCATAGTAACAAGGATAAAGCCTCGATTCAGAAAAAAATCCATATTCTGAGCCATGCGTCGCTTTCACCGCTCCATTTCTCAAATTAGGCAAATCAGGTACTGGGGGATGGGGGGGCCTCTTTATTGAGACGCAATCAGTCTTAGGGAGAACAAAGAATTTTCAAATGTCACACAGTTGCATCATGTAAGAGAATCTGATGAAAGTGACCTTTCTCTTAACTAGAAATTTGAAGAGGGGACGTGCAGCCCCTGTTAGTGTCCCTACTATAAAAAATATGATAATTTATGCTGTTTTCTTGTGCAGTCTCACATTTTTACTGAAGTAAATCCGTCATTAACAAACTTCTATTTTTCATGAATACTAATGTGAATCTAAAAGCTTCACATGTATAAAAGTTATTATGCAAAAATCAACAACAAAAAACGAAATTTGCTACTTATGTCACAACTGTGTGCAGAGCTTAATCAAATATTCTTTCATCCGCTCTCAGGTCAATGGTATCACCAAGCTTTGTTTTGTTTTATGCCTGCAGAGGTCTGCGGTGGCAAAACCCGCCATTATCCTGCGTTCTCTGGTGATTCTCTGGTTATTCATCTGGGTCACCTGTCATGTCTCTTAAAATAAAAAGCCTGCAGCGTCTCGCCGGTCTCCCACTCGGAGAGCACCACAGGGTCTCTCACAAAGCTAATGGTCACACCGGGGCTGTCAGCCCTGCCTAAAGCTCATCCTTTGTGTATGCTGTGCTCCCGTCTCACCCCTGTCGCCCTGTGCCTTATTGCAAATGTCAAAGAATATTGATTTGGCTCAGAGCGACAAAGTCTTCATTCTCTTAGTATTGCTGCAGCAAAAAAAGAAAGCTAGACATGACCTTCTTGCGTATTGCACCCAGACAATCTTTTATCCCCTAACTGTAAAGTAGATGCACTATTTCTGTTCTCCCCAACAGCACACTTAAAAAAGCTGTAAGACAGATATACAGAGTAGTTGTGGGAAAATCTCAGAGATAAAGCTCTTTTTGAGCAACACGCCACCACTGTTGGAGACTAGCTCCAAGACGACACAAATATACAGATTGCTTTTTTTTTTCATTTAAACTCAGCTGATGTAAACAGCAGGGGGGGGCAGAAGATCTCATCTTGCTTTCTGATTGATGTCAGCTTGAAGAGCATAGAAGGAGGGCTGCATACATCCAAACAGAAGGAACAAAACAAAAAAAATCACAGAAACAAGTGGATTTAGGGTCCTACTTTTAAACAGCAAAGTTCTGCAGGTAAAAAAATTTGCAGTTTTTAAGCCTTTCGCTTCATTCATTCATTTTCCAATCCGCTTTGTCCCTTTCGGGATCACGGGGTTGCCGGAGCCTAACCCGGCTACTCATGGGCGAAGGCAGGGTACACCCCTGGACTGGTCGCCAGTCTGTTGCAGGGGCCACAATCACACACCCTCACATTCACACCTAGGGACAATTTAGAGTAACCAATTAACCTATGAAGCGCATGTTTTTGGACGGTGGGAGGAAGCCGGAGTACCCGGAGAAAACCCACGCATGCACGGGGAGAACATGCAAACTCCACACAGAAAGGTCCCCCAGCCAGGACTTGAACCGGGAACCTTCTTGCTGTGAGGCAGGAGCGCTAACCACTGCGCCACCGTGCAGCCCCCTTTCGCTTCAGTGTTACAAAATACTGTCTGTTATTTGGAAGTCAGAAGCTCCACAAGAAAGGAGATGTTGGCAAAAAAAAAAAAAAAGTAGAAACACTACACCTCTTGGCACTGAATCACATTTGCATGATACCCGGTTTCTTCCGTCTTGCATGGCTGCTGTCTAATTGTTTCTACAGAGAACTCATTAGGAGTCATTTGGCTGGAAAGTCTCACCGGAGAGTCACTGCAGTCATCTGATAACCTCCACGTTCCCTTTCAGGGGAGTGAATCTGAAAGACAGGGAAAACAAAACACCTCTGATTTCCCTGAGGTGATGCCTTCGCACACCTGATAACACAGAATGTAAGAACTCTTTGTATTTCCAGCGGTGCTTGACGGCAGAGTTGTTGTGTGACATTCATAGGTAACTTCCCTCTGAAGGCTTGAAGGACAAACACCAATTTTATGCAGAAAACAGTCCTCCATCAGCTTCATTTAAACATGATTTCGATATAGTTTGGAACCGAGTCCATTCTGTGGTCTAATCTCTTCCTCAAATCTCTGATGAATGAATGGGTCTGCATGCCCCGTCTGTGTTCTCCTGCAGCTCAAAGTTTGCCCTCTGACTGTACTTGCTTGCGTTGTGGTCCCTCTCCTCCTGCCCCACACACTCAGGGGAGCACTTCTCCGTAACACTAGACGCATCCGCTGCATCTTCATTGCTCATTATTTTACCCCACAAAGACCTTTGCTGGAAACGAGAGACGCTGTAATCTGAGAGAAAGGTTTAACTCTTTGTTGTGTCACTCTGTGAACGGTGGAGACAGTGCCGAGATGGGCAGTGATGAACTGATGCTTGGTTATCACAAAACGATCAAATGATCAAAAAATGATAAATCCAATCAATCTGTTTTTCAAACTATTTGTACCTCAACAATGTACATACGCAATTATCACCACTTTATTGTCCATCCATTGCAAACATCACTTGTGTATTTTCAGGAAAAGATCCACATTAATATTGAGGAAAAATATTTCACGCATTTTAATTTTTTCACATTGTAATTTTGAGGGCAAACAAAAATACTTGGGCAGCAGGCAGTTGTAACAGCTGCTTTTTTGATACAGTGCTGTTCAAAATAAACACTGACTTCAAACAAAGTAGAAGAAAACTTTGTGATTTTACAAAAGAAACACAATTCCAAAACCTGTAATTTAAAGCAGATTCACAAACTAATAGAACTGAGCCAAGTGCCTTCACCAAGGAAACACCACCTTGTTACACAAGCAAGTATGGGAGCTATATGGTTGCGCAGTGAGTTTTCTCTGGACGATCCAACTTCTTTCCACTGTCCAAACACAGGCTTAATAAGTTAATTGTTCCTAGGTGTGACTGTGTGTGATTGTGCAACCTTGCAAAAGGTTGTACTCTGGGTGGACTCCACCTTCACCCAACAGTAGCTGGGTTGATTCCAACAACCCTGTGAGCCTGAAACAGATGCAGTATGGATGGATGGATGGATGGATGCTTAGATGGTTAAGCTTTACAGCAAAAAAAAATTATCATTACATTAGTTAATTACTAGTTTCCCTTTGTGGTTAACTGTAATGACAACTGTACTAATATTTTACATTTATCGCTCTTGTCATTTTATTGTATATTTGTGATCTAAACTGTACTCTAAAAAGCAGCATATTTTAAATCGAGGTAACTATTACATGTTCAGCTCTTGGAATAGAGTTTTTTGGAATGTTCCAGAAATTGACAGCCTTGTTTTCCAAATTATATTTGGATATTATGATTTAGATAATGTTCTGGAATGCCATAAATGTTACGCATTTTTCAACTTTTTCTTGGAGGTTTGTTTTTTGTGTCAGAAGGCTAATAGATGCTTAGAAAACCCTTGTGCAATCATGTCAATGCAGCTGATAACAGTTTGGCTGGTTAGGTAACTGTAAAACTAACCTTCCTTTGAATAGGTGCGTCACATTTGTGGGGTCAATTAAACGCTCAAAATGACCAGAAAAACAGAACTTTCACGTGAAACTCAACAGTCTTTTGTTGTTCTTAGAAACAAAGGCTATTCCATACGTAAAACTGCCAAGAAACACAAGCTGTTCTTCAAAGGTGAGTACTCATCTCTTTAGAGAACAGCACTAACAGGCTCTAACCAGAGTAGGAAAAAAGTGGGAGGCCCCTCTGCACAAGTGAGAGACAAACAATGTTGACACAGGTCCTCAACTGGCAGCTTCATTAAATAGTACCCACAAAATGCCAGTGTCAACATTGAAGGGTGAAAGAGTTTTCAATGTTATAGATTCCTTCGATTTTATCAACAACTGTCCTCAGACAGATCAATCTGGTTGGATCAGAGGAACAGAAATTGATTAATCGTTGCACCCCTATTATTAACCCTTGTATTTGTAAAGCAAACCATCTAAGGAAACAACTTGTATAAACATTACAATCCTTCTGTGAATGTGTCAGTAGAAAAAAAAAAAGACAATTAGATGTGTTAAAAATGACAATGAGCGACTTGTTTGAAATGAATTTTCCTTTGGGCTATAGTCAAAGTATCACCTCTTTTAAGCTAGCTCATATTACAATAGATGAATGAACAAAAACAGGCCTGATTAAAACTGGTTTGTGGATGGGAGTAGGTACAGCCACGAAACCTGTCTGAAAGCACCAACAGAAGAAGAATTCTCCTTCTTTCTGTGCTTCACTGCCATCCTGCTCCTCTTTCAGGCTGGGTCTCTCCATCCCTGGAGGCTTTCACCTGCTCCAAAATGAATGACAACCCTTTTTTCTTTCATTTAAAGTCACACATTAAAGTGGTTAAATGAATTGTGGGTAGATGTATTGATTCAGTGAGGTGAGGCGTTGAATCCACGTTGTGCATTATCAGTTTGACTGACATTTGATACTCTGGCTGCATTTTTCCTGACAAACAGAAAATATCAGTTACTCCCAAATACCCAAGAAAAGCATAAAAAAACAATTTAAAAAAGAACAGTTATGGATGTCTGAATTAATATGATACAAATACTGTCATTTGCTTTGCTGGTAACACTCCTGTGTATGAACGGCTCATAAATGTTTGATAAAACGACGGAGTTCAGTGCCACTCGGGGAAAAGAGGCGTCTATTAACACACACGAAAAATTGTGTAACTGCCTTGTGAACATCAATCTGCTGCATTTTAGACACACAAGTGCAGTTCAGCTCTGTGGGCTTTAGCTGTGATTATTTCAGGCCAGTCCGGATGGAATGCCAAAGAAATCCATCAAGTGATTATGCTGTGAAGCAAAATCAATGTTGTGTTAAATAAATTATGTTGTTGAGTCAAGGCTGCATTTAATACACTGTGTTAAGACCGATGCTGGAATTAGTTTAAATCTAACCTGACAGGGTTTGCTGTTGCACGTCCAGGCCTGTTAGATGTATTTCTGGAAAATGTGGAAAGTACAGCTGTGAAAATGGCCAACCAGCATCGGAGCGGGACTGGTGGGAGGCAAATGATGAAGAAGCAGCACAACCCTCAGAAAGCAAACTGTCTTCAGGCTCATTTATCTATCCACTCAATGTTTCCCTGGGCTCGGCTGTACACGCAGCTCCCCCCTCCATTAGGAATGGGTCAAACGCAGCTAAACAAATGGCAGACACTCACACAAGTGAGCTGCAATTAACGGGACTTTACCTTGAACTTTAGCTGTCATTGCAAGGTAAGATATTTCACAGTCAGCTGCCTTGAGTTCAGAAAACTTGAAAGACCCACTCTGATGAAAATTGTGCATTTGGTGTTTTTAACATTGCATCACAGTTCTGAGTATTCCTTGATTCAAATCGTTGTGAATCAGGAGCACATGAAAAAGACAACTGGGAACACTTTTAAAATAGATCAAAAGGTGATTGGAGTGGGACTTTAGGAAACAAGCCTTAAAGAGAACATGTCAAAAAGTTTTGAACACTATACTGCAGCCGTAAACCCATTTCCACAGAAAGCACATTCCTGAGTTTGGCTAAATTTACAAAAAAGGTTTGTTCCATTTTTGCTCTTTTCTAAACAACCAATGCTGTGTCAAAAGACAAGAGAATGAATTATAATGAATTAATTCATGAATTTCTAAACCTTTAAAGTCTGTTTAAATAACTTTATTAAATTTTGTTTTCTATGGATGTTTTTTTGTTTCACAATTCAAAGTAATTGCAATGCAATTCTAAATTGACAATTCAATGTGAAATTTAGGTTTTTATTATGAAAATACATGTTGCAATTTAGAATTCAATAATAAAATTTACAATTTTTCAAGATGACAATTTTAAACATAAAATATTGAATATAAACAAAATCATTAGTTTTTAAAATGTCATTGGGTTTTTGATGTCATAATTCAAATGACAATACATTTTATAATTTACAATTCAATATGCCATTTGACCTTTCATTTTGGAAATCCATTTTGCAATTTCCTATACAACATTTAAAATTGACATTTCAATACACAGTTTGCTTTAAATTCATTTCAAAGTCTCTTGTAAAATGCCATGCTGCTTTTTTGTCAGAATTCAGATGAAATTAAAGCTGCAAGCGGCGTTGGATGGCCCGCAGGCGCTACCTGTCGCTCCCGCTGCCCAGCTCTACGCCCTACTGCCGCCCTCGCCGTCCGCCTCTCTGCGCTACCACTGCCGTCGCACAAGCTCCTCTTTCCAAAAAAGCCTATAATATGACAAGATGTCCACAGTTCCTGGCCGATGATGCTCGAGAAGTTACAAGACAATCGGGGGAAATCCCAAGGACGAGTTTTCATTTGAAGCTTGTACTAAAAGCGCTTTTTTTTGACAATTCAAGATGGTGGCCTCTTCCCGAGGTCAAAGGTCAATGAAACTTCTGTGGTGGTTGTAGACTCCGGCTGGCGGCATGTGTGGGAAGTTTCGTAAAAATCGGAAGAACCAAAGTGTCGTTTTCCCATATTGTGGAAAAGCACGAAAATCAGCAAATCTCGCACTTTGCTACAAAATGGCCGCCAAGGCGTGGGTCGTGTGCCCCCCCCCCCCAATAATTTCAAAAGCTCTCCTGGATACCCCCGACACGTGTTTTGGTTTCCTTTGCGTATTTCAACTTTTTTTTTTTTTTTGGCCCTATAAGCAAACTTCGCCCCATTCATTTTTTGGCGGTGTCGCTCGCCGTGATGTCATTGTCGTGGGGGGGTGGTAAAAAATAAAAAAAATAAAATAAATGTTACAATTTTCCCTAGGTTTGTGGTATTTTGGTGAATTTTTGTGGGCTTTTTTTGTACTTCTACACTGGCCATGTCTGGGTACACTTAAGCCTGTTCCTTCAGGTCGTTTAAAGGCTTTTTGTACCTTTTTGGGTCTTTTTGTACGTTTAAAAACAATATGATCCTGGCAGGCCAGACCCTGCTGCTGCGGGCCATAATTACAAACATTGCCACCCTGGTGTAATGCATTTTAATTTGCACAGCATCTGACTTTATGTAAGTCAATATTCAGTATGAAATGCAAACTGTCAGACGTTCATATTACTTTGAATTGTGAATCAAAAAAACTTCCAAACATTGCATCCACAGATGAGATATGCACTAACACAGCCTTTTCTTTTTTCTTTAGCTCCTTTAAGACTTCTGTGTTCCATCTTTGTTCTGCATGAAACTATTCCTGGTAACATGACAAAGTATGGCCTCTCTGTTCCTGTGTTTTCATTGGCTTACTGCTCCACACAGAGAAACAAGGTACGTTTCGAAAGCAAACTTTTTTTTGTTAAAATACAAAGGAAGCACTTAATAGATCTGGATAAAACACACTGAATGTTGTCCCTTGATGGTCAGAAATCCTCCTAGTTTTGTCTTGACTTAGAAATTATTTATAATAAAATAAAGTAAAATAAAAGTCAGTTAAAAATAAGTATTAATTTGAGGTTAATGTGTAAAAAAATCAAATAAAAGAGGATCCCAACATTTCCTGGGGATCAGTCTTAAACAACATTTACCGATTGGACACAGTCCAGCTGATGCGCTGGCCCTGAAATGGCAGGAGCTTGTGGAACAGGTGTGTCTCCGTTTTAGCTCACAGGGGATATATTTCTTGTCCGCCTCATACCAAGCTAAAGTTGGATGTGTGGACTACCACAGTCAGCTCTTGGGCTTAGTTCCACTAGACGCAGACCGAGAACTGTGATTGTATTTGGCTCCCACTCCCACAACAGGATTAGGTTATTGGCAGCCAAGAGGCCCTTATAACTGCCCTTATTATCAATTGCTTGTTGAGTGTGAGGAAAGGTCAGTCTGTCTGCTATTCAGAGATCCTTTTTGGCCCATAGACCCTCCACAGTCTACAGCTACAGCTATGACAGCTACACCTATCAACCGTGGACAAATGGCTCAACACTCTTATCTTCTTTTAAATTAATAAACACATTTTCTTCTTTGCTTTCCAACCCAAATAAAGGCATTTTGCTAAAAAAGTTTCAACTTTATCTCCTGCCCTAAATTTCTGTGTTTTCAAACAGATCAATAGATCATTCCTTCTTAACAATATGTATCATTGCTCAGCTTTTTTCATTGCTTTTTTCCATTTTTGTCTCATGTTCAGCTTCATAGGGGTTTTGAAAAATTCCCTCAATCTTCTGCTATTTTCCCCCTCTCACATAGCCTTTATCCATTTTATTGAGCTCGTACAAAAATAATTGGCTGCGTAACGAATGATGTGTGGAAACGAAGAGCCAGAGCTCCTGAGGTGAAAAATTCTCCTGTTCATCTTTCCTCTTGAAAGTCCAATGTGTCTTTAGGGTTAAGCTTGTCTCGGGACTTCACTGCACAGAGGAATTTAGCAGGTATGTGAAGCAAACTCTGTTCAAGTCTAGTTGCAAACGGGAAATGTACATATTCTACCAATTTCTATGATTATTTCTGATTAGTCTGCATCTACTTTTTTTTCCATGACTATTATAATGTCATGAAACTAAAATGTTAACGTTATAAAATATCCAATTCATGAACATTTTTACACAGTGTCGTTTTATCAACTAAAATATATTAAAGAAACTATTTGGAAAACTAAAAGTAACACTAAAAAATCACCTTGTTTTGAAATAAACTTTGAAAAAAGAGTTTTAAATGTTTTAAATCAAAGGATAGTTTCAACTAGTGAATAGTTGTCCCAACAATTTGGTTCAAACTTTTCATGAAAATCTCATATCGATATTACCATTTTATTTTTGGTTGTTTTTGAGAGAATATGGATGTATTTTATTTGTATTTATTTATTCATGTTAAACCTTTTCCTGGAGCTTCCACTAGGTAACCGTCTCGCTGCAATCTCTTTATCAGGAGTGCGGAGAGCGCCATTCTATCAAGTGGAAAAAGAAACAAAAATCTTTTTTTCTTTAAAATGTCTCTTTAGGTCGTTGCTTGCATTGTGACAAATCAATAAAAACATTTGGTGTCAGTTTGAAACGATTATTAGAAGAGTTTTTGACCCCCAAAGTCAAATTCAGTGAATCTCTAGCAAATTTTACTGAACTGTCTTTGCCTGCCTCCTGCTAAAAGTGCTACTCTATTTCGCTGCACTTTACGGCAGTAAAATGTCGTGATCCCTTGATTTGCAGATTTCTACCGAGGTATTTATATGGAATAGGTTTGAAATATCCACCACTGATTAAATAATGAAAAAAAATTTCTGATCATTGATTGGGGCACATCTGATACCAACAATCATTTTTGCATGTTTTTGTGCTGTGGGAAATGGTTCAACATTGAATCTAATTTGTCACATTATTTCTTTGCTCCCAATGAAACAACTTAATTTAGATTATTTTGGCCCTTTGACTTTGTAAAGCCGTATGCATAAGTTGCATAAAAGCAAACACGTCCACCGTGTTTTTTGAAAGATTTATGAAAGAAATTCCTCTTTCATGGAAGCATTCATGCCTGAGTGCAGGCATCCCACCTCCAGAGGATAATGTGAATGACCTGGTGGGACTATTTGTTCCCCAATTTGTTCTGCCGTTTTTCTGGATTCCAAGAGGTGGTTTTGGTTAAGAGCCATTCTGACTGAGCTTCCTAACTTGGTGTGAAGTAAAGACTTCTTTTATGAGCTTTATAGAATCACAGTTTGAATATTGCTATCACTCATTCATCATGTTTATTGAAAGGAGAATAAAAAACTTTTATTTGGACTATTTTGTCTTTTCAGACTGCAGCCCCACAGTATCACCAAAACTACAATTTCATTTCCTGCCAGGCCCCTGCTCCGACTCTCCCTGCATTTGACCTTTCACACAGTTAACCCCATGAATGGACAATAGTGCCCTTTACTTGGGCCCCATGACCACACCAAAGCCTGCAGCTGGAGCGCACAGCAAGCCTTCCTTGGCCTGAGGGCACGCCAGCAGCTGAGAAAGATCGCTGAATTGCCAAGGGGATTTTTATTGGAATGGTCAAGTGGTCGCAGATGGATGGATGAAAGGATGAAAGTATCCTCTGCACAATGAACCAAGATCAAAAGCTGGAGATGTTGGTTAGATACCTGAAAGACATTGGCTTTAACAGGTGCTCAGGAGCCTCACGGTGGATCTGCTGGATCTCAGGAGAGTAAACCTCTGAACAACTCCAGATTATTTCTTGTCAGTCGGTCGGTCGGTCGGTCGGTCGGTGGGATGGATGGATGGATGGATGGATGGATGGATGGATGGATGGATGGA